>CAKKXW010000004.1:66062555-66224634 GCA_920937365.1 Sphaerophoria rueppellii | reverse complement strand
GGATTTAAATTTCATAATAATATTATAGGAGAACCTATCTTCAGCCGCAAATTATATGGTGGCATTCCTGGTAAATCGAGACAATTTAGGAACTCAACAGGGTAGTTGACAACTTCCTCAGGGTCGACAATAGTGTCGATCGATTTGAATTATGATTCAACGCCAGGCAATGATTCCTGTAATTTTGGAATGAAGTGCGTCAGCATCAACATTCTTTGCCGCTAAAATAGCTCGCTCGCGTAACCAGGCATGATTGCTGTAATTGGATGCTAGGTTTGGATATATATATATTTTGTATTAAAAGTTCTTTGGTATCCACCACATTGCAGAAATTGTTTGGGACTCGGATGCACAGTGTTGTTTCATGCAATTGAATTTTTCCGTTTCCAATATTCAGCAATTGTTGGGAAAATTCCAATGCCAGGGGATCATTTGGAGTTGATCCCGCATAGTTATAGAGAGGCAAAGTTTTCTCACTTTTCGCCAGAGGTAAGTTAACGAATGCGCAGTCCGCCCACCGTCAAGTAAAGTTGCAGCAATTCCTGAGAACACAATTGCCAACGCAATATGTTTTTGTGATCGAATGCGAGCAAGTATCAGTGAAATTAAAAAAAATATCGCCGGTGCCACCAGGTGCGTCCACAAATAAAAGGATCCGGCTTGAGAACAGCGCTACCTACCGGGTCCAATTATGAAACAAAACCTGTCTCGGATGGACCTTAGCACACCCACCGAATTTCAAAAAACTCTGTCCAGTACTTTGGGAGAATTAGGGTCACAAACAAACGCACAGGAGAATTATATACATAAGATGTCAAATATCGTGTACGAAAAATCTGGTTTAAACACTCAAAGTCTCAAATAGATAAGGGTAACATTCGTTAAAATTAAAAAATATAAAGGAAATGCTTTAAGCGTTTCTAAAATAAACAGCGCCTAGCGGAAACATGTAGAGCTCTACGCAGGTCGTGGCAGAACTTTAAACGAGAAAGAGGTTAGGCTTAGGATGTTAGTCAACAACAACAGACTTGGTAATCGAATAGAGGCAAAACCAGCAATTGGTTGTGCAAAGGAAAGGATGGACGTATACAAAACAATTCTAATAAGTCTTGGACAACATCCACGAACTTTAAATCAATATTATTCATTATCCTCCCCGTCAACGGCGTTGCATTGCTTAGTAGTTATTTCAGACAAGCAATGGGTGGATGTGCCTTACTAGTTACAGAAACAAAACTAACTTTAAATGCTAGCAACGACTACGAAAACTTTACCCCAAATTACGTTAAACTTGAATGAATTTAACTATTGGAATAATTAGTTCTTAAATGCAATTTCAAGTAGAACAGAAAAACTAATTAAAATAACGAATTAGACAAGCCTGCTCCCTTTAGTATGAATAATTGGAACCTAATTATTAGAGATAATAATTAAATTTCTTGCCTAACAGCTATTATCAACACCAAAGCAGAACCTTGAGAAAACCATCAATTGAATGACTAAAATGATAATGAGCAATGGTAAATCGATGGACAAAGTTACAGTTGATAAAATTAAATATTCCATTGCATAACGCAGGGATTGATGACTGTGGTAAGAATTTTAGTTCCAAGAATACAAAAGATTGCCAAAGAAAGTATGGGATTTGATTGAAATTGCACGAGTTTATAATAATCGGTTTTAAGGCATTAAGATAAAAAATGGAGTCAAGTTAGTCCGTCCGGATGTTGTTGACTGACTTAGTCCGTAAGAGTCGATTGTGATACCAGTATGGAGAGTTACTCATAGGAGAGTTGAGAACTTAAACAAACCATTTAGTGCTATTCATGAAATGGGAAAAAATGTCGATCGTTGCTACTTTACTGGTATTGTCGAAGGAGGAGTTACCGAAATAGATATACCTTCTGTTGGAGAGGGCCGGACATGTACGGAGGATTTGTTAGACTGTTTGTTTTTCCTTCTTTACAATTTATTTTCGGTCAATTTGATTAAATCAGGCTTGGTTTAGAAAGTTCGCAACGAAGCGCAAGAGAGTCAAAGCGTGCATGAGGAACTGCTGTGCTTTCGAGCGGGGGAGGTGTCGCTTCTCAGGAGAAAAAGAGAGAGCATGAGAAACGTCAGATCGAGGATGTTGAAAGAGCCAACAGCAGGAATGAAGTTCGGAGGTTTTATCGAAAGGTTAAACAGCTGGTTCAAGGTCATCGAGCAAGAACCGATGCCTGCAGAGATAAACAGGGGAACATCCTAGTAGAATCACAGTCGATGCTGGGGATTAGGAAAGACCACTTCTCTAGATTGTATAACGGTGACGACGAACAAAACACCGCCGTTAGACAGGAGCCTTCCATCGGAAACGATGATAGCCAACAATTCCGTGAACCTGGCCTAAAAGAAGTGAAAACCGCAATATCACGGCTGAAATCCAACAAAGCCGCTGGAGCAGATGGACTAGCTGCTGAGTTGTTTAAAGCAGCGCGCAACGAGCTAGATAGGAGCATGCACTAAATCATCTGTAAGATATGGTTAGAGGAATGCATGCCCGATGAATTGAACATCAGCATCGTATGGCCGATCCTCAAAAAAGGAGATCCCCTGAACTGCACCAACTACAGAGGTATAAGTCTCCTTAACATCGCCTATAAGATTTTGTCTGCCGTGCTGTGTGAACGTTTGAAGCCCTTCGTCAACAACCTGATAGGTCCTTATCAGTGTGGCTTCAGACCCGGAAAGTCCACAATCGATCAAATATTCACCCTACGGCCGATCTTGGAGAAGACCCAGGAACTTCAAATCGATACCTACCACCTTTTGATCGATTTCAAGGCCGCGTATGACAGCGTCTATAGAGATCAATTATATAGAGCAATGTCTAGTTTTGGCATCCCAGAGAAACTCGTCCGTCTGTGTAAGATGACAATGGAAAACTAACCCTGTTCCATCATCGTCGGAAAAAAACCTAACGGACGCTTTTGATGTCAAAGAAGATTTTAGACAAGGCGATGCGTTGTCATGCGATTTCTTCATCATTTTTGAAAAGATTGTGCAAAGCTCCAACGTCAACACCAGAGGCGCGATCTTTCAAAAGTCCGTCCAGCTACTAGGATACATACGATATTGACATTATTGGAAGAACACAGCGTGATGCCAGCGGAGCGTTTGTGAGTCTTGAGACGGAGGCCAGGAAGATTTGTCTAGCGGTTAACGAGGACAAGACCACTCTTGCCAATCGCTGCTTCTTTGGACTTAGAAGGCAATTGAGTAGTAAAGTCCTCTCCCGAGTAACTGAAGTGACACTCTACAAAACCCTCATCATCCCGGTCCTCATGTATGGTGCAGAGACATGGACTATGACAACATCTGATGAAAACGCTTTGGGCTGCTTTGAGAGAAAAATTCTTCGAGTGATTTTTGGTCCTGTCTGCATTAATGGAGAATGGAGACGAAGATTCAACCAAGAACTGTAGGAGCTGTACAGCGACACTGACCTAGCCAGAAAAGTAAAGGTCCAACGACTTAGATGGTTGGGTCATGTTGAGCGAATGGAAAATAATGCTCCGGCTCGTAGAGATCTCGAATCCAACCCGGAAGGACGTCGCAGAAGAGGAAGACCACGACTCCGGTGGAGCACACAGGTGGTAGAGGACCTGAACCAACTTGGCGTGCGAAACTGGAGACAGCTAGCCAGGGACCGAGCTGGCTGGAGAAGTTTGTTGGGTGAGGCCCTGGTCCGACGTGGACTGTAGCGCCACCATAAGTGAGTAAGTATCGTTTTTATCGAAAACAAATTGATTTGTTTTTTTTTATTTGAATTCCAATTGATATTTTCTAAAATCGGAAAATCGTGAGAAACATTCGTATTGTAAAAAATGAAAATGTGTCAATATCTTTTTGGAGGCCAATTGAAATTGTCTCGTGGCATTGGTTTGGACAGCAGTGCCTTAGAGACTTGCAATTGTTTAAAGATTGGAAGTTTTAATGTTAAATCATGTCTGCGTTAATCTAAGTGGAGGGAATTAGGGCCAAAACTAAATAGTGACCTTAATCTGGAAAAGCCATTAAAAATTCAGCTGCATTTAATTGAAATTGTTGATTCAGTCCCTTCCAGCCAGTTAAGTTTATAAACTATCTGATTACGCTAACAACCTATGCCCTCATCTCATAACCAACAACGTATCATAACTCATGCCTCATTCATATTATGAATGACAATAATCAAGTTTTATTTCGAGTCTGAGTTTCCAAATGCATCATCGCCAGCAAGGCAGCCACCAGCATGGTGCATCATTCACTAAGTCGAACCGACGAACACACAAAAAGTATGTATATCCGTTCTAAATTCAAATCAATGCTTTAACTTGTTGGAATTAAACAAAATCTGAGCAACTCGCAATTCAGATACTGAGCCCAGATCAAAAAAAAAAAAACAAGAAGTGATCATTACTAGCATCGGCGCCAACAAGCCAACTCCACCGACAGCACAAACAACAGCAGCTGGTGATGCTGAAAATCAATTTGTGTATGGTTTTATCTTTTCAGAAAACAGAAAAACAAGAATTAAAAAAACAAAACACATGAAAATTACTCCGCTGAAAGGCATGGCGAATGGGAAGGTACAAACTGATTATAAGCTCAACTTTCTCTCCCAGCGGCTGGCAGCGCAACGACAACAATGACCACATCGATAACGATTGCGAGCTAAGGAACACCGAACACCCATTTTAATCATTCATTTGGGAAGCAAGCAACTTCCTACCTACGCTCTTTTGTCTTTGCACAATATGTTACGCAACATGACTGTTGGAGCTTGAAATAAGTGGAATGGCCAGTGCCAAAATATGGTACACTCTAAATTTTGAAAAGAATTCAGACAAATATTATCCTCTTTTGTATGAGAAAATTCATGAACACTTCCTAGATTTTTACAGAGGTGATGAAATCATAGAAATTACAAAAACCTTAGTATTATGTGAATGCATTTTTACAGATAAGTGGATTTCAAGTAGCTACGAACAAGAAAAATTCTGCGAATTACTGAATTCGGAAGTCGTCCCATAAGGTCTCGTTTATCGTCTTTTTTCTCAGTCCCATGAATGTGTATTCTTTTAATCGATTCATAAAAACAGAAGGACTCACCACTGAGGTTTGGCACAAGGCCATGGGGACCTTTTTTTCAGCAATTGTGAAGGCTTTTTTATCTCCGGGCCACAGGTGAACTTTTTTTTATTAGCTTGCTTTATCTCCTCCCACCACACCGGCAACGCGAATGGGGCAAAACCTTTTGTGGATAAAAATTAGTTAAAGTTCACTTAAATTGCCTTTTGAGTATTTATTTGAACTTTATTTTAGAGGTAAAAACCGAAAGAAATACTTTGGAAAAAAATTAACTTGTTTTTTTTTTTTTTGTACAATATTTTTTAATGCAATAAAAATCAAATGACAGCGTTTTTGACAAGACTGGCTGTGTGAGCGAGAAAAAAAGCCAATGAGAAACGTACAAATCTAGTACGTCCTTACGGGTCGAGTAAAATGTGAAGAATGGCGGTCGCGGAAAACCGACAGACAAAACAAACCTACGAACTACGATACGAATTACGAAGTTAGAAGATTTGACGGTGACGGGACGGGACGAAGTAGACTGCAAAAACAAAATCCGTCGGCAGGCGAGTGACAAAAGAATCACTCTCTTTGTCGCACTCACATGAAATATTCTCGTGAGAAAAATGGACTTCGTGTTTCGTGATGACGACGAAGCCGAAGGTAAATGCAAAATGAAGGCTTTTTATACATTCCTCGTTATTATATGTGGAAGGTGGTAGTTAGTCAGCCTGGGATACGCTATAGTACTGTTTTCGCACCTGAGACTTTGTCAAAGTAAAATTTGAATGCAAAATGATTATTTATTAAAATTTGAGGCCATTGGCCATAGAAATTTGTTGATAACCGTTGAAATAGTTTGTTAATTTGTTGACTTTTGAAACTTTGTAGAACGTATGTGGATGCCGATAGAAAATGTAGTAGATTGAAGCAGTACAACTAGAGCTGAGACCATTGTATATGGACTCAGGTTGTAGTATCAAGAATGATGTTTTCGATATTTTGTGCTACATCAAACACAACAAAAAAAAAATCCCTATAGAAAACTTATATAAAAAATTAGCACTGTGCCAGCTCTCAAGATTGCCACAATCGATTGACAGGTCGCAGGTACTAGCTAAATAGAAATACAATGGCTGAGACAAACTCAAACTCATCTCATCTGTGAACTAAAACCACTGATCAGTTATAACAAGATGGGAAAGCTTGCCGTCGAAATGACATTTGCCTACAAGCTAAGGGAGCAGGTTAGCTGTAAGAGTATGCGTGTAATTTAAACCAAAAGAAGGTTAGCTGTAAGAGTATGCGTTTTATTGTAATAATGATACAATTGCCTACATAATAAATAGCAAGTTTGTATGTGTGTGTAAAAAAAAAAAAAGTTTTGAGATATTTGGAGGGTAAAACGTAGGTAGGTTTCCAATCTTGTTATAACTGATCAGTGACTAAAACCTTGAATCTAGTTTTAACGTGTAATAGCAATTGAGAAACAGGATATGATAACAAAGCAAGAAGATGTTGCATGAAACTAGTTTCATCGTGTAATAGCAGATTTATGAATCAATTTATTCAGAGTTGCAATCGATCGAGTATGAACAAGCACACAAGAAAAAGTTGGATGATTTCGAACTGTTCAAACTTACTCGTTTAAATCTCTGGTTCCAACCAACTGTTTTGTATTGAACTTTAAGATCTTGCACTGGTTGAATTTGCGACCATCCTTATCACATTTCACATTTTCACAGCAGCTGCCATTTTCGTCGCCGGGCGACTGACGACTGCATTCTGTTCAACTCTTTAGTATATTTAATTGCAATCAAAATCTTCTTATCTGGCAGTGCTTTTAAAATGTCCGTCGGTAGTGCAGGGTTTTACTGTATTCAGTGTCATCTGTCATGCATTTTACCTTTTTCGTTTTTCCTGCCGAAAATAAAAATTGTCAAAAGAAAAAACACTAAATAATCTATTTAGAATGAATGTTCCCGGTCGAATATTCAACAAAAATGTTCTCCAGTTGCATAACTTCAAACGAATTGGTAAAAAGTCACTAAAACCTTAATTCATCAGTAAAAAAAAATGCAATACAATTTCTCTCCGCAGTCACGTTCTCAACCAAACCACAAACAAAGGACTCGAAGCCTATTACCCAATCAACAATTAGTACTCCATCAAATCCACAAGAACCAAGAAAGCCTATCACGCTAACAAACTACAGATTCATCTATCCGGAATTTCTTCCCGACCCCAAAGTCGAATGGCGGAATCCGGTTCGTGAGAAACTCGAACGCATGGACATGGTAGAACGCCGCAAGCAAATCGACATACCCGAATTCTATGTTGGTTCGGTACTTGCGGTCACAAGTTCTGATCCGCACGCAGCTGGAAAAGTTAGTCGGTTTGTTGGTAAGTATACTTTTCATTTTCACTATTGCAGGAACTAAAATAGTCGTTTTGTAGGCATTTGCATTGATCGCAGCCGATGTGGTTTGCGAGCTCGTTTCATTTTACGTAATGTTATTGATCATCAGGGTTGTGAAGTACTCTACGAAATGTACGATCCCACAATTCTCAAAATCGAAGTTCTACGTCTTGAAAAGCGCCTTGATTCGAAGCTGTACTATCTTCGCGATGCCCTGCCCGAATATAGTACCTTCGATTTAAACATGGAAGCCGATGTCCTACCCGAAGGCACTCCAGTACCAGTGAATGATATCAAAGTCAAATTGAAACCTCGTCCATGGCTGGAACGATGGGAACGCCAAGATTTGCAAGGTGTGTCTAATATAAACGAACACACCAAACAAAAGCACTTTATGCAAGCCGAGAAGGTTCGCAAACCGTGGGAGGAGTTTGATCTAATGAAACAGTATCGCAGCACTATTCCCGAAGAGGAACAAAAGGAAATCTATGCTGAAGTGCATTCGCAACTGCATCAATTAGAATTGACCAGGAAAAAGATGAAACGCAAGAGGACGTTCATCAGGCCAACTAATTTAGCTTAAGGATGTTTACAAATGTTGCTTCGTACCGAAAACTAAACGAAATTTACAAAATTACCCTTGTATCTTGTTTTTACTGTATTTGCCTTGGTTGCTAGACGGGAGGAGAAGCTGATTTCCGTTGAATTTGTTTAATATTTATTTTTTTTTTTAAATAATTTCGTGAGAAAACTCTGTTTTCTATTTACAAATATGTTTTTTTTTTTAGTGGACTATCATCCTCCTTTAGGGTCACTAGCATTAATACAACCTATATTTATAGAACATTATAAAAGATACCGTTACATTCCATCCAATAATCATCGTCATCAAATAGAACAGGAACACAATCGGAAGAGGAATCAAAAACAACCGAGTGTTCTTTAGATGTGGAATACCTATAAACAATTAAACAACTGTTTATGTCATCATCCTTATAGGTGTCCAACAAATATAGTCTTACAGTTATATCCCAAGAAAGTAATGTAAATGTAGTAACAAAACGCCAACAGCCAGAAAGTGTTGCCAATAAATCTGGAGATAAACCACGCCTGACTGATAAGCCAATTGTAGAAGAACAACTGGATGAAGTGCAACAGCATAAGTGGTGGAAAGAAGGCATTTAGGTGGACATCGAATGCATAGCCCCATTCGATGTCCGGCTCCAAACTGCTGGCCCGCATGTACCTATTGGTCACAATCCAATAGAATGTTGCAACTAAACAGCCAGCGAAGATGCAATCGACAAAGACAACATAGAAAATAAACGAGATGCTTTGCCAGAAGGTTAGACCGAGCACATAGGCGAAGCCAAGCGAAGTCACTGTAAGAAAATGCTGAAGGAAACAGAGAGAAATGTTTTTAGGATTCACTTACCACACACACTAATTAAAAGAAGAACCAGAAAAGCTGGGTCGTCTCTAGCAAATTGGGATTTTGTCTCTAAAAAGATAGAAATAGTATTTGATTCAATCTGGGGGAACAATTTTACTGCTTACGTTTTCTATAGTTAAAATTCCTGTAGACTTTCTGTGGTGCAATGAGTAGATAGATCATTTGCCAGGTGGCAAATTCAAAGTCCATTTGATTGAATTTCAATAATCTTCGCAGATATTTGTAGCTTTTTGATGTGGCCGAGAGGCAGTCACGATTATGATTGACTGGAGGAGGCAAAGGAGACGTTCCACGGGAATAATAGCTACTTGCACCACTGGTGTACGATGGTGCCAACGATGGCGTTGGGGATGTTGGATGTTTCATTTTCGCAAATATTTGAGTTTTGTTTGAAGATCTTTAAGATTATATTACAAATATGTACTTTACTACTGAGTGGAATTTAACATTTTCTTTTTCTTTGAAATTTTGTTTTCGTATTTGTTGAAATTAAAAAAAAATTCTTTCTATTTCGAGTTTGATAAATTCTGACGTTTTGTTGGATGTGTTGTTGCTGTCATAATTTTTTAACGTTATATGCATAAGCGCAGAGCTAGATGGACCAAATATATGTTGTGTGTTATCTTTTTCCAAAACTGAAACAGAGTGATCTGAGCTACTATTTACGTTTATTGGTTTGAAAAAGACTCTTTGATGTTATATTACTATTATTCATGCCAACTGTATAAAATTAGAAAAAAACAATGTGTTCTCGTTGGAGAAGGTTCTCCTGTGCTGTATGTCTTCCTTTTGTCCGTCAACACCGAATGCGACAAAGACATTTTAGTCACCGGGCGACTGGCGATGCATTTTGTTCGGCTCTTAAACGACAAACAAATGTATATCTATATATATAAAAGACTAATTCGTTAAATTTATGTTATCTTTTCAAATTGACAAGCGGTTGACCGATTTTCTAAATCTATGGTTTAAATTAAAGAGAAATAACTTAAGAAGGTTTATACAAAAAAAAACCTATGTTGTTCAAATCACAAATGGTTCAAATGTTAAGAAATAATGCTTTACTCACTTCAGTAAAATATATCAATATACGAATACTCAAATTTTTATGAAAATTATTTCAAATATTTTCGTCAAATATTTTTTTTTTTTATCGAAAAAAAAAATTATGATTGACATTTTTGTTATTCATTTGTACAAACAAAAAATTTATACTTGACATTTTTTTGTCATTCAATTGTACTTTGTACATGACAGGGTCGCTTTGTTCTGGATTCTTGGACGACATTGGTTACTGCTTTCAATGGTTGTGAATGTTGTGATCATCAGAAGACGAATCGGCTTTATTTTGTTGAATTTTTCTAGCACCTTCAAAACAATTTTTTTTGTGATTATGTCATAATTACCAAAGTCGATTCGTCCCTAATCTGAGGTTTTGCACCGTGGGTCGTTGTGCTGCATTGGAAAGTTAATATACGTGAAAAAAACATATGATTATTATGTCTTTTCCTGCTCCCACTGTTAGGATGCCATACTGCGATGTGGCAAAAGGTATTGCCACTCTAATTGGTTTCAATGAGCTTTCGAAGAAAAGCCTTTTTAGATTCATGTGGTATCACAATGGGCCTTTGATTAGCCTAAGTGTGTCTTTTAACATCCATGACAGCCACTTTAACCTAACCTATGTCTTTTCTTAAATCAATAAATCATTTGCATAGTTTATGCAGATTAAAGCCACATATGCCAAGTTTTTGCTTATATACTATTAAACCACAGTGTTAATTGACTTGAAACTATTCGTACCACAAGGCAAAAAATGAGCCACCTCAGCATCTTAACATTTTAGTTTAATATGTGTGTTTCAGCACACCCAACGGTTATCTTTCCAAACAGCTACTCTGCAACACTTTAAGATTACCTCATGTTTCGAAATGCCATCCTAATGAAATACTTAAACTTTAAGCCAATGCATTTTATGAGCCAACTGCGTCGTGTTTTCTGAAGCGCCCAAAAAACTATTCGGAAAGATACACAACACTATGTAATTATTATCCTTTTAAGTTTTGAACAACAGCTCAACAATCAGCGAATTTAACCATATATATAAGGGAACAGTTCGAACGTGTCTGTAGGCTATATGAAAAAAAATTGTCAAAACTTTAAATGAAATTCCATATTTGTCATAATGTATTGATCAGGCTCAAATTTTTTTTTTTTTGACGAAAATTAAAATATTTGACGAAAATTGAATATTCGTAGTATATTGATATATTTAGCTATAGTAATAACCGGACACTGACGGTGCCGAGAAATTTGTCCGGTTATGGAAGATGTCCGGTTAAGGGAACAAACAAATCTACATTCCTTAAGATGCATACAATAGAAGTGTTATTGGGATTAATTTTTAATGTATTTTGTTCATATTAAGAGACTTAAACAAAGATTCACATGTGCATACACACGTAAGTACAATTGATGATTTTGCTTAAACAATTAGAAATCTTAGTTTGGCGCACATATTGGTTACTAAATGGCATATTTTCAGCCAATCGGCCAATAAATCAAATGCTTTCAAATAATTTTTCTCTAACGAAAAGTTTTTTAATCTCCTTATTTCGCTATGGGCCTCTTCATAAGATTTTAACGGTTGTTATCAAACATCTCGGAATCTTCTTCTTCTTGGGAATCAATTTCATGTGTTCTACATTTGCTTCGAAACATTAGTCACCGAAACTTTGTAATGGAACAAGACTTGCAGTCAAACGTTTAACAGTTCTATCATCGAAGCAAGAATTTGAAAGGTAAATACAAAGGTGAAGACGTTCTAATTCCAAGAATCCCAATGATTCCTCCCGATTTACCTTTCAATTTCAAACGGTTACAATATCCGATTCGTTTGGCTTTCGCAATGACGATAAACAAGGCTCAAGGTCAATCAATGCAAATTGGTGGCATAAATCTAGAAAATCCAGTTTTTTCTCATGGACAGCTGTATGTTGCATGTTCGCGTGTGGGCAAACCATCGTCATTATTTATTTATGCTAAAGAAGGAAAAACAAAAAATGTTGTTTATGTTAAAGCCTTAGAATAATTTTGTATTTTATAAGTAAAAAAAATTGTATTTAATATAATTAAATATAAAAGAAACTTTATTTTGCCCATCAAAGAGGCACGGGTAAGCTAGTGTAAGATAGAAGAGTTATTGTGTTATTTTGTGTTTTTTCATAAAAAATAATAATAATATAACACATTTAGGTGTTTGAATTTGACAGACAATGAAAATACATTTGGAAATAAAAAGTGACACTCCATATCATGTAAGGCACGCTTTAAGAAATTAATTAAGGCCGTGTGCGAATTGGGTTAAAAAGTAGTTAAAACTTGACTTTTGGTTAAATTTTGAAACTTTGCATTGTGTTAAAAATTAGACTAGCTGCGGAGCAGGTTAAAATATGACAGTGGTCGTTAAAATTCATCCGTTTTTAAACCACAATTCATCCAATTCGCACATGGCCTTAATTGAAATTGAAATTTTTGTTTGAAGTGGAAAGATGTTTAATGTAAATTTCTTCGTGTATCACTCGCGAACACACCCAACGCTGTCATAAAAATGAACAACAAAAAGACAAAAAAAAGTCAAAAATGCACTGTCGCCATATTTATTTCATTTTTCATTCTCAATTCTCGGAAGAACTTTTCGCCACCGCAAAAAATATTTTCCAACAGATTGTAGTTTTTTTTTGTAAATAATTGCCATCAAAACAAATAAAAACTTCTACAACATTCTCAATAAACTGTGAATTATGTAAATCTATACAAAATCCTGATAGTTTTCCCACAAAAATCAATTGAAATAGAAGACAAATTTCTACTTTGTAAGAGAGTGCATAGAAAAGCAAAACAAAAAATAATAGAATTACCGATAAGTGCGTGTGGTGTGGATTCAACAAAACAAATTCCAATATTAGTGAAAAAAAAGGAAAACAAATTTCAATGTTGTGAAATAATTAAAATTTACTAGAGGGATAACAAAGAAACAAAAAATAATTTATTTTAGCGGCGTGGGGAGGTAGTCAAATCACAACTCAAAGTGGATACCCGGAGTAGCCTGGGTGTTCCCCAGGATTATTCAGGAATGGTTGGGCTTGCCGGTGGTGGGCATTTGTATGCTAATGTTTCACCGCAAGATAGTAAGTTGAACACAACCAAATGAACCCACCCTACCTACCTAATTTCAACTATTGCAGCGATCATTGTTCGTGAAATGAACTCAATGCCGCCGCCCCCAACATCGGCGCCAACATCCGCTGACGCATGTCTGAGTATTGTGCATTCGTTAATGTGTCATCGGCAAGGTGGTGAGAGCGAAGGATTCGCTAAACGCGCAATTGAATCTTTAGTTAAGAAACTCAAAGAGAAACGCGATGAATTGGATTCATTGATAACAGCGATAACAACAAATGGCGCTCATCCGAGCAAGTGTGTTACTATTCAGAGGACACTTGATGGTAGATTACAGGTGAGAAGGTTCATTGACTTTAAGAACAATAATTATAAAAACCTATATCGTTAAATCTCTTGCCAGGTTGCTGGTCGTAAGGGCTTCCCACACGTCATCTATGCCCGCATTTGGCGCTGGCCGGACTTACACAAGAACGAACTAAAACACGTCAAATACTGCTCGTATGCGTTCGATCTCAAATGCGATTCAGTTTGTGTGAATCCATATCACTATGAGCGTGTTGTGTCCCCTGGAATTGACTTGTCCGGCTTGAGCCTGCAATCGGGTCCAAGTCGCATTGTCAAAGACGAATACTCGGCTGGTCCAGTGGTGGGCGGTGGTGGCATGGACATTGACGGCAACGATATCGGCACAATTCAACATCACCCTTCACCACTTGGTCCCCAAGGCTATGGCTATCCTCAGGGAGCTGGTAAGGACGCGATTTTATTGCCCTTTTTTTTATCTGTGAAGCATTTTTAATGGATTTGATTTGAATTCTACCTTAAGTTGCTAAACTGTGTGTACACTAGACCATAGTAGATGTTTTTGGCCTTCTTCTCTTGCTCTTCATATTTTTCTGTATTTGGTCTAGTTTTTTTTTTAATTTTGGATTTTTGCGTTTTTTGTTTCTTCTTTTCTTTTATGTAAATCTGTTGACACTACTTTTTTGTGCGCTGCGCCGTAATTTAGTGCCTGATCCAAGTCAAATGAGTGCAATGTTCTCGGGACGAACTATACCAAAAATTGAACCGACCGAGGGTCCTCGGAGTCCATGGATGGCTCCTCCTCCTCGGTTGCCACCGCATCCGCTCTGTAAGATTTATGATTTTATTATTGTCTTTTTTTGCATTATGTTTTACTTTTTGTGGCGTTTCATTTTTGTTGTTGTTATTGTTGTCTTTGTTTTATGTGCATTGGTGTTGTTGTTATGGCGACAACTTTATTTTCAAAGAGATTGACATTAACGACTGTTTTTTTGCAGCGGTTTCACATGTTATGCCTTTGCAAGGTCAAGGTTCAATGAACCCTGCCTCTGTGATGCCTCCACCGCCGCCTCAAACACAACCAACACAATCAGCGCAGTCGTCCTTACAGGTGAGTTTGTCCGGTGGCGGAGGAGGCGTCAGCGGCAGTGGTGGCGGTGGCGCTGGTGGGGTTGTCCCCGCAGACGGCTCCAGCCATCTCGGCCAAACATCGCCCACAGAATCGAGTCAACAATCTCAAAGCGTTGGAAATGGTGGAGGTAGTGGTAATTCCTCTATCAGCTCCGGCGGACAGGGGGGCGCCTACTATGGCCAAACGAGCTCATCACAAATGCCAAATGCCGAAGGTAAATTTGGCACGTTAAATAATGTTGGCGGCGGCGGTGGTGGTGGTGGTGGTGGTGGCGCGTCTACTGGCTCGCCTCACATTCAACAGAATGGATATGTGACAATGGCTAGCCAACAGCCGAATAGCCTGCAGACACAGACCTACACACAACCGCCACAGCAGGGTGTCGGCGGCGGCGGGGTAGCCGCAGCTGCTGCACAGGGAACATGGACTGGATCGAGCACGCTCACTTATACGCAGTCAATGCAGCCGCCAGATGTTCGTTCCCACCATGGAGGCTACTGTATATTTTGTTTTTTTTTTTTTTTTTACTTAATTCTAGAACATTTTTTATTTTAATGAAAATTCTCAGGGAATGCACCGATTTCTGGTGACATGAGTGCACAGCCACGATTGTTGTCTCGCCAGCCTGCACCCGAGTACTGGTGTTCCATAGCCTACTTCGAATTAGACACTCAAGTGGGGGAGACCTTCAAAGTGCCCTCGTCGAAGCCGAATGTAATTATCGACGGCTATGTAGATCCATCGGGAGGGAATAGGTTCTGCCTAGGGGCGTTGAGTAATGTCCATCGAACGGAACAGAGTGAAAGAGCTCGGTAAGCTTGACTTTATTTGTTAATGTATTTTGACAAGGAAAAAATATATTTTTTTTCATTTTTTAAAGATTGCACATCGGGAAAGGTGTTCAGCTTGATCTACGTGGCGAGGGCGACGTTTGGCTGAGGTGCTTGAGTGATAATTCGGTGTTCGTGCAAAGCTACTATTTGGACAGAGAAGCTGGTCGAACTCCTGGCGATGCAGTCCATAAAATTTATCCTGCAGCTTATATTAAAGTGGGTTTTCTCTTCCTTTTTTCAAGAATCTAAACCAATTTTATTTTTGCTTTGCTGGACAAGGTATTCGACCTGCGACAGTGCCATCAACAAATGCATTCACTTGCAACAAATGCTCAAGCAGCTGCCGCCGCTCAGGCCGCCGCCGTCGCTGGATTACCTAGTACACAGCTTGGAGGAGCGCCAAGAGGTAAGTGTCGTTGATAAACAAAAAAAAAAAAAAGAAGAGTAATGTTCTTCTTGAAGACAACCACTCATTATTCACTGTACTAATATCAACCCCTGCTGTTGGCAGGTATAACAGCGGCTGCAGGCATTGGTGTCGATGACCTGCGTCGTTTATGTATTCTACGTTTAAGTTTCGTCAAAGGCTGGGGACCTGACTATCCACGACAATCGATTAAAGAGACTCCCTGTTGGGTGGAAGTGCATTTACATCGCGCCCTCCAACTGCTCGACGAAGTTTTGCATGCAATGCCTATCGATGGCCCTAGAGCGATTTCATAAATTCTCATTAAACAAACAAACAAATCACACACACTCTCTATTTATTGATAAGCTTTTCTTTGTTCAATTTTAAAATCTTATTAACGAAACAAACAAAATCAATAAACTGAACAAAGTGAGTAAATATTAAAATAATATTTTTGCTACAAACAAAAAATAAGTTATAATCACGTTAAATCAATTTTGAGAAACAAACAAATTCACAGCTTAATTTAATATAATTCTCTTAAACCAACAAAGACAAAATATGATTGCTTGAAAAAAAAAGATATTTATCTTTAAAAATGAAAAATCGTTTAAGATATGAAAAATTTGTAAAATTATTAATCTATTTCTATGCTATCGCCTTGATGCAGCAGTTGCAGTTTTTAGTTTTTGTATTATTTGTTAAGCTTTTTAAAGTTCTTGAGACTGCTCTTCGTTTTGAAAAAGAATCAAAAATTAAGAAAAGCAAAGAATGAAAATAATTGTACGAGAAATATTTTAGAAATGTTTCGTCTTTTTCAAAAAAAAAAAAAAACTTATTGGCTTTTGCTTGTTTATTGTTTTAGTTTTTTTTTTTAATTTGTTTTTAATTAAATAATAATATTAAAAAAGATAATAACCAGATAAGAAAATAAAACTGAACAAGTTTTTGATTTAAAAAAAAATATTTTTCTTTAGCAGTTGAACAATAACAACAACTTTGAAGACACACCAATGAATAGATGATCTGCTGTTTGAATTCCAGGGTCGGATCGATTCACGCTGCTGTTAAGGCATAACTCTAACAGTGGGGCTGAATCGTGAAGAATTCCTTCAATTTATACAAGGTGATACAGTAGGCTAGGTAAGGTTAGGTTAAAGTGGCTGTCATGGATGTTAAAAGACACACTTAGGCCAATCAAAGGCCCATTGTGATACCACATGAATCTAAAAAGGCTTTCTTTGAAAGCTCATAGAAACCAATTAGACTTCCTTACGAAACGTAGAAGATTAATTATATTAATATGTACGAGATCGTTTACATCATTGTAGGACAGGTACAGAGGAGGTGAAGAACTGTTTCCTCCTCCTCCTCATCCATGCCGCTTCTGCAGAATCATTAGAAAATACGCCCAGTCGCGCAGCGTGTCTTCCAATTAGACAGTGTCCAGTAATGACACCAATTAAGGAGCTTATATGCGCTCTGCTTAGAGATATCAGGCATCTAGATCTCTTTAAGTCCAAATTAGGCCAGATGTTTTTCGTTGCCTGACAGGTGGTTATGTTATTCCACCTGATGTTAGTTCTCTTAATAGCATCTTGTAGCAAAAGCTTGTGGTGTCCGTAGCTTAGTGGTTAGGTACGTTGGCTGCTAAGCAGAACGTCGTGGGTTCGAATCCTACTCGGGCCCAAAGTTTTAATTTCATCTTTTACGGACACTGCCTCTTGCGAAGAACTGACAAAACTTCCAAGAGTATCATCTGTCATGAAAAAGTGCTTCTCAAAGCGTAAAATTGTAGGTCCCCTCAATTCTTCATACGCACCTAGAGAATTCTTGATGAGAGTAAGCCACTTAGGCCTTGGCTCTTTAAGAGCTGTCGCGCCACTCTATTTTTTTTTTTTTTAGCAAAAGCTTACATGTAGCGATTGGTATACCAACATTAACCGTTTGTGGTTTAATGGGTAATGTTGTACCATATTTGGCGAGTTCGTCGGCTTTGCAGTTTCCTGGAATGTCTCTATGGCCCGGCACCCAGTGAAGGTGAATGTTAAACTGTTGTGTCATCTCCATTAGAGGCGATCGACAGTTTTGGCCGTAATCGAGTTTGTAGAGACAGAGTCCAGGGACTTTATAGCTGCCTGACTATCTGAGAAAATCCGAATATCAGATGTGGATACCAAGTTTTCTCTGATCCAGGACAGGACTTCCTTAATCGCCAAAAGTTCTGCTTGAAACACGCTACAATGATGTGGAAGGCTGAATGAGAGACTTAGTTTTAGTCGTTCGGAGTACATACCTCCACCAACCCCATCACTAGTTTTCGATCCATCTGTATAGAAGTGGATTGCCTCGTCTTCCAGGAATGTATTATTTTCCCAAAAGGATCGGGAACGGAAAGAAGTTTGAAACCTCTAATCGAACTGTAGTTGAGGAACGGTGTAGTCTGTGTGCTTTGGAATTGATTCTAAATAATCAAGAATAACAGAGTGGCCGATGTTATTGTTAATCCACTGTGAAGAGGCATAGCAGAACTAGCAGCTATTTGTTTGCTGATTATATCCAGAGGTGTCAAATAGAGTAGGGTGTAGTGCCGCAGATGGGGTCGTCCGAAGTGATCCGCTTATACTTAGACATGCTGAGCGTTGCACTTTACTAAGCTTATCGCAGTTAATTTTTACGTCTAAGGCAGTCCACCATACTGACATACCATAAAGAAGAATCGGTCTGATTACCGATGTGTATAGCCAGTGAGTGATTCTGGGTTGCAGACCCCATTTGCTACCAATGGCTTTCTTGCAGGTGAAAAGAGCTACCGTAGATTTTCTTATTCTTTCGTGTATGTTGCTCTTCCAATTCAGTTTTCTGTCTAAGATAAGACCCAGATATTTAGTTTCCTCTGAAAATTTTAACTGGACACCGTTTATAGAAGGAGGGTCAATGTGCGGAATTTTATATTTCCTAGTGAATAGGACCAAATCGGTTTTGTGTGCGTTAACGCCTAACCCACACCGATTCGCCCAAAGTGATAGCTTAGTTAGAGCGTTTTGTAAGAGTTCTTTTAAGGTATTAAGATGCTTACTTGAAACAGCTATATCAACGTCATCAGCATAGGCTATCGCTCTGAAGCCTTCTCTATCCAGAAGGGTAAGAATTTCGTTAACTACCAGATTCCAGAGTAGAGGGGAGAGAACACCGCTGCGGTGTACCTCTGCTGACAGATCTTCTTGCGGAAGAGCCGCCAAGTTCTGAGTTAATTATTCTGCAATTCAGCATTAAATGAATTAACTCACCAAGCGAACCCTCCACATTTAAAGTTGACAGTGCAGATGTGATTGCAGATGTATCCACGTTGTTAAAAGCGCCTTCAATGTCAAGGAATGCAACCATGGTATACTCTTTATGATGGAGGGAGTATTCGATAGTGCGTACTAAAGTGTGTAGCGCCAAGCAGCCATCAGAGATGCCACCTCTGAAGGGCTAGGGTTTACACGGCCACCACAACGAAACCCCTAGTTTGACGATGAATGCCGGCGAGCACATGCAGCTAAACAAGAGGCATACAAAGCGGCGCTGCAAGGAAGGACACGAGCAGCTCGTGAGCTCTACGAGCAGAAAAGGAAGAGGAGCATAAACTTCTCAGAAAGAAAAAAAGGGAGCATGAGAGTCGCGCGATCGAGGAGATAGAGGGATGTCACAACAGCAACGAGGTTCGAAAGTTCTACAAAAAGGTGAAACAAATCTCCAGGGCTTATACACCCCGAACTGAAGCCTGTAGAGACCATCATGGGAACATCGTAGTGGAGACGCAGTCAGTGCTGAGGATATGGAAAGACCACTTTTCCAAGCTGTTTAATGGCGATGATGACCAAAACTGCGTCAGCAATACAGAACCATTCAATTTGGGTGCAGAAGGCCAACAATTCCACCCACCCGACATGGACGAAGTGAAGATAGCGATATCTAAACTAAAGTCGAACAAAGCCGCTGGAGAAGACGGGCTGGACGCCGAACTGTACAAAGCAGCTGGAGATGATTTGGTTAGGAGCATGCACCAGCTCGTCTGCAAAATTTGATCGGAGGAAAGCATGCCCGATGAATGGAACCTCAGCATCGTATGCCCGATCCTCGAAAAAGAAGATCCCCTGAACTGCACCAACTACGGATGTATAAGTCTCCTTAACATCGCCTACAAGATCTTATTGTCTGCCGTGCTGTGTGAACGTTTGAAGCCCTTCGTCAACAACCTGGTAGGTTCTTATCAGTGTGGCTTCAGACCCGGAAAGTCCACCATCGATCAAATATTCACCCTAAGGCAGATCTTGGAGAAGACCCAGGAACTTCAAATCGATACCTACCACCTTTTCATCGATTTCAAGGCCGCGTATGACAGCATCTATAGCGACCAATTATATAGAGCAATGTCTAGTTTTGGCATCCCAGAAAAACTCGTCCGTTTGTGTAAGCTGACAATGGAAAACTCACGCTGTTCTATCATGGTCGGAAAAAACCTAACGGACGCTTTTGATGTCAAAAAAGGTTTTAGACAAGGCGATGCGTTGTCATGCGACATCATTCTTGAAAAGATTGTGCAAAGCTCCAACGTCAACACCAGGGACACAATCTTTCAAAAGTCCGTCCAGCTACTAGGATACGCAGGTGGAAGAACACAGTGTTATGTCAGTGGAGCGTTTGTGTGCCTTGAGACGGAGGCCAGGAAGATTGGTCTAGCGGTTAACGAGGGCAAGAAAGGACTACAAACATCGACGTCTTGGAGCAAACGTGAACATAGACAGATTTAACTTGGAGGTAGTTAAGGACTTTGTCTACCTGGGATCCGCTATCAACTCAGACAAAAACACCAGCGCTGAAATCAAACGAAGAATCACTCTTGCCAATCGCTGCTTCTTTGGACTTAGAAGGCAATTGAGTAGTAAAGTCCTCTCCCGAGCAACTAAAGTGACACTACAAAACCCTCATCATCCCGGTCCTCATGTATGGTGCAGAGACATGGACTATGACAACATATGATGAAAACGCTTTGGGCTGCTTTGAGAGAAAAATTCTTCGAGTGATTTTTGGTCCTGCCTGCATTGATGGAGAATGGAGACGAAGATTCAACCAAGAACTGTACGAGCTGTACAGCGACACTGACCTAGCCAGAAAAGTTAAAGTCCAACGACTCAGATGGTTGGGTCATGTTGAACGAATGGAAAATAATGCTCCGGCCCGTAGAGTCTTCGAATCCAACCCGGAAGGACGTCGCAGAAGAGGAAGACCGCGACTCCGGTGGAGCACACAGGTGGTAGAGGACCTGAACCATCTTGGCGTGCGAAACTGGAGACAGCTAGATAGGGACCGAGCTGGTTGGAGATGTTTGTTGGGTGAGGCCCTGGTCCGACCTAGACTGTAGCGCCACCATAAGTAAGTTACACTTTATTGTTCCTTAGAAGATGACCATAACAAAAAGAAAGAAAAACATGTATGTATAGAAATTTTTTTTATTTAAAAATACAAAAACATTGTGCTTGAATGAAAAAAAGCTACGCAAATTTGTTTATATGTAAATATAATGAACAAATGAAAAAACGCCTTCTATTCCTCATCGAGCTCCTCCAGTGCCTTGGCCTGCGCAAACACATCCGGAATTTCAACATTTTCTGACTTCTCGATAATTTTATATTTCTCAGCGGCGACCAGGCATTGAGCAGCCACTTCCCTTGCCTTTGCCCGAGTATCATCTGGCAGCTGTGCCAGGCCATTAAGTAGTTCCATTATATCCGTTTCGAATAGTTTAGCTGCAATATCCTCGCCAGCATTGATCATGTTCAAAATCACCACAACACCTCGGTGTTGCACCTCAGGACTTGGATTCGCAATCAATGTGTGCAAATTATCCAGCCATTTTGGATTCTGTAGGATCTTCTCGCAGCATTTCTTACTCACCGATGTTAGCATTGCTAACGCACCAGCTGTCGCTTTAGCAGTATCTTCGTCCTCCTCTTCGCATAGCAGACATAAAAATTTCACTCGATCGTTCTCCTTTTCGTGCATTTCAACAATGTCTGGAGACATAATTAGATTGCATACGCATTGAGCCGCAGCCCGAACGAGGTAGACATGATCTTCCATTAGGTAGAATTCGATCTTTGATAGACCCTGCTCCTTGATAATCCTCTTGCGAACGCTCTCATTCATTGCAGCCAGATTAGTCAGCGCCATCAGAGCTTCAAAGTTCTCCAGAGCTGTGAAGTCTTGATGCAAGAGATTGAGGAGTGGCCGAATGACATCGTGGGCCCGTTGGCCAGCAAATGCAACTTCTGGATTGATGGTTATTCCGATACGGGCAAGCGCCTGCGAGGCTTGTCTTTTGCCTTTTTCGGTGCCTTCTAGGGCTAGTTTGAGGAGGGTTTTCACACCACCATCCTGAACAACTTTTCCACGGACGTCTTGGAGACTACATAGGGAGTTTAGTACTCTCGCAATGAGTTCTTGTGAATTGTGACTTTCAGTCTTTGCTAAGGCACACAGTGCTGTTGTGATTCCTTGATTTGCTAGGGTCTGGATGCGTTTGTTGATAAAGTCCGGATCGTCGAGTTCGTGTTCCTCGGGTATATGATGTTTGGCGAACTTGGCCAGTTCCACCATTTCAGGGAGAAGTTCCTGCTTGTCGTAGGCATTGCATAAATTCACAAACGTCGTCACCACTCCATACAGACAGGACTGGTCGCCTGCTCGTGCTATTTCAATCAGAGCTTGAATGGCAGGTTGGTCTTCGATCAATTTTTCCTTCACTTCTGCGTCTAGAGTCAAATAGGCCAGACCATCGGCAGCCCACTTTCGAATATCCTTATCTTTTCCTGGTTTAACAAGAAACCGACGACATGCTTCTGCTAGTTTCTTGGTTGCTCCGTCGGCAAATGGACGAATACTGGCATCTTGACCTCCATAGCTTCCCAATTTGCAGAGACCTACCAGTGCGCGCACTCTGATTCCATCGTCCTTCGAGTGATAGAGCTTCTTGAGAATATCAACACCTTGGGTGCAAAGAGCTTTGGCCTTGTCTTTTTTCGATGAAGCGGCGACAATGCATTCACATGCGACTTTCTGCTGCAGAATGTCGTCAGTCGTTGCCATGACAAGAATCATTTGTAGAATACCTTAAACAATTCAAAAGAGTCACTTAGCTTTCAGTTTAATAAATTAAAAAAAAATAATGAGTCTTACCTTCTCGTCCAACGATACTGTTTCCAACGTCAAGAGTCGAGTTCAATAGCGACGTCAAAGCAACTGTGACCCTAACTTTCGACTCCAACTCTGGATCCAGCAGCTTATCCTTAATATACTCATCAATTTGATTCGCAAACTTTTGCTTCAGATCGTCATAGTACATGTTCTCGTATATCCTAGCTAGACATACCGATGCCACGGTCCTCGAAGACGGCGTTATAGCCATGGCACTCTCATATTTATACTCCTCCAGTTCTGAACACACGTCCAGAAGTCTGTGCAGTCCTCGAATTTCAACCATTCGTTCAGCCCACGAGAGAGCTGTGTAATGAATGTTTCGGGTCAGCAGTTCAACTACAGCGTCTCTTGCTTGTCCAGAGATAGTTCGATCAGTGATTGTATACACTAAACACGTCAGCAAGGTATCAATTTCCTTCTGGTATTTTTTGCACAGTTCGGGATCTGGTTTGGAGTCCATTTTGTTCTCCATCCCCGAGAGCGAGTTCAAAAGAGTTTGAAGACAATATTGGGCAGCAGAGACACGCTCTTCGTTTGTGCTGTCCAGCACTTGCAAGAACCATGGAACTCCAAGTTCGTTGAGGACGATCTTTGTGCGTTCGACGCTCTTGTTGCAGAGTTCAGCTATGACCCGAATTATATTCACATAGATTTGCTGGTCCTTCTCTGTCTTGGCCAGGCTGGCAATTTTCTGAATGACACCCTCTTTTGTAATCAAATCCGCTCCGACATCCTCCTTAGCCAGAACAAGGAGGTTATTTACTGCATTTCGACGTTTATCTAAAGGCACGGCAAAGTCAAATGCCAGTTCACACATCTGTTTGACTTTCGTTGAAGTTTGGGCATTTTTCTGTGCTCGTTCCTGAACAATGACATGGAGCCTAGCCAAGGCAGGCTGCACTGCCTTATTGCCGGGATCAGCCTTAAACAGTTCTGTGGCATCTTTGTAGGCCTCTTCGAATTTTTGCAATCCTTCATAGCCCTGGAATCGTCGAAACAGTGCCTTGGGGTCGTTGGGTGTCAACCGCAAGGACTCTGTGCAGTCTTCGATGGCTCTGTTGAACTCATTCTTTTTCAAATAGGCAGCAGCTCGATTTTTATAAAATACAGCCAAATCCTTGTGTTTTTCGCCGTTTTTAATGGCTTGTGAATAGTGTTCAATGGCCTCTTCCCAGTGTTCACTTTTGAATGCTTCGTTACCTTTATCTTTAAAGGTTAGTGCAAGATCTGAGTCGGAATTTGTCATTTTCTTCTTTTAAGAACAAAATAAATTTAAAACTGTATAAAACTTTATTTTTTTTATAACAAAAATTACAATTTCTTGTTGTTCAACAACAGTTCTTGGTAAAAGTTTTACAAATTATGAATCACACGAGTGAGAATTGTCGAATTTATTAAGAAAAAATTCGTTGCGTTACACCGAATCAAGAAGAATCTTCTGGATCAAGGTAGAAATGAGAAAAGTTCTTGAAGTGGATGAAAATTCAAGAAAAAATCTATTTTAGGAAATATATTCAAGAAAAAGCGCAACATGTAAATAAAGGAATGAAATGTTTTCTTTTTTGTTATTTTGAGCGGTTCAAAGGAAAATCGAGAAAATTTCTGGTTTGTTATTGTTCACTGGCCGCAGTCATTAGGCCAGTTCCACCTAACAACATCTCAATGAGATCTCAGATTTTTTAGGGAAAGCTTGCTGTTAAAATGACATTTGCCTACAAGCTAAGCGAGCAGGTTAACTGTAAGCGTATGCGTGTAATACAAACTAAAAGAAGCACGTTAGCTGTAAGAGTATGCGTTTTATTGTAATAATGATACAATTGGCTACATAATAAAAAGCAAGTTTGCTGCAAGAGTATGTGTGTATGAAAAAAATAAGTTTTGAGGTATTTGGAGGGTAAAACGTAGTTAGGTTCCCAATCTTATTATAACTGATCAGTGGACACTTTCATCATAACCCGTTCCATAGGAGGTAGGAGTAGAAGAATAAACGTCAAAAAAAGACCAATGGAAAACGACAAAAGATCTCAGTGAGATGTTGTCAAGTGGAACTGGCCTATTGAGTTCAAAACACGAGGGTCTTGAATTTCGGTTGAAATTAACCAAACCGAAATAATTTACTGTATAAAGCTCCACAAAGTTGCTCCAAATGAATTCTTTTGAAATTATAACTCTTCCTGGGAAGGTAAGTTTATGCTGATTGTAATGCCCACTCGCCTAACAAACCCATACAAATCGGTCAGGGGCGGTCTATGGTAGCACGTCGAGAATTTGCCGTTGGTGATACAATTTTCGAAGAAGAACCCTTTGTATCGTGTCAATTTACTTGGAACGCAGCGTACGGCTATGCCGCCTGCGATCACTGCATGCGCCCGCTGGAGACAACACTGGAAAACGTCCGCAGATTGGCGAACAATCCAGCTCTAATGATTCCGCTTCCTGAACACTGTCCAACACTTAATTGGTTGCCACAGTTCAGCCTGTGTTCGAAATGCAAAGTTCGTTATTGTTCCGAGGACTGTCGGTTAGAGGCGTTCAAAAAATATCACAAGGTTTCTTGCATGGGCCCTCTTATGGCAGATGACAAACATCCTATCAATGTTCTTAGAGATATTTGGAAGTAGGTACCATCAGCAAACACATAAAGACCAACCTTATAGAATCTGTATTCAGGCAATTGCACTACCCTCCAGAAACTGGCACTATTATGCTCATCGTCCGTCTTATGGCAATGTATGCACAGAGTCAAATCAAAGCTGAGTTCCTCGAATTATTGCAATCCTTCCAAAGTGCATCAGTCAATGCTGAACAAAAAATCTACCACAAGTTATTGGGCGAAAATTTCGAAAGCCAGTTGGAACAGTTGTTTGTGGCTTTTTGTAATGCTTTTAACACCGAAGAGTTTGCCATTGTAAGTCTAAATTGAAAAGTTATTGAGCAGCTATAAAATTGTCCTTTTTAAGTTTACAACTCCAGAAGCATTTAAATCCCTGATGGCACTGATCGGAACTAATAGTCAAGGAATTGCAACAAGTCCACTTGCCGAATGGGTGAAAAAGGTCTCCGAATTACCTCTAGATGAGAAGGCCAAGCAGGAACTCGATCTATATATTGATGACATATATAACAAAGTTGGAGAGTGTAAGTTCTATAGTCAAAGTATACAAGAAGCATTTTAAGCCCTTCCTTTGCAGTCGCTGGCGAATTCCTCAACAATGAAGGATCCGGGCTGTATCAACTGCAAAGCAAAATAAACCACAGCTGTCTACCAAATGCCCAATCTAGCTTCCCCTACTCCAACGACATTGTAGTCCTCAAAGCCATTTCCCAAATCTTACCAGGCGAAGAAATTTGTATTTCGTATCTCGACGATTGTCAATTGGAGCGAAGCAGACATTCAAGACAAAAGGTAAAAATTTGCCAACATCTCGTAGATTTCCAATTAACCTCTACATACTCTTTCAGGTACTGAAAGAAAACTACATTTTCGTATGCAAGTGTCCAAAGTGTGAGGAGCAAGCTAATGATCCCGACGAAACTAGTGAAGATGAAGAGGATGACTTTGATATGGACGATGATGAGGATGACAATATGGATTAAACAAGAAACGAGAAACTACTTCAAATAATGTTATTATATTTTTTTATACATAAATGTGTAATTTTTACAATTTGTCTTAGATTTGAACCTTACCCTTCCCGTGTTAATGACTAACTGGAGTGAGACTTATTAGATTATTGCTGCACTCTGCCAACTCAGCTATCGACATTCGGCCGCGTTGTTTGATAAACTTGGCGACCGCTAGGAGTTCCTCTTCGGATATGTAAATGAACTTGCCACGATCGTCGATAACGCCTGTAATGGATCCATTTGTCTGAAGTTCGGTGATCCTATCGATGGCTTGTTGGGTCTTTAGTTTGAAATGAGTTGCCAAGTCTTCGAGGACCACAACTTTGTTGTATTTTATGAACTGAATGAACTCTTGCAGCAAGTTGTCCTTCTCACTCTCCTCGCCTTCCTCGAAACCCTCCTCTTCTACACTAAAAGCTGCCTTCATTTTCAGGTATTCTTCGTGTTCCTTGCGTTCGTTTTCTTCTCGTGCTAATCGTTCTGCTTCGGCAGCCTTGCGTTCCTCTTCAGCTTCTTTTTGCTCTTGTTTCTTTCTTTCTTCGTCTAGCTTTTCTTCGCGAGCTTTCTTCTCTTCCTTGGATTTCATTTCTTGTTCACGTTGAATTTTTTTCTCGGCCTTCGCTTCGAGTTTAGCTCGCTTTTTGGCTCCCATCTTTTCCTCGGGGAATTCATGAGTACTGCTTGTGGATGGTCCTGTTTCGGGTTCTATGTCATCATTGTTGTCATCGTCAGCGGCAGCAGCCAATGTAGCTGCATTATTGCGAAGACGATTGCGTTGATTGCGAGCTATTTGAGCTCTTCGTGGAATTCCTTCGGCTGGACGTGCAGCAGCTGCCCTTTGATGGTGCTGTTGTTTTTGTTGGTCGCCTTTAGGGAAAGTTTGAGAATATATTATGGTGTTTCAATCAACCAATCTTGTTACCTGATTTGTTTGATTTCTTCTGCAAGAAATAAATGGTTATTATGACCACCAGAAGCGCCACGGCAATTCCGATTAATAAACCAAGATCCATTTTTGTTTAATTTTCAAAAATATCTTAAATCTGGCGTAGAATTTGTTTTTGTAGAAATGGAAAATTTATACTTATTTGAAACGTCAACACATTTTGCAAATGTCAGAGGAAGCAAGAAAGGAATCGATGGGAACCGTCCGATTGTATAGTTGTCTCTTTTCATAAAGTCAAATGAGTACTGCCAGATTAAAATTTGAAGAATAAAATCCAGGACTAATTTTTTACATCGTGTTGTTGTTTCCTTGTATTAACTTGACGTTTGGTTAAATTTTGACATTTCGCATTAAATAAAATGGGCGCGTTCAGTTTGGTTTTGGATAGCCTATCCAACACGTTTTTCATGAATGAGTTCGATAGCTTAATTTGGATAGGTGTGAAAACACGTATACAAAAATCAACTGTTTCAGCTGTCCGCCTTGAGACGGAGGCCAGGAAGATGGGTCTAGCGGTTAACGAGGGCAAAACCAAGTTAATGCTGTGGACAAGAAAGGACTGCCAACATCGACGTCTTGGAGCAAACGTCAACATAGACAGATTTAACTTCGAGGTAGTTAAGGACTTTGTCTACCTGGGATCCGCTATCAACTCAGACAACAACACCAGCGCTGAAATCAAACGAAGAATCACTCTTGCCAATCGCTGCTTCTTTGGACTTAGAAGGCAATTGAGTAGTAAAGTCCTCTCCCGAGCAACTAAAGTGACACTCTACGAAACCCTCATCATCCCGGTCCTCATGTATGGTGCAGAGACATGGACTATGACAACATCTGATGAAAACGCTTTGGGCTGCTTTGAGAGAAAAAATCTTCGAGTGATTTTTGGTACAGTCTGCATTAGTGGAGAATGGGGACGAAGACTCAACCAAGAACTGTATGAGCATGTACATCGACACTGACCTAGTCAGAAAAGTAAAGGTCCAAGGACTTAGATGGTTGGGTCATGTTGAGCGAATGGAAAATAATGCTCCGGCTCGTTGAGTCTTCGAATCCAACCCGGAAGGACAACACAGAAGAGGAAGACCGCGACTCCGGTGGAGCACAGGTGGCACAGGACCTGAACCAACTTGGCGTGCGAAACTGGAGACAGCTAGCCAGGGATCGAGCTGGCTGGAGAAGTTTGTTGGGTGAGGCCCTGGTCCGACCTGGACTGTAGCGCCACCATAAGTAGGAAAGTAAATTACTTCACACATCGTTTTTTGTTTTGCCGACCGATTTTTCTAGCTAGCTAGAATCAGTGACGAACCTCCTTCTCGAACAATATAATAAACAAAATTTTCATTCAGCTACGAAACAATTTTTTATTGCAGAGAAAAGAAAACAATGAATTTGAAAACTAACTCACTTCAATAACAAGCCCTTGGCGACTTCAGCTGCTTTTGGCTCGCCAACTAAGACTTCAGCGATTTTCAAGGCAAATTCAAAGGCTGTTCCTGGACCCCGGCTGGTTATTAAATGTCCATCCTTAACGACTTTTTTGTCTTCCACATATCTGGAAACTACAAGTTTTTCAACCCACTAATTTTTTTAACATTAGCTGATCGTACTTATATTTGTCAAATTTTCCTTTCATTCCAGGATAGGATGTTATAGACTTGCCAAGGAATATTTCATGTTTGGCTAAAGCTGTTGGAGCGGCACAGATAGCGCAAATAAAACTACCATTATGTTCATGTTTCTTAAGTATGTCACCAACAAGTGCTGATTCGGCCATCGAGTTGGAGCCCTCAAGTCCACCGGGAAGAACTACAGCATCAAATTTTGTCTACAAAACACGGAAATGTAGCAAAGTTTAACCTGGCTTATGTACTTACATCTTTATTTTTCTCCAATGAAGTATCTGGTACGATAACAACATCTCGAGAACATTTTACAGCCTTTTCATTTTGTAAGCCGGCAACTGTGACATTTATCTATTGTAAGCATTGAATTTTGAGTTGAGAATGATTCAAAGATATTTCTGAGCTTACCCCGGCCCTTCGTAAGACATCGGCAATAATGACAAATTCCATTTCTTCAGCCCCTATAGCAAGTATTACCAAGGCAGTTTTTGACATGTTTGTGCAGATTTTATTAAAATTTGAAAAAAATTCGCTGACGCGGTGCTAGAAAATTCGCTGAGAAAAATCTACGAAAAGTCGAAAACCAATTTGAATTTCTAATGACCTTGGCAAAACAAAAAAACATTTTGACAGTTCTGTGAATAGGTTCCACCTTCTACATACAATAAACCATTTTGAATTTCTCCGGACCAGTGGAGTTGAAACACTAAGGTATGGACACAATGAGTCTGCAGCTAGTCTAATTTTTAACACATTTTATTCAATGCGAAATGCTAATAAATTTAAGAAAATAAATGTATACGTCTCGAAAATAATTCTAGTTGATATAAACTGCCAAACTCTATTCGCGTTCCACATCATCCACACTCCCAACTAACAAAATGTTCGCGAGCGTATAACCTCAAAAATCATTCTTGCTTTGTGTTTTGGTTGTTCTTACTTACTTACTTAAGGTGGCGCTACAGTCCATTGTGGACTTGGGCCTCAATCAACAGGCTCCGCCAGCTAGCTCGATCCTTAGCTAGTCGTCTCCAGTTTTGCACTCCGAGTTGATTGAGGTCCTCTTCCACTTGAGTGCGCCACCTGAGTCGCGGTCTTCCTCTCCTCCTACGTCCCTCGGGAATAGTGTCGAAGGCTTTCCGGGCCGGAGCATTGGTGTCCATTCGCTCTAAATGACCGAGCCATCTGAGTCTCTGGACCTTGACCCTTCTGGCTAGGTCCATGTCGTTGTACAACCCGTAAAGTTCGCTGTTGTATCTTCTTCGCCATTCCCCTTCAATGCACACGGGGCCAAAGATAACCCGAAGAACTTTCCTCTCGAAACAGCCTAAGGCACTTTCATCCGATTTTGTCAGGGTCCATGCTTCTGCACCATACAGCAGGTCTGGGATGATGAGTGTGTTGTACAGTTTTACCTTAGTTGCTCGAGAGAGGGCTTTTCCACTCAATTGCTTTCTAAGCCCAGAGAAACAGCGGTTAGCAAGAGTTATTCTTCGTCTGGTTGTTTTGGTTGTTCATTTGCGACGAATTCAAATCTCTCATATAAAAGAAATGTCAAAATCGACATTCATTCATTCGTTGGTCGTTGTTCGTGCGCATGTGAATAGTGCTTTAGTGTTCAGAGTTCGATTGACGCGCTCGGAAAAAACAGAACCGACCAAAATGCCTGAACAAACAAATGTCAAGCATGTGAGATAGTAAAATGAAGGAAGCAAGTTGATATGGCAGAGAATATTAAATTTTTTGATATAAAAGTCTTATTCGCAGCCCAGGCCTATAAGGAGCGGTTTGGCGGTTTGGTCTTAAACTAAAGACCTGGCCCTCTAGGTTTGGTGTCGTGTGTCGGGGTGACTGCACTCACTGTGGCCATGGCATAGCAAGGGTATAAAAACCCTTGAGTGTGTGCTTATTATAAAAATATATATGGTTAGGTAAGGTTAGGTTGGAGTGGCTGTCCGGATGTCATTGATTCACTTAGACCTCAAGGGTCCATTGTGATACCACTAATGAGGTTGCTCATGGGAGAAAAATGATATTAAACAAACAAACAAAGGCCTATGCTTGGCCATATTTGTTTGGTTGCTAGACAGGTGGTACCCTGTGACCATCAAGCATTTGCTGATTTTAGAGCACATTGTTTGTTCCTATGTTATGTTTTTGTCTCACATTAGGCAGAAATGTTCCGTTTTTGCAGAGCTCATCGGCTTTGCAATTTCCCGGAATGTCTCTGTGGCCCGGCACCCAAATGAGGTGAATATTAAACTGTTCCGTCATCTCATTCAGAGATGATCAACAATCGTGAACTATTTGAGTTTGTGGAGACAGACGCGAAAGATTTGAGAGCGGCTTAGCTTTCCGAGAAGATTCGTATATCCTTGCAAGGTATAACGGTTTCATTGAAATCTGTATGATAGACTGAGATTCAGTTGTTCCGAATAGATTCCACTTCCAACTCCGTAATCGGTCTTTGAACCGTCTGTATAGAAGTGTACCGCATTGTCTTCCAGGGATCTCTCTTCTTCCCAGGAGGATCTTGAAGGGATGGAAACATGGAAGCTTTTATCGAATACCATTTTTGGGGTGGAATAGGCGAAGCGATCTGGGATAGATCTGAAATTGTCTGAATAGTAGTATGACCAGTATTGTTACTGTTCCATTGAGAGGTGGCTCTAAGGCTCACACAACTAGCGGAAGCCCTTGATTGCTATAACGTAAATATAACTGCCATCCTAGAAATGCGATGGGATGGTCCGGGCCTACGTAAAATGAACGAACAACTGCGATATTTACTACGGCGACTGCTACCGGGAACAACAACAGCATTTCATTCATTGATTTTTTTTTGCAAAAAATAAAAAAAAAGTTGCTACCAAAAAGCATTTCATTCATTGAATAAATGGCAGAACAGGCCAAATTATTCTACATCTATCTCGGATTTTGGGTACTATAGTCAACTTCAACCTCAAAAATCATTAAATTCATTTGTATTTATTTCTAGTTCGTTGGTCGTGCTCATAATAAACTATTTGGAAGCGCTAGGAATCATCTGAAGTTCTGCACACTGCACTCATACAATCCACTTCACATCCGAAAAAACAACTCCTATTCCTATTCCAATTTATCCCGTGCCGTGCCGTCTCATTTCCAATAGAATTCCACTCAAATCTCAAACCAAAATGGTTCGCTTCCACAAGTTTTTCGTCGACTTTGCGTTTCATTCGCAGTTGAATTGAAATTCTCAAGTTGTCGCAGTTCGTTTCGTTTAATATCGGAAAAAGCATCATTTTCGGTAGTTCTTTTGCATATTTTTATTCTAAATTTGTTGGAAAAAGTTGTGAGAAAGTTTGAAATAAGTCGATACTCGATATATATTTTGTTCATACTTCTTCTTAACTCCAAGTATTTTTAATTATAATCTCAAAGTGAATACATTAAAGAAAAAAGAATTTTAGTGGGCGAAGCAAGTGAGTGAATCAAGTGGCCCAAGAAAAAAAAATTCTTGTACGGCGAGCAATTTGTGCAAGTGAGAAGGTGAATAAATGAGATTTATATACTTTTTTTCTACACGGAGAACAAGTGGATTCAGGTGTATATTCCCTCTCGTTTTCTCAAAGAAAGGTCATTCATAAGTGTGTGGAAATTTAACAGAGAAAACGATTCTTTCTTTTTGAATTAAATATTGAAGCCAATTCCACAAAAAAAAAAGAGTCCTAGTAAAAAATAAAACTCGAAACCTCAAGTGAACTTAAAAAAAAAAACTTCAAGGTTGCTCTGTTTGAAAGAAAGGAATCATGAACAAGTAAAAACTTGTTTTTTTTTCCAAAAGTTAACACCAGAACAGTCAGACACTACACACCAGAAAGAGAAACCAACAATAACACTTCTTAGATTTTCTACAGCACAAACACTTGGCTATTACGTTCATTCGATGGTGGGTGTGTGCGTTACTGGCAGTGTAAATTAGGGTGTGTCGAAGGTATTCAGCTATTTGTTCTGTTTTGTTAAAAGTTGACATTTGGTTAAATTTTGACACTTCACATTGAATAAAATAGCTCCGTTCGCGTACCCTCCTAAAACAGTCTAATTTTACAAAATTTAACCAAATGCTGTTTGCGAACTCAAAAATTTGGTAATTTTTCGTAAAAGAGAGCGCTCACATGAGTTCATCCAATTCAAGATTTAAAAATTCAAATGAATTCAAAAATTCCGAGACTGTCAAAATAATAGTGACAGTTTCATTTATAATGAATGAAATTTTTTGAAATTGCAAACGTGTTTTTGTTTTCTTTCGGCCACCCTAGTAGCTATATACAAGAAATGTTCTCCGCCGTCTTCTTCAACTTCAATCATCATACAAGCATGTATGTTTGGTTATTGTTCGCGTTGTGTTTGTGTTGTATTTACTTCGGCAATAGAGGAATCGCGGCAAATGTCAATAAACTCTGGCAATGATGTTGGTGGTGGTAAGCTGCTTCTGCCGCTGATTCTAGCAGCGCTGTTCTTGTCTTGTGTTGTGAATTTTGAGTTGGTGGTTCTAGTTCTTGTGCGTGGAACCAGGAAAGTCGGTTTCGTTTTGGTTTTTGGTATCCAACGGCAGACTCTCTCTCCTCCGCAATCCATCTCGTGAACCAAAAAAGAAGACAAAATAATTTATTAGTTGTTGGCTAACCAAAACTCACCAAACGCAGAATTGAAGGTCGTGCAAGTGGACATAAGGAACAGACTTTTGAGAAGACGAGGGGGAATATTTCGGTGTGCATTTTTTTTTTATTTATTTTCCTATTTGTTTTTCTGAATATTGGAAGAAGAAAAAGAATGAGTGATTAAAAATTAAAAAGAAAAGAAATTGTGAAAAAAAGAGAATTAAACCAGTTCCAAGAAAAAAGGAAGGGCAATGATTTGTTAGCTAATTTGAGTTTTTTGTTGCAAGTGAATGTGATATTTTGATAAGCAGCCAGATTTTAAAAGGAATTTTGCTCTTACATCAGTTTAAAGGCCTTGCAACAAGGAAAAGGAAACAGCATTTGATCAAACAAGGTCTCGAAAAGGTGAGATAAAAACAAAAATAATACACTCCTTAAATCCTTTTTGAAAGTGACGTTAAAAAAATAAATTGGGTATGGAATAGGGGCGGTGCATAATGAAAGTGACACAAATTAAAAACTTGCTCTACTTGTTGAACATGGTCAACAGAGAGATTGGTTCAACTTAAACACAACAAACCACTGACCACGACGACACGGCAGCCAAAAAAAAAAAAAACCGATCAAAACAAACTATAAAGACTATACTACAAAAAGGTTTCGCGCTTCATCTACATATATATTGCTCCACAATGAGTCATCGCAATCAACGTCGAGCGGCAATACAGTTCCTTGGATTGAAAACGGGTTAGTCACGAGCTATAGCAGCAGTAGCAGCTCAAAAATCGGCTTTCAAGTGGGCAAAATGTCTATTAGCTTTACCACAATGTTTATGGTTTTTTTTTTTTTTTACCTAAAATGCATGTGGCGATTCATTTAACAAAAACAAAATAAGGTCAATAGGTTGCATCGAACAAAATCACTTCATTGATTTACCTTCAAGTCACCGCCGACGACGCTACTATTTCTCCTGTGTGTACACGACGTAGGTACAATGATCTTCAGATGCGAATTAATTTTGTATTCCTCTGCACCTCTCATCGCCTGAAACGTCTTCCGAAAGTAAAATTTCGGTACGAAAAACACGAAGAACCCAAGCTCTGCTTTGAGGTCAAGTAGCAAGCAGTAACCAAATCCAAAGGTGTACAAAGAAAAAAACATTTTTCCGGCAAGACGATGACGACATCGATAACTGCAATCCAAAATCCAACACGAAATGAAAACAAAGAAAAAGGCGAAGAGAAATAAAAAGACATAAACAGCTACAGAAAAGTTTAACAGTACTGTTGAACGTTATATTTTATAAGCGACTCAACATAACCTCATCCACTTTCTTGGGTCTTGGGTTTTCCAAACTGTTCTCTTGCGCCGGACAATGGTACCGGCTAAGAAAAAAATATTGAAGTTTAAGGCCGTGTGCACATTAGAATAAAAAATGGTTAAAACTTGACGTTTGGTTATATTTTGACACTTCGCAATGAAAAAAGGTGTTAAAAATTAGACTTACTTAGTGATTAAAAATACAACCATTTTTAACCACAATTCATCCAATTCGCAAACGGCCTTATATACATAAGCATCAAAGTTGTGTTACTTTTTTCGTTCAGAACACTGATTCTTAAGGGCTAACTATAATGAGCGGAATCAAACGGAAGCTAGTGTCAAAACCGAACGAAACGCTCGCTTCCGAACTGCCATGTGATCACTTTACCCATATAATGAACGGATGTGTACGGAAGTATCTTTCAAAAAAAAATATATGTTTTTTATCTCCAATAATTTGTAAATTTTGGTTGCCATGCAACAAACAAGCAATTTCAAGAAATTAATTACTCGAAAACAACAACAAATCGAATTCCTCTACAGAAAAATCAATAAAACCAGTGAGCTGTCAAATTTTCGTCCGTAAAAAGCGATGGGGAGCGCAGTTTACGTCCGTAAGCAAAACTGAACGAAAATTGACGAAACGGAGCAATCCGTTATTTAGGGCACAATATACGAGTTCCCTGTATTCGCTCAGTTACGGTCGGCTCCGTCCGCTCTCTTCCGTGCATTATAGTTAGCCCTTTAGTGTTCAGAGTTCGACTGACGCGCTCGAAAAAAAAGGAGCGGTTTTTCCGGCTCTTGCACTTGGAGTGACATCAAGTGCCTGGTACTCCAGGTTGGGGGTTGTGCGTCGGGGTGACTTCCCGACCACGTAGAAAAGAATCGAGTTGCAAAGCAACGACAGGCCTCGGAAACGGAGGTATACACTGATGACGACCCAAGCAAATGTGCAAATGTATAAAGGACAACGAATTTCGGATATGCACGTGGAATGTTAGGTCCCTTAATAGACCGCGTGCTGCCGAACAGTTAGCGGAGACCCTCAACTGCTACAAAGCAGATATTATCGCTATCCAGGAAATGCGATGGGATGGACCGGGCAAAGGAGGATGAGAAACTGCGAAATTTACTATGGTATTGTTACCGAGAGCAACAACAGCGACTCTTTGGATGCAGATTCGTCGTGGAAGCAGACTCAGGCAAAAAGTCTTCAGCTTCAAATGCAACATTAGCTTAATATGTGCGCATGCCCCACAGAAGAGAAAAAGGACGACACCAAAGACGAGTTCTACGAGCTCCTTGACAAAACGTACGAGCAATGTCCTAGCTATGACATTTAAATTGTCCTCGGTGATTTTAACGCAAAGCTGGGAAAAGAGGACATCTTTGGTGGAACAGTCGGAAAGCACAGCCTGCACGACACCACTTTCGATAACGGATTCAGGCTGATCGATTTTGCTGCGGGGCGAAATGTTGTGGTAGCAAGCACCTGGTTCCCTCATCTCAACATCCATAAAGGTACATGGAGATCTCCTGATCAATCAACCGTCAACCAGATTGATCACATTGCGATCGACGGAAGGCACTTGTCCAGGATTTTAGATGTTCGAACTTTCCGAGGAGCCAACATCGACTCGGACCACTACCTCGTCGTAGCCAAGGTAGTGCTAGAATATCCCGACAACGGCCAAAACAAGGAAATGCTGCAAGAAAATTCGACGTCGGACGGCTACAATCGCAAGAGATCGCCAGATCCTTCTCTGATCGAGTGTCGAGTAACCTCTTAAGGAGTCCTATGCCGCCAACATCAAGTATCGAAGACCAGTGGCAACATTGCCAGAAAGCAGTTAGAGATGTCGTCTCTGTGCTGGGTTTCACATAGCCACCAAAAGCTCCTGTCTGACGGCGGTATTTTGTTCGTCGTCGCCGTTATACAATCTACAGAAGTGGTCTTTCCAAATCCCCAGCATTGACTGCGATTCTACTATGATGTTCCCTTGTTTATCTCTGCAGGCATCGGTTCTTGCTCGATGACCTTGAGCAAGCTGTTTTACCTTTCGATAAAACTTTCCAAGTTCATTCCTGCTGTTGGCTCTCTCAACATCCTCGATCTGACGGTTCTCATGCTCTCTCTTTTTTCTCCTGAGAAGCCGGCGTTCCTCTCTGCTCTTTTGCTCGTAGAGCTCACGAGCAGCTCTTGTCCTTCTATGCAGCGCCGCTTTGTATGCCTCCTGCTTGGCTGCATGGGCCTGCCTGCATTCTTCGTCAAACCAGGGGTTTTCCGGCTCTTGCACTTGGAGTGACATCAAGTGCCTGGTACTCCAGGTTGGGGGTTGTGCGTCGGGGACGTCACAATAGACGCATAGGCTCCGCTATAAACACGGGCAATAACATTAGCGCCAAGATCAGACGAAGAATAAAGCAATTGAGTGGAAAAGCCCTCTCTCGAGCAACTAAGGTAAAATTATACAACACCCTCATCATCCCAGTCCTGCTGTATGGTGCAGAAGCACGGACCTTGACAAAATCGGATGAAAGTGCCTAAGGCTGATTCGAGAGGAAAGTTCTTCGGGTCATCTTTGGCCCCGTGTGCATTGAAGGGGAATGGCGAAGAAGATATAACAGCGACCTTTACGGGTTGTACAACGACATGGACCTAGCCAGAAAGGTCAAGGTCCAGAGACTCAGATGCCTCGGTCATTTAGAGCGGATGGACACCAATGCTCCGGCCCGGAAAGCCTTCGACACTGTTCCCGAGGGCGTAGGAGGAGAGGAAGACCGCGACTCAGGTGGCGCACTCAAGTGGAAGAGGACCTCAATCAACTTGGAGTGCAAAGCTGGAGACAACTAGCTAGGGATCGAGCTGGCTGGCGGAGACTGTTGATTGAGGCCCAAGTCCACAATGGACTGTAGCGCCACCTTAAGTAAGTAAGTAAGAGTAATATCCCATACATTTGTCCCACTGTTCGTCGTCGTCGTTTTGTCGACAACCTGACAACAACAACAAAAAACATCAAGCCGCTGAAGATGATGACGACACCGAGCAACAATTTTGTTGAGCCGTTTCCTTTATGGAATATAAAAACAAATACCAGTTTAACTGCATCGCCCCTTGTAAACCTGCAAATACGAAAAGAGCAACTCTTTTCCTTTCACCATCATACAAAAACCATTCGCCACCCACTTTTCACAAGCAAAAGAATGAACATAAACAAAGTAACCGTACTCGAATTAAGTTTCGTATTTGATTGCATGTCATTGTGGAAATGTTTGATGTGGTAGGCAGTGGCAATATAGATTCATTAATGCATGTGTGTAGTTAGATGGTTCTCATTATGTTCGTAACAAATTTGAAAGCCTTCCCATGTGAACTAGGTACAATAGTTTTGGCAGGTGAACAATAAAAGTCTGCTTACAAAATGAGGATAAAGAAATGGAATCCAACACTGATGTGCCGTAGCATACACAAAAAAATAAGGCCGTGAGAATTGAGGCAATTTGGTTAAAAAATTTAGACAGTGGGTCTTAGAAGAGGTTGTTAATAGCATTGCAGCTTCAGTTCAGATAGTTCTTACTTGGCTATGTTAACCTGGCACACGACTTTTGAAAAAAAAATTCTTCCTTTATTTATTTTGATAGGTTGATAGGAAAGAAAAAGTATTGAAGTAAGTTAACTTTAAACCAGGAACTAATTACTCTGAAATAGAAAGAAACTCTCATAGAGGTTTGTAGTGAAAAAAGAATTTTACTACAAACGTCCATTAGCTTGTTATCGCATTTTAAAGTTTCGTAGTAGGGGTAATTTTCACTACTAAAGAAAATTCGCGCGAATTTTTTTATTTTCGCACCAAAATTGATTCTCTTTTTCAATGATTCATTCATTTTGAGCATCTTTTTTCACCCTCGGCTGGGTGATGATGCCGATTCGAAACACTTAAGATCAATTCGGTTTGCTAGCGAGCAAAGCGAGCGGGAAAAAATTTACCCCAAAAGAGAATCAGTTTGGGTGTGAAATTTCATAATTCGGCGTTATTGCACCGCACCGGGATGAGCACACATGAACTCCACCATAATTTCAAATTGTTTTTGTTTTGTATGCACATTTTTGACTGATGATTCCCTGTAATGAAATTTATTTGTTTAAATTTTGAACAAAATTATTATTTCCTTACTAACTTTGCATGTAAATATTTCACACAACACAACACAATTTTTCGTTTTGTGTCCTTTTGAAACGACCTTCGAATTGCAATTCGTTACCTCTCTTGGTGTAGAACAAAATTTCCGTTTCCGAACGCTTGTGACATTCGGAAAGGCATTGCCAGGAACGAAAAATCCGAATCTGGGTTTTTTCTCTAAGTACTAGATTTCTAATCCGCATTACTAATAGTCTAATAGTAATAGAGAGTACAAAATATTCGTTTTCGAAAATATTTTCGTTCGAAACGAATTACAGAGTAGGGCCCCGGACTTTTCGACACCAGAAAATAAAAATTAAACTTAACAATGTTAGTCGCTCCATAAGTTTTGCACTATTTGGTCAATGCAAAAAATTGTGATGCAGTTGGAACTTGTATTTGTGATGACTTACCAATCACTCAAAAGTACCGCTATAACATTTGATTTTTTTTTAAATTTATTGCTATGGATCGTCCCACTGTGCGACTGCGACTTTCAAATCTAGCCACGCATTACAAACCAAGAAATTACATGGATTACTATACATTCTGATGTGTGTTGGTCTTGGAACTCTTCTGCTTTGCCTCTGCCAGCCAGAAGTTGCTTTTGTTTTACCTTCTTTTCATTCTTAGTTGTCTTCTTCTTACAGGTTTTGTTTTGCAATGCATATTAATATCAAATGCGAAATGTGAAAGAAAGAAAAATCGGGACTACAAGTATGAGTCATAGTGCGGAAATGCTTTCGTCTCTCGAGGAGGAGTAACTCGTTTTCGTAGCATATAGCCACAGCTATACTTGTTCGTTTAGTATAAGCAATTATTTTATAGAGAAATAAGTAGAATGGGGTGTTGATGCTCCGAATTTTCATACATTTAAAAAAAAAGTCGGTGACATTTGCAACCGGATTGAAATAGAGTTTTTATTCCAATACAAAAATTTAAAACTCTTTGTACTCATTCCTCACTAAAGTCTCTCATTCATAAGAAACCGGCATTTTATGAGAAAGGTAACCTCTATCGATAAAAAAAAAACAATAATCGGCTATTAGATAACCGCACACCACATAACATCAGATCACACATGTGCAGCCAACGACCTAAAAACAGTGCATGAATCACCCTATAATTGAATCGTTGTGTCGTGTGTTTGATTTTGTCGCTCTCTCAATTAAATATTATTATGTAGTATGTACACTGCCAATCGATAGGATGAGGCCACATATTTTTCAATAGATTTTGGCTCTGTATACCTGTTCTAATTAATTTAGCCCGGAAAATTTTACTACATGAGAGTAGGTACATACATATTTTCTTAAAATAAAGTGATAAAATTTAAAGGTTAAATGAGCTACTTGAAAAGGATATAAAAAAGTGCGTCACTAGGATGAACCATCGTTGTAGCGATTTTTTTCAAAATTTTAGTTGGAATATTTAAGAACGTTTTATAAACAACTCTTTTTACTTATTTGAATTCCAAATGGGTTTCGGGAAGACGTTGACACTGGCAGAAAGATGACAAATCGTTGTTTTTAAGGAAATGGGACTCTGAAACTGAGAAAAAGCAAGCAAGCTGAACAGAAGTAAGACAGTTGTAAACAACTATCTTGCTGATCCTCAAAACTATGGGAAAAAAAAACAAAAAAGGTCGTATAGCCCAAGCAACAACATCCTGAGACAAGCGGTCAATCCTACGTATTGCTTCAAATTCCACTCAACCAGCTACTAAAATAAAGTCCAAAAGCGGAGTATCAGCCAGTATTTCGACAGTCCAAGACATAATAAAAAAAGGTGTTACTATCCAATGAAGAAAACTAAAAAAGAAAATTGTTCTTAAGAAAGTACACAAGGAGATGCGAATGAATTTTGCAACAGAGCATGTCGCTTGGAGCATTCAATAGAAACGCGTTGTCTTTTCGGATGAAAAAAAGTTTAACCTAGACGACCCCGATGGTTGCAACTTTTATTTCCGTGATTTTAAAAAAAGACGAACTAATTTTTGGGAAGACATCACAGCCGTAAATCACGTGTCATGCTGTGCTGCTACTATGGCAAAATCGAGTTGGAGTTTCTTTCTACAATAATGAACGGAAACAGCTATAAATGCTTGTTGGAACGGTCATTTCCAAAGATAGAAAATATTTTCGGATCTCTGCACGTCCACACTTCCAGGGTTGTCAAAAGCTAAGATTTCTTTTTCTTCTCCCTCTAATTATCGTCCGATTGCACTTACGTCCCTTCTTTCTAAGGTCATGGAAACGCTGATAAACTATCAACTCAAGAAATATCTCGAAGACCGAAAGCTTCTTAATGACCGGCAGTTCGGCTTTCGCAGCAACAGGTCCACTGGTGATTTGATCTTTACATCGTTTTGGAGAAAGTAAGATTGTTGCACTTGATATTTCAAAGGCATTTGATAAAGTCTGGCATCTTGCTCTTTTATCGAAAATGCGTGCCTTCGGTATCAATGAATCCCTTCTTCGGTGGATTACAAACTTTCTTTCGAACCGTTCAATACAAGTTGTATTGGACGGATTCAAGTCTTAAACCCACAATATAAATGCTGGTGTGCCTCAGGGCTCCGTTTTATCTCTGACCCTCTTCCTCATTTTCATTAGTGATCTCTTGTCTGTTACTTCTAATCCAATGAATTGTTTCGCTGACTATAGTCATGGTACCCGTAGCTCTCTCATATTCGTTTGCAGATTCACATCCCTCCACTTCGGATGTTAAACTGCAACGGCATTGTACAATGGAAAATTAAAAACCGTGTAGAGTTTAATGCTTCGTTAATTCAATGCTGTCTTGTATCGTTGAAGCGAGATATACCCCCCTTGCCATTGTCCATGAGTGGCACTTGCATCAATATGACCGAATATCTCGAGATCCTCGGTATGTGCATCACTGACCACCCCTTGTGGGCCGAACATATACGCGAAGTCGTCAAAAATGCAGCAAGATGTTTGGGTTTATTAAGACGGTGCAAGACATTTTTCTCCCCGTCTGATCTGGCTATTATATCTACAAGACTTATATCCGTCCAAAGCTTGAATACAATTCCCATCTTTGTGCTGGTGCTCCAGCTACATACTTAAGCCTCTTGGATAGTATACAAAAAAGAGCTGTAAGAATGATTGGTGACAGAGACATCACTAACTCATTCACCTCATTGGAACACGTGTCTCTCTTTGGTTTACCGTTACTTCTACGGTAATTGCTCTAGTGAAATAGCCAGTTGCATTCCACCCCTTAAACAATTCAACCGAAATACCCGCACTTCCAGGAATCCCCATCAGTTTACATTCGAGCCCAACTTCGGTCGTACGCTCAAGTATAGAGAATCGTTCTTGGGCCGTACGACGCGAATGTAGAACTCTCTTCCACACCATTCCAGTGTTCAGTAATTTAAGACCAATGTTCACCGGCACCTCCTCTCTAACCCCTTCCTTCTTTCCTAAAGCACTCACTGCGTCTATGGCATAATAAGGCTATAAAAATCCCTTGAGCTTATTAAAAAAAAAAATGACCTTCTTTTAAGAAATTATCTATCTACTCAAATGAAGTAATTTTTATGGGTTAGAAATTTGCAGCAGGTGTAAAGAGCGAAAGTCGATTAAAAAATATGTGGCCTGATCCTAGTGATTGTCAGTGTACAAATGTACATAATTTCAAACTGATTTTTTAAAGCTAAGTTCTTTAGTATTTATTTTTTTTTTCCTTTAGCAGTAAAATAAAATTGAAACGGCAATAAACAAATAGATATGCAAAGGCAAACCTCTCATTTGAACGAAGTATATTGAGCGCAAAATTGTACAATTATTGCCACCTTAAAGTTTTTTTTAAGGTTTATTTCGCAACACCCCACACGTATCAGAGTATACAAAAAAAACCCTTGGTTTAGACTCTTCATCCATTAATTTTGAAAGTTGATTAATCAATTGACAAATTAAAAAACTGTTCTTGCATCTGCTTTTTTGACGATAACGTTTCTCAAAAGCAAAGCAAAAATTGAAGTCTAAAAACAACGCAGTTGGCAATAATTGCCGATATGAAATTGCGTCTTCAGGTGACGACAAGACAACGTAATGGTTGAACGAAGTCCATTGGCTTTGGCTTGGCAAAGTGGAGTCGTTGGCGAAGGCGGGCGTCATATGCGGTTCGATTCACACACACACACACACACATTAGACATAACGTTTGGCCTGGTTAGCAGTTAACAATCGAGAATAAAAGCTGCTGTATGTTGTGTTTAGACTTTAGACAGTAGAGGTGACTCTGTTCTCTGACTAAATCCAATCCGCCATGCTCGTGGATGTCGGACCCGGTCGGTGACTCTAATCGTCGTCGCAGGCAGGCAGGTATAAATATATATAAAGACTTCACCTTGATAGAGCGTTGGTTGTTGCTTGTTGGAGCTGTCCATAGGTTTCGTCCCCTTTAACGCTTGCCACCACACGTTCAGAGCCGGTCGTATGTAGTTTGGTTCAGTTGGTCTCTGAACTGATGGTAGTAAGCCAAGCTACGATGGCGTTTGTTCTCTGGTTTTGCAGAAAACCATGATCAGTTGGCCGTTCTTTTCGTACCTCGATGGTTCTATTCAACAAAAAGAAACCACGCGGATCTTCTAATTTCATCTTCTCTTGTGTGTGTCGTTTTTTCTTTGTTTGGTGTTTTTGCAGTCTATGTTTTCGGTTCGTTTTCTTTATATGTTCTTATGAGAATTATACAAACGTCTGATACGGGATCGGAATCAGGATCAAGGTGCTCTCATTCACCGTGTAGTTTAGTTTGACACAAGCAGACAAGGACATTGTGTATGATTGGGTTTTGTCCCTGTTTTGTTCCAAATATTATTTATAGTTCTTGTTCCTTTAACACGGATTAATAAGCTCTCAAGAGTGTGGAATTCATTAAAATAATAAAAATAAAAATGACCGCGGAATTTTGCACACCCATTGTGTTATTGTAATCAACAAGTTGCTGCTTATATGTCCTTCAAAATACGAAAAGGCACATAAAACAGAACAAACATAGAGCTTTAGATGTAGATAGGCGTTGTGTTTATTTGAATTTTTGAAAGTTGAAAGATAAGTGAATAAAAAGTGTTGTTTTCGTTGTTGAAAGTTGTTATGTTAATTGTAAACATAGTTAAATCAACCAGTGCGTAACTTACCCTTAAACGGATGTTGGTGAGTTGGAGTGGATCCTCATATTCTGTTAACAGCTTTTTGTAATCATTGAATAAAAACAATCTGGGCTTCTACAGTTTTTCAAACATTTTAAAATTTAAATAAAATTCAAAAAATTTACCATTTGTCAGTCGAGGTTTAATACTGAACCATGGATCATCTGAAAAGAAAATTTTTGGTTCTAGGTATATTACAGTTTTCTGAACTAATGCTGTAAACAGTGTCATAGATTGTATATTATTATACAACTGACCCTTAAAGAACATAAGTAGTACTAACATGCAAGTGTCCAACGTGTAGTCCCATATTCACTTAAGTAAATCCAGTTAGAGAAAGAGCTCCGAAGAGAACCGTATGGCAATACGAGAAAGCCAACTGGGACGGTCTCAACAACTTTTTCCGCATCTTTAAGTGGTCACTATGCTTCCTCGAAAGTGACGTAGACTCCAGCGCAGATATGATTACTAATATGATTATTTTGGGAATTAAAACTTTTATCCCGAATAGGGTTGAAAGCATCAAACCCAAGGAAAAGTCATGGTTTGATTCAAGCTGTAAAGAGGTTATCAGGGAAAAAGAAGTAAAGTTCCGGTGTTTTAGAGCCAACCCAACAGAGGAAAACCGGAAAAAGTTTAAACAAGCCAGGAAGGCCTGCAATGCCTATATTCGGCGGACCAAATTTTTACACGACCAAAAATTAAGGCAAAAAATACTGCAATGTCCCAAAGGCAGTAAGAATTTTTGATCATTTGTAAAAATTAGTCCTCGGTCCCTACGCTCGCTGATAATGACACTCCAGTTGTTAGCTCTCTCGCGAAAGCTTACCTTTTTGCGAGGCAGTTCGCCGCCAACTCTTTGCTACCAGAGAGTGTCATGACTCAACTCCGCCTGTTCTTGAGCGCGTCAATGATTCCATGGGACAAATCTTCTTTCGCACCCGTGCTGTGGCGAGAGTCCTAAAGGATCTCAACATACATAAATCCGCTGGTCCGGATGGTATCCCCGCTATTGTTCTGAAGAGGTGTTCTTCCACGCTGGCAAAACCCTGGCTTTTCCATCTATCCTATTCTTCTGGGCTCGTTACGAGCAGTTGGAAAACAGCATTTGTCCAGCCTATACCCAAAAAAGGCGAATCCTCCTCTCCCCCCAATTATCGTCCGATTGCACTTACTACTTCCTTCTTATCTAAGGTCATGGAAACGCTGATAAATAATCAGTACGCCTTTCGCAGCAACAGGTCCACTGGTGATCTAATGGTTTATCTCACCGAACAGTGGAACAATCTTTACATCGTTTTGGAGAAAGTAAGATTGACGCACGAAACTTTTCTAGCATGCAAGATGTCCGCACATTCCGAGGTGCCAACATCGACTCGGACCACTACCTTGTTGTAGCCAAGGTACGAATGCGGATATCCCGATCAAGGCCAACACGCGAAAATGCTAGGAGGAAATTCGACGTCAAACGGCTACAATCGCAAGAGATTGCTAGATCCTTTTCCGATCGTGTCTCCGAAAATCTCCTCTGAAGTCCTTTGCTGCCAGCACAAAATATAGAGAACCAGTGGCAACACTGCCAAGCAGCCATCAGAGATGCCGCCTCTGAAGTGCTAGGGTTTACACGGCCACCACAACGAAACCCCTGGTTTGACGATGAATGCCGGCGAGCACATGCAGCTAAACAAGAGGCATACAAAGCGGCGCTGCAAAGAAGGACACGAGCAGCTCGTGAGCTCTACGAGCAGAAAAGGAGAGAGGAGCATAAACTTCTCAGAAAGAAAAAAGGGAGCATGAGAAGCGCGCGATCGAGGAGATAGAGGGATGTCACAACAGGAACGAGGTTCGAAAGTTCTACAAAAAGGTGAAACAAAACTCCAGGGCTTATACACCCCGAACTGAAGCCTGTAGAGACCATCATGGGAACATCGTAGTAGAATCGCAGTCAGTGCTGAGGATATGGAAAGACCACTTTTCCAAGCTGTATAATGGCGATGACGAGCAAAACTCTGTCAGCAATACAGAACCATTCAATTTGGGTGCAGAAGGCCAACAATTAAATCCACCCAACCTTGACGAAGTGAAGATAGCGATATCTAAACTTAAGTCGAACAAAGCCGCTGGAGCAGACGGGCTAGCCGTCGAACTGTACAAAGCAGCTGGAGATGATTTGGTTAGGAGCATGCACCAGCTCATCTGCAAAATTTGGTCGGAGGAAAGCATACCCGACGAATGGAACCTCAGCATCGTATGCCCGATTATCAAAAAGGAGATCCCCTGAACTGCACCAACTACAGAGGTATTCGTCTCCTAAACATCGCCTATAAGATCTTGTCTGCCGTGCTGCGCGAACGTTTGAAGCCCTTCGTCAACAACCTGGTAGGTCCTTATCAGTGTGAATTCAGACTCGGAAAGTCCACCATTGATCAAATACTCACCCTACGACAGATCTTGGAGAAGATATAGGAACTTCAAATCGATACCTACCACCTTTTCATCAGTTCCAAGGCCGCGTATAACAACGTCTATAAAGACGCAATGTCTAGTTTTGGTATCCCAGAAAAACTCGTCCGTCTGTGTAAGATGACAATGGAAAACTCAAGCTGTTCCATCATGGTCGGAAAAAAACTAACGGACGCTTTTGATGTCAAAAAAGGTTTTAGACAAGGCGATTTCTTCAACATCATTCTTGAAAAGATTGTGCAAAGTTCCAATGTCAACACCAGAGGAACAATCTTTCAAAAGTCCGTCCAGCTACTAGGATACGCAGACGACATTGACATAATTGGAAGAACACAGCGTGATGTCAGTGGAGCGTTTGTGAGCCTTGAGACGGAGGCCAGGAAGATGGGTCTAGCGGTTAACGAGGGCAAGACCAAGTTAATGCTGTCGACAAGAAAGGACTACCAACATCGACGTCTTGGAGCAAACGTCAACATAGACAGATTTAACTTCGAGGTAGTTAAGGACTTTGTCTACCTGGGATCCGCTATCAACTCAGACAACAACACCAGCGCTGAAATCAAACGAAGAATCACTCTTGCCAATCGCTGCTTCTTTGGACTTAGAAGGCAATTGAGTAGTAAAGTCCTCTCCTGAGTAACTGAAGTGACACTCTACAAAACCCTCATCATCCCGGTCCTCATGTATGGTGCAGAGACATGGACTATGACAACATCTGATGAAAACGCTTTGGGCTGCTTTGAGAGAAAAATTCTTCGAGTGATTTTTGGTCCTGTCTGCATTAATGGAGAATGGAGACGAAGATTCAACCAAGAACTGTACGAGCTGTACAGCGACACTGACCTAGCCAGAAAAGTTAAGGTCCAACGACTAGATGGTTGGGTCATGTTGAGCGAATGGAAAATAATGCTCCGGCTCGTAGAGTCTTCGAATCCAACCCGGAAGGACGTCGCAGAAGAGGAAGACCGTGACTCAGGTGGAGCACACAGGTGGTAGAGAACCTGAACCAACTTGGCGTGCGAAACTGGAGACAGCTAGCTAGGGACCGAGCTGGCTGGAGACGTTTGTTGGATGAGGCCCTGATCCGACCTGGACTGTAGCGCCACCATATAAGTGAGCAAGTAAGTACGAGGATGTCTTAAAAAAAAATCGTAGGAGCCGTGAGAAAATTGAAACTTGGTTTTTGACCCAAAAAATTGTATGGTGTCTACCCTTTATTTCGATCTTAGAAATAAAATAAATTCGCTCAAAACACTGATTTCCAAAGTTGAAGTCAATCGGACCAATGCTTTTACGTTTTTTACGGTGCGTTTACAGACAGGCGGACGGATGGAAGCGCCGGATCCACTTTTTTCGTCTTCCCTATAATCTTAATGTCATATTTGATCAAAATCTCAAGTTTTTACTTTCTTACGAATACAGTACTTGTCATACATTCTATGTGCAGCAAGTAAAAACAATTGGAAAGTGCAATAGTAATTTGAAATTATTCTTTTTGAGGTCACATCTAACTGTTTCAAAAATAAAATTGAAAATAAAAGAATAGATATCCCTCATTAAACAAGAGAACATCAACGTGTCTAACACAAATTCAAACAAAAAAAGCTGATGCCGGCAAAATTAACGCGCTCGTGTTTTTGCCAGCTTGGATAACCTTTACAGTGGGGTAATGTCTTAAAAATTATAGCTTAAAATAAACATAATCCTTGTACTTGGTTACAACTCTTTTGCTGTTACACTTGACATCAAGTGATCCACTGTGTGACCGGGCGACGACGCGACGGCAACGTTTTCTAGTGTTTCTCATTTAAATTAGCGTGAATAAGGACCGAACGTCAAAAAAAGAATAAATTATTTTTTGTTATTTTTCATCTATTATCTAGTGATAGAGTTTTCACAACTTCCCTTCCACTGATTCAGTACCAAGAGAAAGAGTTGAAGTACAACAATATTGCTTTCTGTTTGTCTCTTTAATTCATGCTGCGCTAGCGTTCATTGATTCTATCTCCTGTGGCATTAGTGGAACAACGCAAACGCAAACCTAAAACATGCTTTCAAAATTCAAACACTCTTCTTCATCAGTTGGACAGTTGTACTGCTGTTTGTTACACTGGAAGGGGATATATTGTTGACACAAAGAGCGAGAGAAGAGATTGGGAGCAAAGAAAATGGATGTGGAAACGACGACGATAATGGCTTGATTTGATAGTTTAGATTGATGGCACAGCATACAGCAACGAGCAAGCAGAGTAGTGTTGTTAAAGCGAAAAAAAATCAAAATGGTAGGAAATTAGAATCGAGAAAATAACGAAATGAATATAAAAAGAAATGCAAAACAAAGGAGGAGAATAAGAGGTTACTCACGGCCATTGACTTTGTCTCGGTGATGACCTTGCCATTACCAAAGTGAGTAGTGAGAAATAGAAAAGAAAAAAAGAAAAGAAAGCTAATGTGAGTGTTGAAAGAAAGAATAGTTGTTTCTGTAGGATTGTTCATTGGCTTTTATTGTTTTTCTTTTTTTCAATTGAACTATTCTAGTTTTTGAAAATCTATTCGAAAAAAGAGATACATTTTATGGTTTTAAATAGAAACGGAAAATTTGAAATCACAAGAGACAACTTTATGAGAATTGCTGATTCTTCTTCGGTTTATCCACCCACAGCAAAGAAATTCAGACATAGATGAGCTAAGTTTGTTTACACATCACGTGTTTCTACATCAAACTTCCAAATCTAATTATTTTGATGTGAAAACATGTTTTCTAGTCAATTTTCTAAACACGTTCCATATCAATTTTATTTTTGATTCAGAAATGTATGCGGTAGGGTTTCCATCCGTCCGGGTTTTCCCGGACATATACTCTTTTTTTCACTCTGCGGGGGACGTCCGGAATAGTTTTTGTTATCCATTGAGTAACCATATATACAAAAAAAAAAAAAACAACCTTATTAAATAAAGTACACGAACAGATCTAATACTTAAGATACGAAAATAGTATCGAACACAATTTTTGTGCTGTTATTTATGTCAAAATCAAAACAAATTTGTTTGTATGTTAGAATCAGAGACAAAAGGAGATTGGAAACTGACTTACGTTCTACCCTCCAGATAGCTTTCCTAGATATTGAAGGAGTTTTCAACAACGTCAGTTACCAGGCAGTCAATCTCTTTCCGAGAAGGTACAAAATTCCTCAGATTAGCCCACCCAAGATTAAAGGAATACCATTAAGCTTTTCCGACCAAGCTAAATATTTAGGCCTCATTTTAGACAAAAAAACTAAATTGGAAGGCAAATATTGATGAAAGAGTAAAAAAGGCTACCGTAGCGCTTTTTACTTGTAAAAAGGCCATAGGATCAAAATGGGGCTTCTCCACTGGCTATACACTTCGGTAATCAGACCGATACTCATTTATGGAGTTGTCATATGGTGGACCGCACTGGACAAGATGGTAAATCTAAATAAGCTCATCAAAGTCCAGCGGTCAGCAGGTATGTGCATCACAGGAGCACTTCGCTCAACACCAACCGCAGCCCTGGAAGTGCTTTTAAACCTAACACCTCTTGACATCTTCTCCAAAATAATGGCAGCCAACTCATGTGTGAGGCTTAGAGCCACCTCTCAATGGAACAGTAACAATACTGGACATACTACTATTCTAGACAATTTCAGATCTATCCCAGATCGCTTAGACTATACCACCCCAAAAATGGTATTCGGTAAAAGCTTCCTTGTTTCCATCCCTTCAAGATCCTCTTGGGAAGAATAGAGACCCCTGCAAGACAATGTGGTACACTTCTATACAGACGGTTAAAAAACCGATTACGGAGTTGGAAGTGGTATCTATTCGGAACAACTGAATCTCAGTCTATCATACAGACTTCCCAATCAATGTAGTGTATTCCAGGCAGAACTAATGGCGACTAAAGGTGCACTATCCTGGCTCAAAGAAAACGTTATATCTTGCAAGGATATACGATTTTCTCGGACAGCCAAGCCGCTCTCAAGTCTCTCACGTCTGTCTGCACAAACTCTCAAATAGTCCACGATTGTCGATCATCTCTGAATGAGATGACGGAACAGTTTAATATTCACCTCATTAGGGTGCCGGGTCACAGAGACATACCGGGAAATTGCAAAGCCGATGAGCTCGCCAAAAACGGAACACTTCTGCCCAATGTTAGACAAAGACATAACATAGGAACACCACGCCACATGCAAATATCTTCTCAAACAATATGCTCTAGAATCAACAAATGCTAGATGGTCACAGGGTACCACCTGCCTAGCAACCAAGCAAATATGGCCAAGCATAGACCTAAAACGGTCAAAAGGCTTGATATCCCTGAGCAGACAAAATATAAGCTCTACAATTGGAGTTATAACAGGACACTGCCTCATAGGTAGGCATGCTCTGAGGCTAGGGGTCTACACAAATGACTTCTGTAGAAGCTGCATGGACGAGGAGGAAGAGGAAACAGTCCAACACCTTCTATGTACATGTCCAGCACTCTCCATTAGAAGGAATAACTATCTCGGTAATCCCTTCTTCGATAATACCAGTGAACTGGCAACGATTGACACAAAATGTCTCTCTAACTTCATTAGAAGCACGAATTGGTTTGTTTGAGTCCATTACTCTCCCATGAGTATTTTGTAAGTGAGTCAACAACAACTAGGCAGTCACTACAACCTAACCTAACCTAACCTACCCTCCAGATACCGCAAATTTAATTTTTCCGTTACTTCCTGTATGTGAATAAATGGGAATGAATGGGTTATAATCGGTTTGACAGTTCATTTGCTTGTTTGTTTTGTTTTTAATTTGTGATTAGCCCATTACAGCGTTGATAAACAACTATCATTAGGTCGGTTCTTTCACTTTTTCGGGAGTTTAGTGAAAACTGTCAAATTTCGAAGAAAAGTGTGAGAATTTGGAAAATTTATTGAGTTTTCGGGAGTTTTTGGAAGTAAGAGAACAGACCTAGAAATGATTGCATTCCGTATGTATTGCGCAGCTGTAAAATTGAGGGTCAATTCAAATCCACGGCTCAACGAAAGAACTCTTTAGTTTAAAGGAATTTCTTTAGATACTTCTATAGAAATATATTTGTACGGCGAACTTATCTTACGTCTCACCCCAATCACATATTTTTTTTACGAAGTGAAGAAATCTACGTTTTTTGCAAATTAAATTTTGTTGATCCAAGGTTCAAAGTTTACCCTCGGTTTGATAACAGTAACAGGTCCTTACAAATTAAAAAAAAAGATTCAGGAACTTAAATATTTATGTGCATTTTTGTTTGTATTTCTTCTGTCCTCATTTTATACTCTTTTTTCAGTCCTCATTTGTCCGGGAAAGTTCGAGATTTTCTGCAAAAGATGCGTCAGAGTGCTCAGATGACATTTCGCTGGGTTTGAGTAAAGAAATAATAAAATGCATGGGCATGCTACCTACCGCATCAGTAATGCTTTTTGTACCCAAACTTTAAGTTTCAAGACCAAGCAGAACAGTTCCACTTGCAAAAATTCAATATCCTTACTTAAGGAGGCGCTACAGTCCATTGTGGACTTGGGCCTCAATCAACAGTCTCCGCCAGTTAGCTCGGTCCTTAGCTAGTTGTCTCCAGTTTTGCACTCTAAGTTGATTGAGGGCCTCTTCCACTTGAGTGCGCCACCTGAGTCGCGGTCTTCGTCTCCTCCTACGTCCCTAGGGAATAGTGTCGAAGGCTTTCCGGGCCGGAGCATTGGTGTCCATCCGCTCTAAATAACCGAGCCATCTGAGTCTCTGGACCTTGACCCTTCTGGCTAGGTCCATGTCGTTGTACAACCCGTAAAGTTCGCTGTTATATCTTCTTCGCCATTCCCCTTCAATGCACACGGGGCCAAAGATGACCCGAAGAACTTTCCTCTCGAAACAGCCTAAGGCACTTTCATCCGATTTTGTCAAGGTCCATGCTTCTGCACCATACAGCAGGACTGGGATGATGAGTGTGTTGTACAGTTTTACCTTAGTTGCTCGAGAGAGGGCTTTTCCACTCAATTGCTTTCTTAGCCCAAAGAAACAGCGATTAGCAAGAGTTATTCTTCGTCTGATCTCGGCGCTGGTGTTATTGCCCGTGTTTATAGCGGAGCCTAGGTAGACAAACTCCTCTACTACCTCGAAGTTGTATGCGTCTATTGTGACGTTCTGCCCGAGCCGTCGGTGTTGGGTGTCCTTCCTCGAAGACAGCATATACTTCGTTTTTCCCTCATTTACCGCTAAACCCATTTTTTCCGCTTTTGTCTCAATTCTCACAAAGGCGCCATTGACATCACGCTGTGTTCTTCCCATTATATCAATATCATCGGCGTACACGAGAAGTTGTACAGATTTTTGGAAGATAGTGCCTCTGGTGTTGACGTTGGAGTTCTGCACTATCTTCTCAAGAACGATGTTAAAGAAATCGCACGACAGTGCATCGCCTTGTCTGAATGCTTTTTTGACGTCGAAAGATTCCGTAAGCTTGTTGCCAACCTTGATGGAGCAGCGTGAGTTCTCCATCGTCATTTTGCACAAGCGAACTAGCTTGGCAGGGATGCCAAAACTAGACATAGCTTTGTACAGTTCGTCTCTGTAGATGCTGTCATACGCGGCCTTAAAATCGATGAAAAGGTGGTGGGTATCGATTTGGAGTTCATAGGTCTTTTCCAGGATCTGCCGCAACGTGAAAATTTGGTCGATGGTTGACTTTCCTGGCCTGAAGCCACATTGATAAGGACCAATCAGATTGTTGACGAAAGGCTTCAGACGTTCACATATTACGGCAGAGAGGATCTTGTAGGCGATGTTTAGTAGACTTATTCCTCTATAGTTGGCGCAGTTTAGAGGATCTCCCTTTTTCAGGATCGGGCAAACAATGCTGAGGTTCCATTCATCGGGCATGCATTCCTCTGACCATATCTTACAGATGATTTGGTGCATGCTCCTATCTAGCTCGTCGCCTGCTGCTTTGAACAACTCAGCAGCTAGTCCATCTGCTCCAGCGGCTTTGTTGGATTTCAGCCGTGATATAGCGGTTTTCACTTCTTCTAGGTCGGGTTCACGGAATTGTTGGCTATCATCCTGTCCGATGAAAGGCTCCTGTCTGACGGCGGTGTTTTGTTTGTCGTCGCCGTTATACAGTCTACAGAAGTGGTCTTTCCAAATCCCAAGGATTGACTGCGATTCTACTATGATGTTCCCTTATTTATCTCTGCAGACATATCGATTCTTGCTCGATGACCTTGAGCCAGCTGTTTAACCTTTCGATAAAACCTCCGAACTTCATTCCAGCTGTTGGCTCTCTCAACATCCTCGATCTGACGCTTCTCATGCTCTCTCTTTTTTCTCCTCCAAAATATCTACAAACTTCATTATTTAACAATTATTTTCTCACCCAATACTTCAGTCGTTTAACCTTGTAAAAGTTATTTAATTCAGCAAACTCAGCAAATACTTGAAAACCTCAATCAATCGACAAACAACCGACCTAAGTGAATTCAGCTTTCCATTTCATACCAGTTCACTGGGTGATTGTCTCTCTTTAAAAAAAAAAACAACCTTACCGCCAGCACTTCAATTATTTTTCCTTAATCTGCATTTTGTTTATTTTATTTCTTTTGCATTGTTTTTTTTTTTTTTTTTTTTGTGAAAAAAGCCACTCCAAAAATCTTGGAACAACCTCGTGGCTCAAGAATCGAAATCAAACAGAGGCGCTGTCAAAACGAGTTCTCAGAGCATATCAAGGTTTCTTCTGATCGACCGACTGACACAACGCTTTAAGAAAAAAAAAAACAAAATTGTGCTAAACAACTTTCGTATACTTAAGAAAAATAAAGCTGTACGTTCGCATGAGGTTGTTGAGTAACATTGTTTGCCTTTGCACTCAAAATAGTTCAATAAGTCTTAACAAATTTATGATTATAAAAACTAAATAATGGACTGAATGACGGACATCGAGCTCAGTTTAAGATTCATTCACACGAATTCGTGTTTACGTTGATTTTACGATGTGTCATTTACAGTGTTTATGTATTTAACAGCATGCTCAAAGAACCCCAGAATTTAAGATGTTTTAATGTGAGGGTAATCCATATTGCTGACATTTCACGGACAATATTATTCATACTTAAAGCGAAATTCAATACTCGTTGTCATTCGGTTTTGTTTTATTTACATTTTGCCGCAACGACATTTTTATTATCTTTGACAGCGATAACGCTTAAACGTTTTCTGAAGGTTATTTGTCTGAAGCGTGAAATTGTTCTTTTTAAACGCTTTCATGAAACTTCGTATCTTTGTATCCCTGTATCCTCACACTGAAATCGGCGATTTCAATGTACACAATTCTTCGTGGCTTCTCCATTCGGGCCAGACAACACCCGAAGGAATGTGTGTTGAAATCTTAGCTGAGTTTAATCCACATTACTCAGCTTATCACCGAGCCCACTCGAATATCGGACATTAATGGCCAAGCGGAAAATACTCTTGACTTGTTTCTTACGTCCCACCCTGATAAATACACTATCAGTGTATTAACGCCTCTAGGCAGATCAGACCATAGTATTATATCTGCAAATTTCTTAGTTGTGTCAAGCTAATAAGTTTAGAGAAACTGCTCGAAAGGGATCACATGTGGCAATACGAGAAAGCCAACTGGACGGCATCAAACCCAAGGAAAAGTCATGGTTTGATACAAGCTGTAAAGAGGTTATCAGGGAAAAAAAAGTAAGTTCCGGTGTTTTCGGAGCCAAACCAACTGAGGAAAACCGGAACAATTTAAACTCAAGCCAGGAAGACCTGCAATGCATATTCGGCGGACCAAAATTTTTACGATGATCAAAAATTTAGGCAAAAAAATACTGCAATGTCCCAAAGGCAGTAAGAATTTTTGGTATTGTAATAAATATGAAGAATTCTTCTTCTTCCTCGGTTCCTACGCTCGTTGACAATGACACTCAGTTGTTAGCTCGCTCGCGAAAGGCTAACCTTTTTGCTAGGCAGTCTCGCCGCCAACTCTTCGCATGTCTAGTGTCATGACTCCGCTGCTCTTGGCGCGTTCATTGATTCCATGGGACAAATATTTTTTCGCTCTCGTGTGTGGCGAGGTCCTCAAGGATCTCAACATACATTGTCTGAAGAGGGTGTGTTCTTCCACGCTGGCAAAACCTTGCGTAAGCTTTTCCATATTATCTATTCTTTCTGGGCTCGTCCGAACAGTTGGAAAAACAGCATTTGTCCAGTTTATTAAAAAAAAGGCCGAATCTCCGTCCAATTATTGTACAATTCACATCTCTGAGCTGGTGCTCCAGCTACTTACTTAAGCCTCTTGATGGAATACAAAAAAGAGCTGTAAGAATGATTGGTGATAGAGAAATCACTGACTCATTCACCCTCTTAGGACCACCGTCGTAACGTTTGTGTCTCTCTCTGTTTATCGTTACTTCTACGGTAATTGCTCTAGTGAAATAGCCAGTTGCATTCCACCCCTTAAACAATTCAACCGTAATACCCGCGCTTCCAGGAATGCCCATCAGTTTACCCTCGAGCCCAATTTCGGTCGTACGCTCAAGTATAGAGAATCGTTCTTTAGCCGTACTACGCGAATGTGGAACTCTCTTCCACACTCTGTCTTTCTCGATCATTGCAGTGTTCAGGAATTTAAGACCAATGTACACCGGCACCTCCTCTCCAATCCCTTCCCTCTTTCCTAAAGCACGCACTGTGTCTACGGCATAATAAGGGTATAAAGAAACCCCTTGAGTGTGTGTTTATTATAAAAAAGAAAAAAACTCTCAAAAAGAACATGAGGCTTCTTAATACGTTCGTTCGATGCAACCAACCCCGGGCTGCTCCGGTGCTTGTCATAGTGTGAACCGGAGCTGTCAAAAAACTTAAAAATTTCTCTGGGTTTGGTTTCACATCGAACGCGCTAATAGCGCTCTGTTTTTTTTTTCTTCTTCTTTGTTGTTTAGACACAGCTGATTCGATTCGAACAGCTCCGAAATTCTCGTCCCATTAAAAAACTTGGGGCGATTCAGAGCGCTCCCGGTGTGCACTGAATACACATCGAACACGGTGGAAACGCACCGAGGCGAAAAAAGAGCAACATCGAACAGCTCAGTGCGAAATCAAAGCGCCACAGAGCGAACCAGAGCGCACATCGAACAAACTTAATATGTTTCATGAGTTCTGGGACACATTTACTGATTAATTAATGCACTTTTGTTATATGCTTATGTAGATTGTAAGTTGCAACTCTAATTAATTTAAAAGAGACAACATTGAGATAGACTTACATCATAAATACGTTTTCATTCAATGCCGGTGGGTTAATAAACTTGCCCTGACATAAAATGGACTTGCTAAACCAGATATTCTAAGTTGTTCGAAACAAGCTGTACCATTAATAGTGGCAACAATGAACACGTCTTGGTGTTTATTTACCATACCTCACTGGTGCTGCCGCCGCCGCGCCGGCCGCGCACTGTCTATCTGTAGTGTATATAGTCACCACATTTAGCGCTCGTTGGCGGTCGCCTTTTTGTTGAGAACAAGAACGCCATTCGTACGTTGCATCAACTCTTTTACAAAGTGAACACTTGCTAATGGTTCAGTTCACAACAGGCTTGTGTTTTGTCTCGACATTAATACATACATAGTTATTATTAAATCATTATTGCATAATTCGTACCGTGGTGTGGTATAATCTCGTAAGTTGCTTACAGTGTTAAGCGATCTGATTTATTTTGACGTCTTAAGTATTTTTTTTTATGGAGTTTAAGCTAGATTAGACAAATGTCAAATTTTTGAAAACCAACGACAAAACTAGTTAAACTGTCAGAGTCTGCCATCTAACGAGATTTTGTTACTTCCGTTAATATAATGACACACCTCAACGAAGAGTGAATGTTTGGTTCGAGGAACGAGGAATCAAGAGTAAACTTGCTTGTGTACTTGGCGGTTTGTGGTCATCTGTGAACCAGCCAATACTTCTTATATTCATACTATGTTTGTTTCTTTTTACAAACCACATTTCAATGATGGCGACTAAACTTCTTTTCTCTTCCTACATTCTACACAATATACAAACGAAGAATACAACAAAGAAGAGCAAGAGAGAACATGAATAAGTTAACGCGCAGGGAGCACTGGACTCAAATGTCATCGCTTTATAACGGAACCAATGTAATCGAATAAAAGACCGAAGTAAAAGAAAACTCCACAAAGAAGCCATTTCGCTTTGTTTTCTTTGTTTGGTACCTACTTCTTCTTTGGCCTTTGGTTTATTGTTGTTGATATTCTTAACCCAACTCCTACTAACTCTACCTCCGCACAGGTATAACGTATAACCTATGCTGCCTCGTGCTGTGATTTCATGACATTTATCTCATTTCGAATTCGTATGTAAAATTTATTCCGCAACAGAAAATTTGGAAAAAAAAGTGGAATCACTTAAAAATAGATAGCGACTGAGTCGTAGAAAGTTGCTGCCGTAATCTTTTTTTTTTTTGACATTTAATCACGTCAGAGAAGATGTTTAAATGTCGGTCAAAAGTTATGATTCCAAGGAAATGCAGTTTTGGATAAACTGGTGGAATGTAAGTGTGAAAACAGATATTAAACTCGTTTTCTTCGGCTAAAAACACACCGAATCAGACAAGGCGTCTTTTTATCTTTGGACAAAAAAATCGTGTCTTAGTGTCCATTGCTCTTATGAGGCAACACACACTGAAAAAGACACGACACGCAAAAAGTCTTGTCTGCTCGACACAACACGAGAAAAGTCTTGTCGCTCGTCGGTTGAAAACAGGTATTAAAATCGTTTTCTTCGGCTCAAAACACACCGAATCAGACAAGACGTCTTTTTGTCTTACGACAAAAAATCGTGTCTTTGTGTCCATTGCTCTTATGAGGCAACACAAACTGAAAAAGACTTACTTACTTACTAACTTAAGGGGAACAGTCCGTTGTGGACTTGGGCCTCAATCAACAGTCTCCGCCAGCCAACTCGGTCCCCAGCCAGCTGTCTCCCGTTTTGCACTCCAAGTTGATTGAGGTCCTCTTCTACTTGAGTGCGCCACCTGAGTAGCGGTCTTCCTCTCCTCCTACGTCCCTCGGGAATAGTGTCGAAGGCTTTCCGGGCCGGAGCATTGGTGTCCATCCTCTATAATGACCGAACCATTTGAGTCTCTCGACCTTGACCCTACTGGTAAGGTCCATGTCGTTGCATAACCCGTAAAGTTCGCTGTTATATCTTCTTCGCCATTCCCCTTCAATGCACACGGGGCCAAAAATGACCCGAAGAACTTTCCTCTTGAAACAGCCTAAGGCACTTTCATCCGATTTTGTCAAGGTCCGTGCTTCTGCACCATACAGCAGGACTGGGATGATGAGGGTGTTGTATAATTTAACCTTAGTAGCTCGAGAGAGGCTTTTCCACTGAATTGCTTTCTTAGCCCAAAGCAAACGAGCTTGGCAGGGATGCCAAAACTAGACATAGCTTTATACAGTTCGTCTCTGCAGATGCTGTCATACGCGGCCTTAAAATCGATGAAAAGGTGGTGGTATCGATTTGGAGTTCATAGGTCTTTCGTCGCCGCAACGTAAAATTTGGTCGATAGATGACTTTCCTGGCCTGAAGCCACTTTGATAAGGACCAATCTGATTGTTGACAAAAGGCTTCAGACGTACACATAATACGACAGAGAGGTCTTCGATAGTTGACTTTCCTGGCCTGAAGCCACATTGATAAGGACCAATCAGATTGTTGACGAAATGCTTCAGACGTGCACATAATACGGCAGAGAGCATATTGTAAGCGATGTTAAGTAGACTGATTATTCTGTAGCTGGCGCAGTTTAGAGGATCTCCCTTTTTCATGATTGGGCAAACAATGCTGAGGTTCCATTCATCGGGCATGCATACCTACGACCATATCTTACAGATGATTTGGTGCATGCTCCTATCTAGCTCGTCGCCTGCTGCTTTGAACAGCCGTGATATTGCGGTTTTCACTTCTTCTAGGTCGGGTTCACGGAATTGTTGGCTATCATCGTGACCGATGTCTGACGGCGGTGTTTTGTTCGTCGTAGCCGTTATACAATCTACAGAAATGGTCTTTCCAAATCCCCAGCATTGACTGCGATTCTACTATGATGTTCCCTTGTTTATCTCTGCAGGCATCGGTTCTTGCTCGATGACCTTGAGCCAGCTGTTTAACCTTTCAATAAAACCTCCGAACTTCATTCCTGCTGTTGGCTCTCTCAACATCCTCGATCTGACGCTCCTCATGCTCTCTCTTTTTTCTCTGAAAAAGACACGACACGCAAAAAGTCTTGTCTGCGCGACAACACGAGAAAAAGTCTTGTCCGCTGGTCGGTTGCTTTAAATACATGGGGTTGTATAGGAGCAAAACACACCGAAGAAGACAAAATGTCAGCACCTAAAACTAAACACCGTCTTATGAAGTAACACACACTAGATCGAACAAGCCGAAAAAACAGGAATAGACAATTTTTTATAGGAGCAATACACACCGAAGACAAGACATTTTGTCGTTGTCGGCCTCGGTATGGATTGGAATCAGACACGATTTTTTGTCGAAAGACAAAAAGACGTTTTGTCTGATTCGGTGTGTTTTTAGCCTTAACTTGTTTAAAATATCCAATGGCGTCCACTTTTTGCTGTTTTGATTAAATCTCTACAAATCCACTATCCGAAAACAAATTATTCTGTGCGAAACAGATTAAAGGTTCCACAGTTTTTAAAATCTCTACACATCTTTTAAACCTGTTCAATTTTAAGCATATGCAACAAAAACTGTAACCAGATCAACCACAAACTCTTAAATGGTCAACGACTAGACGACCGCCGACAGCTAGATCTTGAATTGTATAACTTTTCAGATGCAGGTTCATAAACTACAAATACAAAGTCCGGCACCTTACATAGCGGCGTGGCCTAGCCAAGAGTTTCAACCTGCAGCTTAGACAGTGCTACCTGCGGTAAAGAAGTCCCCGGGGAGCCGATGTCTCGCTGAATCACAACTCTTTGCTGCACCATTAAATAACAGTATTTGGATTAAATTGGAGGCTTTTACCCTTACCTATTACTTAAAATAAAATCTGAGCTGCTTATTTTTTTGCGATATTTCTGCTTTTACATTCATAGCTTTATAAATACTTGCTTAAATGGTTTAACAAAGTTGCAAAAAGGCGTTAGGTAAATTATTGTCGTGCTAAATTAATCTAGTGTGCGGCTAGCTGCTGTAATAGCGGCCAACGCGCGGTCTCAAAGTCTGCCACAAACTACAACTTTCAAATTGACCGACGAGTGATTTATGTATGTGTTTTTGTTTGCGCAGTAAATTAATTTTGCCGGTGTGGATTTTTCTTTGTTTCTTTTCTTATGTTGACTTCCACAATTTTTGTTCATGCCTGCAAGAAGTTAGATATTCTAGCATTGCCATCAAAACACAGAACAGTTCTGAGAGTTTTTTTCCCACTGATTTTTTGCATGCGTTTAGACATTATCACCCTGGTCAATCGATAAAGTAACCGTTTGACTACTGTTTTTGCTGCAAACATAGAATTCCACTTGTCACATGAAATAAGCTATCGGTTCTTAGGTTAAATAGTTAAGTTATAGACAGAGCGACTTTTTGTATATTTTGAATTAATTTTGAATCATTGCAAGTGCTTCAACGAATAGGTACATGTTGGAACGTGATTGTTGGTATTAACATTAACAACAATAATGTTATATACAAATCTAGTTTTGTTTGTTCTTTTTTAGGGTTCCGTACTTACTTACTTACTTATGGTGGCGCTACAGTCCAGGTCAGACCAGGGCCTCACCCAACAAACTTCTCCAGCCAGCTCGGTCCCTGGCTAGCTGTCTCCAGTTTCGCACGCCAAGTTGGTTCAGGTCCTCTACCACCTGTGTGCTCCACCGGAGTCGCGGTCTTCCTCTTCTGCGACGTCCTTCCGGGTTGGATTCGAAGACTCTACGAGCCGGAGCATTATTTTCCATTCGCTCAACATGACCCAACCATCTAAGTCGTTGGACCTTAACTTTTCTGGCTAGGTCAGTGTCGCTGTACAGCTCGTACAGTTCTTGGTTGAATCTTCGTCTCCATTCTCCATTAAAGACAGGATCAAAAATCACTCGAAAGTTTTCATCAGATATAGCCATGATCCATGTCTCTGCACCATACATGAGGACCGAGATGATGAGGGTTTTGTAGAGTGTCACTTTAGTTGTTTGGGAGAGGACTTTACTACTCAATTGCCTTCTAAGTCCAAAGAAGCAGCGATTGGCAAGAGTGATTCTTGGTTTGATTTCAGCACTGGTGTTGTTGTCTGAGTTAATAGCGGATCCCAGGTAGAAAAAGTCCTTAACTACCTCGTTAAATAAGTTAAATATGTCTATGCTGACGTTTGCTCCAAGACGTCAATGTTGGTAGTCCATTCTTGACGACAGAATGAACTTGGTCTTGCTCTAGTTAACCGCTAGACGCATCTCTTGGCTTCCGTCTCAAGGCTCACAAACGCTCCACTGACATCACGTTGTGTTCTTCTAATTACGTCAAAATGTCGTCTGCGTATCCTAGTAGCTGAACAGACTTTTGAAAGATTGTGCCTCTGGTGTTGACGTTGGAGCTTTGCACAATCGTACAGTTCGGCGGCTATCCCGTCTGCTCCAGCGGCTTTGTTCGACCCAAATTGAATGGTTCGGTATTGCTGACGGAGTTTTACTCGTCATCGCCATTAGGCGTTTTTCTTTTTTAGCTCTAAGCAGGGTGTGGAGTAGAGCCTGAGCTCATCGAGCTCGGTCTGAGCAGAGTAAGCTCAGGCCTTTCCGAGTTAATAAAGAAACAAACCTGAGCACGGAACCGTCACATATAAAATAAAATTGACAAGCTGACAAAAATAATTTTTTATTTACCTTCATTCGGAAAACAACTTGCTTCGACCGACATTTCTACTGTTATATATTTTTTTTCGCGTCATCTCACTCATGACAAAATAAATGAAGTTGGCCGCGCGTAACTTTTTACTCCATCTACTCCATCAATTTTAACCGAGCTCGTAAATCGCACTCTGACCACGGTCTGATCGAAAAAAATAAACAAAAGTTGAGCGCTCAGATATGTCTGAGCTAAAAAAGAAATACGTTTTTTTTTTTTGACAGCTCCGTACCCTGCTCAGAGCTAAAAAAGAAATACGCCTATTATTGTAAAAGTGGTCCCTCCATATCCTCTCTACAGGCTTCAGTTCGGGTTGTATAAGCCCTGGAGGTTTGTTTCACCTTTTTGTAGAACATTCGAACCTCGTTCCTGTTGTGACATCCCTCTATCTTCTCATTCGCGTGCTTTTCATGCTCCTCTTTTTTTTCTCTTTGACAAGTTTATGCTCCTCTCTTCTTTTCTGCTCGTAGAGTTCACGAGCTTCTCGTGTCTGCTGTATGTCTCTTGTTAAGGTGCATGTGCTCGCCGGCACTCATCGTTAAATCAAGGGTTTCGTTGTGCCGTGTAAGCCCTAGCACTTCAGAGGCGGCATCTCTGATGGCTGCTTGGCAGTGTTGCCACTGCTTCTCTATATTTAGTGCTGGCAGCAAAGGACTTCTGAGGAGATTTTCGGAGACATGATCGGAAAAGGATCTATAGCAATCTTTTGCGATTGTAGCCGTTTGACGTCTAAATTCCTCCTAGCATTTTCGCGTGTTGGCCTTGATGGGGATATCCGCATTCGTACCTTGGCTACAACAAGGTAGTTGTCCGAGTCGATGTTGGTACCTCGGAATGTGCGGACATCTTGCATGCTAGAGAAGTGTTGTGCGTCGATCGCAATGTCATCAACGGTTAATTGGTCAGGAGATTTTCATGTTCCCTTGTGGATATCGAGATGTGGGAATCGCGTACTTGCTACCATTACGTCCCGCCCCGCAGCGAAGTCGATTACCCTAAATCCGTCGTCGTCCGATTATTCCACCAAAGATTTCCTCTCTACCCAGCTTAGCATTAAAATATCCAAAGACGATTTAAGTGGCATAGCTAGGGCATTGCTCATAGGTCTTGTCGAGGAGCTCGTAGAACCCGTCTTCGGTGTCTTCATCCTTTTACTCGGTAGGAACGTGAGCGCAGATGAGACTGATGTTGGTGAACTTAGCCTTGATACGGATTGTAGTGATGCGCTCATTCACTGAGTTGAAACTCAAGACCTTCCTCCAACCCAGTCCCAACCACAAATCCACATCCAAATAGACGCTGATTTTGTTCCCGGTAGCAGTCGCCGTAGTAAATATCGCAGTTGTTCAATTTACGTAGGCACGGACCGTCCCATCGCATATCTTGGATGGCAATTATATCTGCTTTATAGCAGTCAGTCAACGTGCAAAACCGAAATTCGTTGTCCTTAGATCGTTTGCGTGGGTCGTTATCATTAATTCCGTCCGTATCCGAGGCTTGTTGGTGGTTTGGAACCATGTCTTCTTTATGTGGCGGAGCAGTCACCCCAACGCAAGACCCCCAACCTGGAGGGCTAGGTCTTTAGCTTAACTCTAAGACGAAGAGCCGGCCAAACCGCTCCTTATAGGCCTGGGCTGCGAATATGTCGTAGTAGCCCTATAAGGTGTTCACTAAGTAGTTCATCCAGACTGAAACTGTAGACGCCACGGTTGATTCCATCTTGGCAGTTTTTCCGCTGCCGCCTGTTGAAAAGGAGGCATGTCTTAGTGGACGCATACCTCCTCCCCCTCTTTCTCTTTGCTGCCGCCAACAACTTCCCACTGGGGTTGGAACCCAATCTTCGGTTGAAGGTGCTTCTCAACTTAGCCGGAATCGGCGTTAAATCGTAAGGTCCCCTCAATTTTTCACACGCACCCAGAGAATTGTTGATGAGAGTAAGTCACTTAGACCTTGGCTCTTCAAGAACTGTCGCGTCACTCTATTTATTATTTTATATTTTCTTCTGCTTAATAGTCAGAATAGTGAAACTTCTGTGATTCCCTTATGTTTAAATGTTCAACCAAACGTGGTTTCGTTTATCAATCACGACAATGACAAACTAACCGTCTCAAAAATAACGGCAGTTCAACAATTATCACATTATTAAAAAGCTGAATTTGAACTATTTTGCAATATCAATTCAAATAAGTGTCAAGAAACTCACCAATTCTCACTCGTTTTTCAACCATTGTTCCTACTTCTTTGTCTATATTCTATTGTTTTGACCTTCTCACATAAAAAATCATCTCCCTCTTCGTTCTTATCCCCATTCAAGAAAAGAACGAGCATTTAGCTAAAACAAAAAAAGGGGTGGCGGACGAGGTGTGTAACAAAACAAAGACTACAACACGAAGACAGAAAAGATGACTCTTCGACAACGAGTGACAGTGGACTGGTGGATGCAGGCGTGTTGTGTTGTTTGTTGCAACTTTTATTATATTTTTTGTTCCTACCTTTTACATATTCTATCAAATTACTGATATAAAAAATAGGAAAACACTAAAGATAATCAAGCAACCTTTACCTTCTTTTATTATTTTTGTTTTTTTAGTTGTAGGCATAGACTACACCAGTCACAACTTCATTGTGTTTGTTTAAGTCAATATAAAGCAAGTAAAGCCATCTCTTTCTTTCAAAAAATATTTTACATATTCGTTGGTGTGGTGGTGTGGTTGTTTTCTTTTTTTATTCTGAAGATAGCATATCAAGGGTGGGTCTGTGTTCGTATTGTGTATCGCGCATCATATATAAACTTTTGTATACACAACACAACAAACACAAACAAATGAAATGTGACGAAATGACGACGCACGAGCAAGGTCGTTTAAGAACGAACTCAATCATTGACTGAAGGTCGTCCTTTTTGGATTTTTGATCACGTGACGCCACGCCGGCCGCGCTCAGAATTAAACAACCAAAACACTGCTCTGAATCGCAGGGGATTGACGATTTTTGTTTTGTTTTCAATTTGCCTAGGGGTCAGCTTGTCGGTTCCTTCTGTCATAGGGGCAGCAGATAGAGCTAGCTGCAGATGAGATTTATTTTTGGATACATTTATTCCGGTGGGTGTTTTTCCGTATTTTCGTTTCGCTCGTCGCGTTTTTGTTAAGCAGTGCGGCCAGGCGAATATCGACAAATATTTTCAGTTTAATGAAACAAACATACCAAACTGGGGAATGGTAAACGCGGTGGGGGTGTTTTTGTAGAGTTGAGTTAAGACGTAATGTAAGTAGGGTTGTATATTCACAAACTTAGGGGTGATTGACAGAGATGATTCTTGCAATGGAAGATAGTCGTACATTACTTTTTGAGAAGAAAACGAAATGGTTGTGTATTGTCTGGGGGTCGTCTTCGTCATCGATGTAGGTTTGTATATGTACTTTACATACATACGCATGTAAAAAGTCATATGCGAAGCTGTGGTGAATTTGAGTTTATTATTTTTGATTGCATGGCTGGGTTATTGACACTATCGTTATATCGGTCGCTGTTGTGTGTATGTGTGCATGTATGCTTTAGTTTATGGGATTTATTAAATCTATAGCCTGGGAGGTTAGGTGGCATTTTTAGTTTGCAAAAATATTTTCCATAGAATTTGAACCCTTTGATAATGTAATTTATTTTTGTTTCTGATTCCAGATATGGCGATTGACGTCCGATTGACGGAATTACGGGATTCGATGTTCTAGAAGCTCAAAATGCTATAAAGGACACGTTTCTCATCAACACAAACATTGTAGAAACTTTTCTCATGCGCACATAAGCCCATCACATTTAACTTACAAAAAAAAATTTAAAAAAATCCCAAAACACACAAACCATGTCATCATCAATTAAAACCGAAACAACCGCCTACAAGGCGAGCCATGGCAGCACTATCACCAATATCGTTGCCGTGCAATCATCACCTGTAACAACACCGTCAACATCTTCCACAACGTCTATCATTCGCAACAATGTCTCGGTCACGAACATCAAATGTGAAGAAGATCGCGGTTGCAGCCCAATAAGGACAACAATTCCATCGTCTATTGTCACAACAACGTACTACAATCAAGGCAATGGAACCATCCGTATTCCGGTAAGCAAACGGGAAGATTCGGATTCGGAGAGTGAACTGTCACACATCGAAAATTTTAAGGTCAATCGGCGAGCGGTCAGCCAAGCTGTGAAAAATGGTCCACGGCCAATGTCCTGGGAGGGTGAGCTCTCCGATACCGAAGATCCAATGGACACTGAAAATTCGACTAGTTGCGATAAAACGACTTTTGTGAGTGTAGCACCTGTGACAGTGATCAAAACCGATCCAGACCGGAAGCCAGGACTAGATCAAATCTGCCTTGAAATAAACAGCTCGTCACACTACATCAGCAGCAACAGAAAACCACCACAGAGTGATCCCATAAACCTTAAGTATGAGCCGGGACTTCTGGCTGATCCTGCCGGTTCCAATAACTCACCGCTGCTTGCACGTTCAAGGACCACAACAAATTTGCTGCCAGCAAATCCTAGCCCCGATTCAGCCATTCATTCCGCGTACACACATAGCTCACCAAGTGAATCGCCACTCACGTCCCGGCACGCTACCTATACGCCCTCTCTGAGTCGCAACAACAGCGATGCTTCGCACAGTAGTTGCTACTCCTACAACAGTTCGGAATTTAGTCCGACGCACTCCCCCATTGCCGGCCGCCACAACATTTATGGAAACTACAGTGGTTCGTCTCTTCATCATTCCATTTTGTATCGTCCGAGCATATCGGACAGTGGCAGCAGTGCTGCTAGTTGTTCATCGTCGGGGGATCCACAAAATCTATCACAAGCCGCTGTTGTGGCAGCGGCTGCATCTGCGCTGGCCGCAGCTGCCTCATCCACATCAATCTCGGTAAATGGAACAACTCCTCCCGGTCTAAAGACCGAGGAGCTTTTGTTCGACAGTGAGGCCATCCCGTCGGCTGGAATCTCCCGGCAGCAGCTTATAAACTCACCATGTCCCATTTGTGGTGACAAGATTTCTGGCTTCCATTATGGTATATTCTCGTGTGAATCCTGCAAAGGCTTCTTCAAGCGAACTGTACAGAATCGTAAGAACTACGTGTGCGTACGGGGCGGACCATGTCCGGTGACGATTTCTACACGGAAAAAATGTCCAGCGTGTCGCTTTGAAAAATGCCTACAGAAAGGAATGAAACTCGAAGCGATACGAGAGGATCGAACACGTGGTGGACGCTCAACATACCAGTGTTCGTACACACTGCCTAACTCGATGCTCAGTCCATTGCCGAACAATGAACAACCTGCTTCCAATCAGCAATCGCAGTCGCAGTCGCAGTCACAATCCCAAAACCAGCAATGCGGCTCCACTCGAATGAGTATTAACGGCTTCGTTATCAAAACCGAGCAGCCAGACAGCAGCACAGGTTGTGGCACATCGACTCCAACACCAGGAAACACTAATTACCAACGTTCCCCGCCAACTCACGAAATTCCCATCCTGCTGCAGGAAATTATGAACGTCGAACATCTTTGGCAATACAATGCAAGCGAATTGGCACGATTGAATCAACCGTTATCGGCTTCGTGTTCGTCACTGACTGCAACTGCGACGACAACATCATCATCAGTCACATCGCCCGCGGATAATATTGCCGCAAATCCGCTGCTGGCCAGCGCCGGTCTCTCATCGAACGGAGAGAATGCAAATCCCGATTTGATATCGAACCTGTGCACAGTTGCCGACCATCGATTGTTCAAAATTGTCAAATGGTGCAAAAGTTTGCCGCTATTTAAAAATATTTCTGTAAGTTTGTTAATCTTTCACAAGCCGTGAGGTTTTAATTTGTATTCCCTTCCCTCTTCTTCCAGATTGATGATCAAATTTGCCTGCTTATAAATTCGTGGTGTGAACTGTTATTATTTTCATGTTGCTTCCGATCGATTGATTCACCGGGTGAGATCAAAATCTCACAAGGCAAGTCAATAAACTTGGCCAAGGCAAAGTTGAATGGTTTGCAGGTAAGCAGTGTCTAGTTATTTAAATTTATTAATTTATTTGTTACGAATAGTTTTTTTTTCTGTTTTTGCTTTGAAAATGATTCTTGTTGTTTGATTGAACTCAACCTGATAAGTTCATTGGCCTGGTGTGGGCTTGGTTTTGATCCGAAATTTGGGGAATAAATTACGCTTTGGAATTCGGTTCAGACATACATCTTTGGCCATATTGTACCTAGGCACATTTCCTTAGTTATATCACTAGAAGAGTTAAGGCCCAGGGCACACACACGCGATTTTTTGACGCTGCGATATCGCTGCGGTGGTGACGCAACTATTCAATGCACACATGTGGGACTTTACCGCAGGTTTCACACTGTAGTTTGAGTTCGTCGTTCCTAGTGCATCCAAATTGGTTGAATCTTCGTCTCCATTCTCCATTAATGCAGACAGGACCAAAAATCACTCGAAGAATTTTTCTCTCAAAGCAGCCCAAAGCGTTTTCATCAGATGTTGTCATAGTCCATGTCTCTGCACCATACATGAGGACCGGGATGATGAGGTTTTGTAGAGTGTCACTTTAGTTGCTCGGGAGAGGACTTTACTACTCAATTGCCTTCTAAGTCCAAAGAAGCAGCGATTGGCAAGAGTGATTCTTCGTTTGATTTCAGCGCTGGTGTTGTTGTCTGAGTTGATAGCGGATCCCAGGTAGACAAAGTCCTTAACTACCTCGAAGTTAAATCTGTCTATGTTGACGTTTGCTCCAAGACGTCGATGTTGGTAGTCCTTTCTTGTCGACAGCATTAACTTGGTCTTGCCCTCGTTAACCGCTAGACTCATCTTCCTGGCCTCCGTCTCAAGGCTCACAAACGCTCCACTGACATCACGCTGTGTTCTTCCAATTATGTCAATGTCGTCCGCGTATCCTAGTAGCTGGACAGACATTGGAATGATTGTGCCTCTGGTGTTGACGTTGGAGCCTTGCACAATGTTGTTCTTTTTTGACATCAAAAGCGTCCGCCAAAACTAGACATTGCTCTATATAATTGGTCTCTATAGACGCTGTCATACGCGGCCTTGAAATCGATGAAAAGGTGGTAGGTATCGATTTGAATTCCTGGGTCTTCTCCAAGATCTGCCGTAGGGTGAATATTTGATCGATGGTGGACTTTCCGGTTCTGAAGCCACACTGATAAGGCCTACCAGTTGTTGACGAAGGGCTTCAAACGTTCACAGGCGATGTTACGGACACATACCTCTGTAGTTGGTGGAGTTCAAGGGATCTCCTTTTTTGAGGATCGGGCATATGATGCTGAGGTTCCATTCATCGGGCATGCTTTCCCCCGACCAAATTTTGCAGATGAGCTGGTGCATGCTCCTAACCAAATCATCTCCAGCTGCTTTGTACAGTTCGGCGGCTAGCCCGTCTGCTCCAGCGGCTTTGTTCGACTTTAGTTTAGATATCGCTATCTTCACTTCGTCCATGTCGGTGGGTGGAATTGTTGGCCTTCTGCACCCAAATTGAATGGTTCTGTATTGCTGACGGAGTTTTGGTCGTCATCGCCATTATACAGCTTGGAAAAGTGGTCTTCCATATCCTCAGCACTGGCTGCGGTTCTACTACGATGTTCCCATGATTGTCTCTAAAGGCTTCAGTTCAGGGTGTATAAGTCCTGGACGTTTGTTTCACCTTTTTGTAAAACAATCGAACCTCGTTTCTGTAGTGACATCCCTCTATCTCCTCGATCGCGCGCTTCTCCTGCCCCCTTTTTTTTCTTTCTGAGAAGTTTATGCTCTTCTCTCCTTTTATGCTCGTTGAGCTAACGAGCTGCTCGTGTCCTTCTTTGCAGCGCCGCTTTGTATGCCTCTTGTTTAGCTGCATGTGCTCGCCGGCATTCATCGTCAAACCAGGGGTTTCGTTGTCATGGCCGTGTAAACCCTAGCACTTCAGAGGCGTTATCTCTAATGGCTGCTTGGCAGTGTTGCCACTGGTTTTCTATATTTTGTGCTGGTAGCAAAGGACTTCTGAGGAGATTTTCGGAGACACGATGTGAAAAGGATCTAGCAAACTCTTGCGATTGTAGCCGTTTGACGTCGAATTTCCTCCTAGCATTTTCGCGTGTTGGCCTTGATCGGGATATTCGCATTCGTACCTTGGCTACAACAAGGTAGTGGTCCGAGTCGATGTTGGCACCTCGGAATGTGCGGACATCTTGCATGCTAGAGAAGTGTCGTGCGTCGATCGCAATGTGATCAATCTGGTTGACGGTTGATTGGTCAGGAGATTTCCATGTTCCCTTGTGGATATCGAGATGTGAGAATCGCGTACTTGCTAAAGTTTAAAGATCAGGGCATACAAATTGTAGCATACGCAAATGACATAGTGGTTCTGGTATCAGGCAAGTTCCTTACCATTATCGGAAACATTATGGAACACTCATTAAAAGATTTATCTTCTTGGGCAACTAACAACGGTCTCGGGGTCAACCCCACGAAGACAGAGCTGGCTTTGTTAACGAAAAAACGGAAACTAGAGAGGTTCAACCCTCCTAAACTAAATGCTATTCCTCTAAAACTTTCTAAAGAAGCTACATTTCTAGGAGTTATCTTTGACTCCAAGCTTACGTGGAAGCGTAATACTGAGGAAAGAATGAAAAAAGCAATATGTGCATTCTACACATGCAAAAAGACCTTCGGTGTACGGTGGGGTATGCGACCGCAAGTCATCCAATCCTTACCATCCTTACCTATGGCTCTATTGTATGGTGGAAAGCGGTGGAAAAATAAAGCTATCTCAAGAACCTGAATAAGGACAGAGAATAGCCTGTATAGGAATAACAGGGGCTCAGAGATCCACACCAGAAGCTGGGTTGGAAATTATCTTGGATCTTCCGGCTCTGGATGAGTTCATAAGGTGCACGGCAGCCAAAACCGCGATTCGTTTAAAAGAACTGAGTTTTTGGAAGCACAGCACTTATGGCCACGGGTCAATCTTACAAAGATATGACATAATTCCCAGACTGATGGAGACCACCGATTACATTCCCCCTCTACTGGATTTTGACAGGAAATTTTCTATTTGCATACCAGAAAGACAGGGTTGGGATCCTAATTCACTTATAAGTGAACAGGGTATCCCTTTCTACACTGACGACGGTTCGAAATGGAATCAGGAACAGGTGCTGGAGTGTTTTGCCAATCTCTCAACATCAGAGAGGCGTATAAACTCCCAGCTGACTGTAGTGTCTTTCAGGCCGAGATCTATGTCATTGAAAAAGCATCTGAGCTACAAAGCTAAGGTTCTCGGAGATCACTTTTTTCGTGGACAGCAAGGCTGCTATTAAAGCCTTATCCAGTGAGACCATAAGATAAAATGCAGTTTCAAACTGTAGGAAGGAATTAAATAGAATCTGCCACACTAACCAGGCTAAGCTCTGCTGGGTTCCTGGACACAGCAATATAGAAGGGAACGAAATAGTAGATGAACTAGCCAGGAAAGGGTCAGAAGCAGATACAAGTAGTAGCAACCATTCAGATAGAGGACCACTCATCCGATTGGAGTATACTCAAGAGGAAGATAAACCTTAAATCAAAAGAGAAAATCAATAACTCCTGGAAATCCAGGGACGATTGCGTTATCTCTAGAAGTTTATGGCTTAACATTAATGAAAAGGAAACTCGGTATATTCTATCGCTGAGTAAAAGGAACATTAAAATCCTGATAGTTGCGCCATTGGCGCAATGGCCAACAAGATAGGGGCTTTTTCACACGATTTCTGTAGGAGCCGTCAGGATGAGGAGGAAATAGAAACCAATAAACACCTGCTCTGTGACTGTCCGAACCTCCAAACTAACTGACTCCGTCATTTCGGTTACAGGTTTGTTGGGGAACTGGATGATCTAGCACAGGTCTCAATGGCAAACATGAGGAAATTTATAGATAGCACAAGCCTGTGTTCGTTAACGAGCTAGTCTACGTTAATCGGAAACTTTAAAGAGCATCGATGCTAACTTTTATTTTTATAGGGGATCACAATGGACCAGTAGGCCCCCGTGTGTGCAACAGTTTTACGCTGTGCACACCCCTTATCTTACTTACTTACTTAAGGTGGCGCTACAGTCCGTTGTGGACTTGGCCTCAATCACATCCAGTCTTGCACTCCAAGTTGATTGAGGTCCTCTTCCACTTGAGTGCGCCACCTGAGTCGGGAATAGTGTCGAAGGCTTTTCGGGCCGGAGCATTGGTGTCCATCCGCTCTAAATGACCGAGCCATCTGAGTCTCTCGACCTTGACCCTTCTGGCTAGGTCCATGTCGTTGTACAATACGTAAAGTTCGCTGTTATATCTTCTTCGCCATTCCCCTTCAATGCACACGGGGCCAAAGATGACCCGAAGAACTTTCCTCTCGTAACAGCCTAAGGCACTTTCATCCGATTTTGTTAAGGTCCATGCTTCTGCACCATACAGCAGGACTGGGATGATGAGTGTGTTGTACAGTTTTACCTTAGTTGCTCGAGTAAGGGCTTTTTCACTCAATTGCTTTCTTAGCCTAAAGAAACAGCGATTAGCAAGAGTTGTTCTTCGTCTGATCTCGGCGCTGGTGTTATTGCCCGTGTTTATAGCGGAGCCTAGGTAGACAAACTCCTTTACTACCTCGAAGTTGTATGTATGCGTCTATGTGACGTTCTATCCGAGCCGTCGGTGTTGGGTGTCCTTCCTCGAAGACAGCATATACTTCGTTTTTCTCTCATTTACCGCTAAACCCATTTTTGCCGCTTCTGTCTCAATTCTCACAAAGGTGCCATTGACATCACGCTGTGTTGTTCCCATTATATCAATGTCATCGGCGTATGCGAGAAGTTGAACAGATTTTTGGAATATAGTGTCTCTGGTGTTGACGGTGGAGTTCTGCACTATCTTCTCGAGAACGATGTTTAAGAAGTCGCATGACAGTGCATCGCCTTGTCTGAATCCTTTTTTGACGTCGAAAGATTCCGTTAGCTCGTTGCCAACCTTAATGGAGCAGCATGAGTTCTCCATCGTCATTTTGCACAAGCGAACGAGCTTGGCAGGAATGCCAAAACTAGACACAGCTTTATACAGTTCGTCTCTGTAGATGCTGTCATACGCGGCCTTAAAATCGATGAAAAGGTGGTGGATATCGATTTGGAGTTCATAGGTCTTTTCCAGGATCTGCCGCAACGTGAAAATTTGGTCGATTGTTGACTTTCCTGGCCTGAAGCCACACTGATAGGGACCAATCAGATTGTTGACGAAAGGATTCAGACGTTCACATATTACGGCAGAGAGGATCTTGTAGGCGATGTTAAGTAGCCTTATTCCTCTATAGTTGGCGCAGTTTAGAGGATCTCCCTTTTTCAGGACACAGCACACCCTTAATCACCTAAGCTAAATATAAATAATAACTAAAAATTTTCTTTGTTTTTATTTTTGTCTTGCATCAGTCGTGCATTGAAAGGATGCTCAATCTGACAGATCATCTACGACGATTACGAGTTGATCGCTATGAATATGTTGCCATGAAAGTTATCATTTTGCTTCAATCAGGTAAATGCAAACCAGAATATTTGTTCATTTTGACAAGGTTGAATTTATTTAAATTCTTTTAATATAATCCAGACACATCGGAGTTGACGGAACGAGTCAAAGTACGTGAGTGTCAAGAAAAAGCCCTACAATCTCTACAAACGTATACGTTAGCCTTCTATCCTGAAATGCCAGCGAAATTTGGTGAATTACTTATGAGAATTCCGGAATTACAGAGGACGTGTCAGGTAAGACAATCTCAAGGCCAAAAATATGAATGATTCTTAAACTGTAACGTATTGATTATTGTAGCAATCGATTTTTATTATTAATTATTTAGAGAAAATCTACTGTCATAAATGTTCTCATTCTGATTTTGTACGTTGTGAATACAACATTGTAGGGAGAGCTGATTTAAAATTAGGGGTAATGGGAAGGAATCAATCAAAACTCAGAGGCTGAGGTACTCAACCGTACTGAGTTTGACTTTGGACTATGGTTACTGATTTAAATAAAACGCTGCAAAATTTGGGTTCTTTATACAACTCTCAAGTGCAAATCTGAGGCGGAGGTGCTCTGCCGAACAGATTAATATGAATGTGATTTTATTGAGTTTTCTCAGTGGCTTTTATATGTACTAAATTTTACAGATTTTAATCGTAGTAGCCATTGAAGAAAATGTCATTACGTTATAATATTTAAAAATTGAAATCATAGTAGGCTTTGACTGAAATATCATTAAAGCATAATATTTAAAAATTTAAAGTATTACCAGATGGGTATGCTTGTAAAAATAATTTATAAATTCAAATATATAACTTATCATATTTATCGTAAACCAACCAAGACTATAATATTAACATTCCTTAATATGTTTTCTCGCAGCTTGGCAAAGAGATGCTAACGGTTAAATCTCCCGATGGTGGTGATTTCAATTTACTTATGGAACTTCTTCGCGGAGAACATTGACAAAAACTCAAAACACCTTCAAGGTATCGTGCATAAAATTAAAATCCCGCCGCCGTGTGGTGACATCGTCATTGTTGTCATCACTTTATTTATAAATGGTCCACCTTCGTTTTAAGAATATAGAAATATTTAAATGTTTTTTTTTTCGTTTTTATTTCCATATGGAATTGAAAATTGCATGCAAAACAAATTAAACGTGCCTAAAATTGAACAATTACAAAATGACAAGAAACAAAAAAAAAACAATATTAAAATTAGTTTAAAGTATTTGTACTGTACATTAAACAACAACAACAAAATCGCCAAATTTGCAATAATTTCTTAAAGCAAAAAACAATTAATCATGACTGTTATATATTTTAAATTAAGATGCTGACATTCAAATGCAGCCTTACATGTTCCAAGGGAATTCAAATTTAAAAGTTAAAACAAAAATTCAAACCCTATTAATTCCAGTGATAATTATTTAAACAAAAGAATATTATTTTTTTTTTAATTATTGAACAGAATATACTTAAAAACTAATTAAACACCAGAAACAATAGTTAAGACTATAAAAATCTCTCCCACGGATTTTTCTTAATAAGAAAAGAAAAGTAAAATGCTTTTATTTTAATTTAATTTTTATAATTTAAGAACGAAAGAAAACATTAATTAGTGTTTAAATGTGAAGAAATCAGAATTTCGTCCATAGGCCTTAAAAAGGAAATCAGTGGCGACATATATGTGTCTTTTTTTTATTATTATTATAAGTTTCTTGAATAATTAGTAAATATTTATTTTTATTTACACATTTTATATATAATAATAATTTTATTATTTTTTTTATTTCTGTTATTGTGTAGTGTTGTAAAAATTGAACAAAAAAATACAAAATATTATCAAAATTTAAGTTTTTTGTTTATTAATAAATATTGAATATTTTTTTTTATTTAAAAACATATTTTTTTTTTTTACTTTTATTAAAAATTATAAACACAATGCAATAAAAATAATAATATAGACTTAATTTTAAAAGAAAATATTTTTGTTTTATTTTTTTCATTGATTTTTGGATTATATTTTTTCTTTTTATGCGTTGACTTGTTTATTTAAAACGGGGGTGCTTTCATAAATGCTTGGTTGCTTTGTTAACATGCGATCAATTGCAATCATATTAACGTCACACAAGACACTTGCGCATGTGTTTTACGCTGCATTTATGAACACTTTTTTAAGATTTGCGTCTAATGTCAAAAGACTGTCAGAATTTGAGATTTACTTACAGTGTCGAGCAAAAGTCATGGTACTCTTGTAGTTAATCTTGATAAATGCTTTTTATAAATAATAATGAGGCACAATTTTGAATTTAAGGTTTGATTGATTTAGGTTTCAGTTTATTTAACAAATAAATACAAAAAAATAATATCCTTCAAGGATATTAAAAAAATTTAAAATTAAAGTCTTAATCCATGGAAGCAATAGTGCAAAAGTCTTGGTACCCTAGAAAGATGAGGAAATAAAATTTCGTTTCAAACATCTTATGTTAATATTATGGTTACCAAATATTTTGTGGGAAAACCTTTGAGCCTTATAACCTCTTTTAAACGATTTGGCATAGAGTTCACCAGTTTGCGTGTGACATCTGACCCTATTAATTCCCATTTGATACCAGCAGCTCTTTGAGGTGGGTTTTGCTCTTTATGTTGTGTATTCGAAGTCGTTTCTCTAAGACATCCCATAAATGTTTAATTTGATTAAGATCTGCGCTTTGTGGGGGTAGCATACCTATGGGGTGTGTTGTAATGCCAAATCGCAGAATATCCCAAAAAAAATCCTAATAAAGTGTGCAGTCTACTTGCACTACGAATGACATTATCTCGTGAGTGCGTTTAACTAACTGTTGACTTTTGACGTTCATCATAAAAAGAACGAATCCAGTGGAATTTTAAAATAAAACTTCAAGTGTAAATGTCAAAAAGTGTAATTTTATTTTATTAATTTCTAATAGAAATATTTATTTCCTAGAAAAAAAAAACAGTTTATTTGTGCTTAAATAACTAGCATCTATCGATTGAGACCATATTCGTGTATAAATTCAGGAGCTCGTATAGGAAAGTCAAGCCGATTTGCGTCATATGTTAAAAGACTGTCAGAATTTGAGATTTACTTACTTACTTAAAGTTTTGAAATTTGATAAATCCTTTATTGAGCCAGAACAAGTGTGTAAAACCGTTTGTTACTGTTTTCAATTGAAATTTGAATTTTCAACTGTCAAGAATTTGACAGTTGAAATAATAAAGGAAAGGAAATCGTTTTTACTATATACCTGTCTCTTTTATTGAGAAAGAAATTCACATTGCATGTGAGTTTTTATAGTTGTACATTTGCGCTGTAAATATTAACTTACTTACTTAAGGTGGCGCTACAGTCCGTTGTGAACTTGGGCCTCAATCAACATTCTCCGCCAGCTAGCTCGGTCCTTAGCTAGTCGTCTCCAGTTTTGCACTCCATTGATTGAGGTCTTCCTCCTTTTGAGTGCGCCACCTGAGTCGCGGTCTTCCTCTCCTCCCACGTCCCTCGGGGATAGTGTCGATGGCTTTCTGGGCCGGAGCATTGGTGTTCATTCGCTCTAAATAACCGAGCCATCTGAGTCTCTGGACCTTGACCCTTCTGGCTAGGTCCATGTCGTTGTACAACCCGTAAAGTTCGCTGTTATACCTTCTCCTTCATTCCCCTTCAATGCACACGGGGCCAAAAATGGCCCGAAGAACTTTCCTCTCGAAACAGCCTAAGGCACTTTCATCCGATTTTGTCAAGGTCCATACAGCAGGACTGGCATGATGAGGGTATTGTACAGTTTTACCTTAGTTGCTCGAGAGAGGGCTTTTCCACTCAATTGCTTTCTTAGCCCAAAGAAACAGCGATTAGCAAGAGTTATTCTTCGTCTGATCTCGGCGCTGGTATTATTGTCCGTGTTCATAGCGGAGCCTAGGTAGACAAACTCCTCTACTACCTCGAAGTTATATGTGTCTATTGTGACGTTCTGCCCGAGCCATCGTTGTTGGGTGTCCTTCCGCGAAGACAGCATAAACTTCGTTTTTCCCTCATTTACAGCTAAACCCATTTTTGCCGCTTCTGTCTCAATTCTCACAAAGGCGCCATTGACATCACGCAGTCTTCCTCCCATTACATCGGCGTACGCGAGAAGTTGAACATATTTTTGGAAGGTAGTACCTATGGTGCTGACGTTGGAGTTTTGCACTATCTTCTCAAGAACGATGTGAAAGAAATCGCACGACAGTGCATCGCCTTGTCTGAATCCCGCAACGAAGGAGTGTTCCCACCAAGGCACTCCCATGGAGGGACGGCAGCGAATGACTTTCTTTTTTAGAATCAACGGTGGCGTCTTCAGTTCCAGTTAGGCCGACTTACTTGGTGAACACGTTACGGGCTACTTCGACTTATTTGAAGCTCAGGCCGTAAAAAGAGCGGTTTTTCCGGCTCTTGTACTTGGAGTCACATCAAGTGCTTTGTACTCCAGGTTGGGGGTTGTACGTCTAAGTGACTTCCTGACTACGTAGAGAAGAATTTAGTTGCGTGGTAATCGTAAATTCTACTAAATTGAAACGTAATATAATTATTCTTTTAACCAAAGTGTCTCTTTTATTTCTCGAGTCCTTTAATATAATCGAATCCACTTATCTAACCCTACTCTCAGATGGGCTCATTAATTATTCACCAGTTACATGAGCGGACTTTTACACTAGCAGTCGCCGCTGCCACTGTTGCAACAACAGGCCTAGAAAATGGACGAACAATTAATTATCGTTCAAAAATATCAACGTATCAAGAAAAAAATATCGATATATCGATACTTTTTCGACATCCCTATATTGAATATAAATAAAATAAACTTGCAACTTTCAGTGCATTAAAAATTTTTAAATACCAGATTTTTCATTTCATCAAATAAGTGTGCTGAATTCTTGTCTACCACTGTATGTATTATTAAAGCTGTTTCCTTCAGTTTTTTTAATTAAAACATATTTGCAAATTTTTGGAGTAGATTGATTTCATTTCGGCACCTACAATTCATTCTGACTAATTACGTTAACTGCATCCTATTTTAGTGTTTAATTTGAGGTCTCAAAAATAAAATCCGATTTGGCATTGAGAGTAGTCGCAATCTGTTTTTCAAGCTTGTTCTGCCTTTACTATTTTAATAACCGTTACACAAACCTTATGAGATACGACATGTAAAAAAGAAACATTGTGCCTTTAAGAAATCAGTATAATCATAAAAACAAATGGATGAGAAAAATAGACATAATGGACTCAACAATTGTTCTAGTTCATGTTCTTACAGCCTGATTCTCGCCTTTGTGAAGAATCACAAGTCATAAGCCCTTGTGACTATTTCTTGTGGGGATTGTTCAGATTCGATCACATTTGTCACAACGAAACTCACCACAGACATTCATTGGTCATTGGTGTCCACTGATCAGTTATAACAAGATGGGAAAGCTTGCTGTCAAAATGACATTTGCCTACAAGCTAAGGGAGCAGGTTAGCTGTAAGAGAATGCGTTTTATTGAAATAATGATACAATTGCCTACATAATAAAAAGCGAGTTTGCTGCAAGAGTATGTGTGTATGAAAAAAATAAGTTTTGAGGTATTTGGAGGGTAAAACGTAGGTAGGTTTCCAATCTTATTATAACTGATCAGTGGTTGTGACCTGCTCTGAAGGAGATCACAATTTCGATTGTTTTTGTGATTCTCACAAGTTGTGACTTTGGAAGAGAATACGAAAAAGTCACAAAATCAATTTCACCACTTCTTATGACTTGTGAGGTATCAGTGATGATGGGGAGAATCGGGCTGTTAGGGGCCAGTTATAGCGATCATTGGTTTTCATCAGGTAAAATTGGAACAGGAGGAATCTGAATTTTTTTCCTGATGAGCGTTTATAGTAATCAGGAAATTTACGTCATTGAAAAAATGTCACTTGTTCACCCCCAAAATATTTCCTGATTGAAATGCAGCAGGAAAATTTTTCCTGACAGAAATCTGTCATTGGAATTATTTAAAAATGAAACACAAAACGTTGGAACGATTCGTTTCATTATTTGACAAAAATCCATCAGCTGTTCAGGAAAACGAATTTCCGCACGGAAAATAAAAAAATACATTTTTAACGAAAACTGAGTTTGCGAACTTATATTTTATTCTCAAAAAAATTCTTTAACAATTTTCCGGTCGATTGGTATATAAATTGCATAAGTAATCGAAAGAAAACTTAGTTAAATATCCATTCAAACATTTTTCCTGATGGATTTCAATTAATGCTATAATTGGCCCCTTAGTGTAATTATTCTCCACCCTGAACAAGAATATTTCTCAATCGTTTTCATAGATCAATCTAATCATCAAAACAAAATTAATCAATTTATGTGTGAAACAAATTAAAACAATAAAAGTATATTTATACGTTTCTATGTCATCAATAAATAAAAATAGAATTGTAATATATCACAAAAACAAAACAAAAAAGTTGAATTGACTGAGAAACAACAATAAGAAATGTATGTATTATACAAAATCTTCTAATAGTTAAATCAAATAAAAATAAGAATTCAAAACATTTTCTTAGCAAGAAAAAGAATAAAAAAACAACAAATATTTTGTGAGAAAATTGTACAAAATTTTTATAAAGAATTAACGATAGAAATAATATTGAACTTAAAGTAAAAAAAAAAAACAAAAGTACTAATGATTATAATTATTATTAATATTTGAACACAGACATAAACGTAAAATATAAAGAATTTTTCAGACTATTAAATAAAAGAATAACAATTTTTCTATTACTTTATACTTTTTCAACAAGTATGTTAAGATAATTACATTTATAATGACTCCTGTAAAAGTTTGTTAACATTTTTGAACAAAGGAAAATAAATTTATATATGAACAGAAAAAAAAAGACATTTAAAAATTAACAGAATGTAATTTGTTTTGTTAATTGCCGATAAAAGTCGTCATATCCAGTAAAATAAGTGTTAGCCATCGAAATAGTAGTTGCTAGATAACCCTGGGCCGCTTCTCTATAATTCGTTTCGAAAAGAAATATTTTCGAAAACGAATATTTTGTACTCTCTATTCCTTATTCGGATTAGAAATTTAATACTTACGGAATGACAAATTCACATTCGGATTTTTCGTACCTGGCAATGCCTTTCCGAATGTCATAACTCATAAGTAACGGATTGCAATTCAAAGGTCGTTTTAAAAGGACACAAAAGAAAAAATTGTGTTCTGATGTGTGAAATACATACAAAGTTAGTAAGGAAATAATAATTTTATTCAAAATTTAAGCAAATAAATTTCATTACAGGAAATTATCTGTCAAAAATGTGCATACAAAACAAAAACAATTTGAAGTTATGGTGGAGTTCCCGATTTGGCAAAGGGATGTTTGAAAGCCTCGGCCACTTCCATAAATTTGTGGGATAGACTATCGTCTTGTTTAAATGCGGAAAGACCACCAATGTGAAACGGTGTCATTATGTTTACCTTCTACCATTCATTTCAATAATACCTATTTGGTTTATAGCGTATTATTCTTCATTCAATCCGTTCTTCTCTATTTTCTTAATCCATCCATATACCATATCGGACATTAATGGCCAAGCGTAAAATACTCTTGACTTGTTTCTTACGTCTGACCCTGATAAATACACTATCAGTTTCTCCTGTCAACCTAATCCAGTTAGAAAAAGAGATCCGAAGAGAACCGTGTGGCAATACGAGAAAGTCAACTGGGCCGGTCTCAACAACTTTTTCCGGATCTTTAACTGGTCACTATGCTTCCTCGAAAGTGACGTAGACTCCAGTGCAGATTTATTTACTAATATGATAATTTTGGGAATGAAAACTTTTATCCCGAATAGGGTTGAAAGCATCAAACCCAAGGAAAAGTAATAGTTTGATTCAAGCTGTAAAGAGGTTATCAGGGAAAAAGAAGTAAAGTTCCGGTGTTTTAGAGCCAACCCAACTGAGGAAAACCGAAACAAGTTTAAAGAAGCCAGAAAAGCCTGCAATGGCCATATTCGTAGGACCAAATTTTTACATGACCAAAAATTAAGGCAAAAAATACTGCAATGTCCCAATGGCAGTAAGAATTTTTGGTAATTTGTATGAAATATGAAGAATTCTTCTTCCTCGGTCCCCATGCTCGTTGAAAATGACACTCCAGTTGTTAGCTCGCTCGCGAAAGCGAACTTTTTTCTAGGCAGTTAGCCGCCAACTCTTCGCTGCCAGAGAGTGTCATGTCTTCTCCAGTTCTTGAGCGCGTCAATGATTCCATGGGACAAATCTTCTTCCGCACTAGTGCTGCGGCAAGAGTATTAAATGATCCCAACATACATAAATCCGCTGGTCCGGATGGCATACCCGCTATTGTTCTGAAGAGGTGTTTTCGCACGCTGGCAAAACGCTTGCGTAAGCTTTTCATCTATCCTATTCTTCTGGGCTCGTTCCGAGCAGTTGGAAAACAGCATTTGTACAGCCAATCCCAAAACAAAGGTGAATAGTCTTCTCCCTGCAATTATCGCCCGATTGCACTTACGTCCCTTCTTTCTAAGGTCATAGAAACGCTGATAAACTATCAGTTCAAGATATATCTCAAAGACCAAAAGCTTCTTAATGACCGGCAGTACGGCTTTCGCAGCAACAGGTCCACTGGTGATTTGATGGTTTATCTCACCGAACAGTGGAACAAATCTTTACATCGTTTTGGAGAAAGTAAGATTGTTGCACTTGATATTTCAAAGGCATTTGATGAAGTCTGGCATCTTGCACTTTTATCGAAAATGCGTGCCTTCGATATCGATGAATTCCTTCTTCTTTGGATTAGAAACATTCAGGCATCACTAACTCATTCACCTCATTGGAACACCATCGCAACGTTTTTGCTCTAGTGAAATAGCCAGTTGCATTCCACCCCTTAAACAATTCAACCGTAATACACGCGCCTCCAGGAATGCCCGTCAGTTCAATATCGAGCCCAACTTCGGACGTACGGTCATGTTCAGAGAATCGTTCTTTAGCCGTACTACGCGAATATGAAACTCTCTTCCACACTATGTGTTCCCCAGTCGTTGCAATGGTCAAGAATTGAAGACCAATGTTAACCGACACCTCATCCTTAACTCTCTCCATCTATCCCACTTTCCCTAACGCTCGCCCTGTGCTTTGGCATAAAAAGGGCACTAAAACCCCTTGAGTGCGTGCATATTATATAAAAAAAAACAAGTTCCTCCCAAATTTGGGCTTATAACAATTTAGACCAGTTTTTAAATAAATTACTATTCACATAAGCATGAAAAACGACCAACGAATGAACGAAAATTCGTCGATTTTGACATTTCTTTCACATGGGAGTTTTTAATTCGTCGCGAATAAACAACCAAAACACAAGGCAATAATGATTTTTAAGGTTATACGCGCGCGAATATTTTGTTCGTTTGGAGTGTGGGTGATGTGCACAAGGTATTATATTCCGATGTTCTTCTTCTAAAGTTCGCGCATATGTCACATTTCAGAGACCAAAATGTCAAAATACAAAAAAGTTGTCATTGTGGTATCGGCATTTCTTTGTGGCCTTTTCTCACCTTCTGTCATTTTGGTCTCTGAGACATGCGCAATTCTTCATTCATTCTGTGTACCAGAGACAAAAGAGATCGGAAACTTACATACGTTTCACTCCCTAGATCCCGCAATTCTCCTATTCCTTCATTTTCTTTTTCTTTTCGTCTACATGAATACATGTGAGTTACAAAAACAAAGAGATGAGGTGAGATTTTTCTATTTTTACATTTCTCTTTTGTTTATTTTCGCATTTTCAAATTTATCATGGATTGCTAGATTGAATTTTGAAATTGTCAAACACGTTTTTCTTAAACTCACCACGGAAATACTAGAACTTATGATTCCGGATGCGTTCTGAAACTTTAGACCGAATACATATTTTTTTGCGTGTTAATGTTAAGAGTATTTAGTGTTAGAATATGCTGATTCAACTGACGCTCATCACGAGATTGAGTGAAGTAGATTAAGAACATATCTCGACATTTCTTAAATTTAGGGTGGAAAAAACGTAGTATTATACTAAACGTTCTATAATTCTTAGTTTTAAGTTCTAAATATAAATTTAACTGCCAAAATTATTCCTCTTTGGTGAATCGACGGATTGAAGAACTGCCACTTTCACAGCCTTGCTTTCATTTATTTATTTTTCTTCCAACACATCAGATACATATTTCTGATGACAAAAAATAAAAAATATTATATTTTTCCACCATTCCCATATTTAATGATACATTTTTCTAATTCCTATTACCGGCCCTTTATTGGACTGAAGCTTTTTCTTTATTTTCGTTTATCTTCAATTTTGATGTCGGAAATTCAACTGCTGGATACATTTGATGCCATTTACTGCTTCTACGCAATTTTATTTTTTTGCTATCTTTCTGAACATATCCCTCTTCTGCTCACTTTTACTCACCTTTCGTACGTTAAAACTACAAATTTTCAAATTTACCGGTTAATTTTTTCCCCAGATGGGGTGCCTAACTTTGCTGAGATAGTATTGGTAAAAACACGCATACTCTTGCAGTAAACGTTGACCGCAGCTTGTAGGCATTGTCATTTTGACAGCTCAGTTTCCCATCTCCCTTTTAAACTAATCTGTGCTGTGTACTGTGGATGATGTGGAACGCGAATAGAGTTTGGCAGTTCGTATCAACTACAATTCTTTTCGCGACGAATAAATTTGTTTTCTCAAATTTATTAATATTTGAGATTGAAAAGTTAATTTATGCATCATAGATCAACCATAAACTATATTTTAATCGTTTTGTTGAGAATTTGTGAGGAAAATCGGCTTGCAACGTATCTAAAATTACTTTTCTTCATTCTTTCGTTGTTCGTTGGTCGTGCTCATGTGAATAGTGTATAGTGCCTCCATCCAAAATTACAAAACTTGAACGCATCCATTCCCTGCATTTCTCATACCAAATCATTCCACAATAATCAAATTTCCATTTGACATTTCGAGAAGCAAAATAAAAATAAACACAGAAATGACAGAAGACAGATACAAAATCCAGTTTCAATAGAATTCCTCCAACAGTCTATCCCTCCTTCTTTTGCCAATGCAATAGCTGAATAGTGATAGTGAATAGCAGGAGCAGCATTAAAATAAATACACAACAAAATTTCTCTCTTGCATTAGCATATTGCATCTGATTTTGTAAATAAATATTGTTTTTTTCAAAGTGTCCTATTCAAGCTACTTTTTTTTGCTGTTGGCTTAGCTGTTTACACTCATTATGTACACATAGTTGGACTCATTCGCACTCCCATGTCCCAAGTCCCATCAGTCATTTCATATACATAAATCTTGTTGTGTGTTCCGCTGCCATAAGCCATAACTTCATAATGCAATTGGAATTGTGGTGGAAATGTGTCGTGTTCGTGTGATGGTTTTTCTTTTGGTCAGACAGAGCACAGAGCATAGAAGAGCATTAAAATTGTCGAATTGAACCAGTTTTAAGCGAAACATCACTGCAGGTGGTGGACGTGCGCTGTTGCTCTCGATGAAATTTGCACAAGTTGCCCTGTGCTCTGCTATTTATTATTATTATTAAAGTGAAAAATACTCATTGTGCAATGTATTTTCGTAGTTTAATTAGTAAAAACAATTGTGCATATCGGTTTAGTGCGCCGTCTTCAACGTAGCTGATCGCAAAGCGCTGTCAAACAAATATTTTAATGCATCCGCTTTGAAACTAAACAAATAAACGGTTATTTTTTATTGTTTTATTGATAATTCCTCTGCCAAAAATAATTTTTCTGTGATTGCTGAATGAAGCATCACTTAAAGTAGAAGAAAAAGAAAAAAAGTAAAAGGAGCATAAATCATAGTCCTCCAAGAGCTGTCACCTGCAGCCGCGTCGGGTCGGTGATGTAAGGTGTCAAAAAGGGACTCTTTCGAAGCCTTGTTTGTCTGCTGTTCAAATAAACAATATTTGTTTTGAATGAGAATCTTTTCTTTCATTCAAAACTTAATTGAATTATTTCAAAGACAGCAAATCTGCATAAAGTAATTTCGAAAAGTGTAAAGGTAGAAAAAAAATATCACCCCCCAAAAAAAATTTCTCTTCATGAATTCGTTCTCTTTCGTGTTCCGTTTTTAATGAATTTCTTGGGTTTTTCTATCCAGTTCGTTTCGTTCCGGTCGCGTGTATGGTGTATCTTTCGTTCTTTTTCGCTCTTATCCGCAGTAAAAACATAAGATTATCTTAAAAATCGCGTGTGGACTGTGGTGTTGTGTATTGTGTTATGTATTTTTTTCTTTATTCAACAAAATAGTGTAGGCAGTGTGTGGATTTTGTTTATGGATAACGTTTCTCTTTGGATTTTTGGTGCGGTTGTACTTTGTTTGTGTACTCTTTTGGCGTGCATTGACATTTGTCAAGGTAAGTTAATAGTTTTTTTTTTCCTATCCTTGTTGGATAAAACCAATTTTTCTCTCATTCTCGATGTTTTTATTTTTGTACGTACATGATACATGACTATGACTGTATTGTAGTGCACCACGTCCTAGGTTATGTCATACGAAAAGAACAACAGGACAAGTACAGGGCAAGTGAGAATGTTAAATTTTGGGCCCTAATTAAAGCCATACTAAGACCTGGAATGTTAATAAATAAATCAATAATATTGGCTCCCCTTTACTTTAAGGGATTAAAGGTGATTGAATTCTCACATGGGTGCAATCTATTGCCCCAATTGTTCTAGGAAATTTGGCTATATCATAAAATTCTCTGGCTGCTTGTAACCGTTCTTCCCGTGTTTCGGGCATGTGAATAAACTGGGGCGCAAGTGTAGCAATTGCATTTGACAATCACTTCACAACACGATGTACTGTTGAAGAACTTACGCCAAAAAAATCTGCAATGTTGACCCGAGTGCATAAAACCTTAGTAGTCTTAACAATCAATAATTGGGTTATTGGTCGTAATTCGCGTGATCTATGTATTATATTAACGATATTAAACTGCGTACCTTGTTTCATTGCAAGACAAACTATACCCTTACCCTTTATCATTTCAAAAAGCACAATTTTCGTTCGCTTTGTAATGCGAAATCGGTATATTGAATCTTGGTCGTCCCATTTATCGAATCCAACACATGGACACATTTTATATTGCCTTCTCTCAATCACCAACGATTCTTCTTCATCTTCGCTTTCAGAAGCAGATGATGGATAGTTTTCCCAATTATAATTTTCGCCAAAAATTTTATTTTAAAAGTATTTTTACTTATTTTCACCGAAACCGAGAATAATTTTTGACAGAAGATGCAATAAAATGTATTATAATTTATAAATGTGAATTTGACACCAAACTCTCTGGTTTCCTCTTTCAACTTCTATTATTTTGGAAAGTTGAAAAACCCAGCGGTTGATCAACTCGAGAGTTGAGAATCGAAAGTTGAAACGGTCAACTTTGAGTGAAGAAAAATAAAATCACAAATTGATTGTAAAAATCCTCTAGTTGACTTCAAATTTTAGTGAAAAAACCACTCTAAGTGGAATACCGTACGATTTATTTACCTACTTACTTATGGTGGCGCTACAGTCCAAGTCGGACCAGGCCCTCACCCAACAAACTTCTCCAGCCAGCTCGGTCCCTGTCTAATTGTCTCCAGTTTCGCACGCCATGTTGGTTCAGGTCCTCTAACACCTGTGTGCTCCACCGGAGTCGCGGTCTTCCTCTTCCTTCTGGGTTGCATTCGAAGTCTCTACGAGCCGGAGCATTATTCTCCATTCGCTCATCATGACCCAACCATCTAAGTCGTTGGACCTTAACTTTTCTGGCTAGGTCAGTGTCGGTGTACAGCTCGTACACTTCTTTGTTGAATATTCGTCTCAATTCTCCATTAATGCAGACAGGACCAAAAATCACTCGAAGAATTTTTCTCTCAAAGCAGCCCAAAGCGTTTTCATCAGATGTTGTCATAGTCCATGTCTCTGCACCATACATGAGGACCGGATGATGAGGGTTTTGTAGAGTCACTTTAGTTGCTCGGAGAGGACTTTACTCTATTGCTTCTAAGTCCAAAGAACAGCGATTGGCAAGAGTGATTCTTCGTTTGATTTCAGCGCTGGTGTTGTTGTCTAAGTTGATAGCGGATCCCAGGTAGACAAAGTCCTTAACTACCTCGAAGTTAAATCTGTCTATGTTGACGTTTGCTCCAAGACGTCGATGTTGGTAGTCCTTTCTTGTCGACAGCATTAACTTGGTCTTGCCCTCGTTAACCGCTAGACCCATCTTCCTGGCCTCCGTCTCAAGGCTCACAAACGCTCCACTGACATCACGCTGTGTTCTTCCAATTATGTCAATGTCGTCTGCGTATCCTAGTAGCTGGACGGACTTTTGAAAGATTGTGCCTCTGGTGTTGACATTGGAGCTTTGCACAATCTTTTCAAGAATGATGTTGAAGAAATCGCATGACAACGCATCGCCTTGTCTAAAACCTTTTTTGACATCAAAAGCGTCCGTTAGGTTTTTTCCGACCATGATGGAACAGCGTGAGTTTTCCATTGTCATCTTACACAGACGGATGAGTTTTTCTGGGATGCCAAAACTAGACATTGCTCTATATAGTTGGTCTCTACAGACGCTGTCATACGCGGCCTTGAAATCAATGAAAAGGTGGTAGGTATCGATTTGAAGTTCCTGGGTCTTCTCCAAGATCTGCCGTAGGGTGAATATTTGATCGATGGTGGACTTTCCGGGTCTGAAGCCACACTGATAAGGACCTGTCAGGTTGTTGACGAAGGGCTTCAAACGTTCACACAGCACGGCAGACAAGATCTTATAGGCGATGTTAAGGAGACTTATACCTCTGTAGTTGGTGCAGTTCAGGGGATCTCCTTTTTTGAGGATCGGGCAAACGATGCTGAGGTTCCATTCATCGGGCAAATTTGTGCAGATTAGCTTGTGCATGCTCCTTACCAAATCATCTCCAGCTGCTTTGTACAGTTCGGCGGCTAGCCCGTCTGCTCCAGCGGCTTTGTTCGACTTCAGTTGAGATATCGCTATCTTCACTTCGTCCATGTCGGGTGGGTTGAATTGTTGGCCTTCTGCACCCAAATTGAATGGTTCTGTATTGCTGACGGAGTTTTGCTCGTCATCGCCATTATACAGCTTGGAAAAGTGGTCTTTCCATATCCTCAGCACTGACTGCGGTTCCACTACGATGTTCCCATGATGGTCTCTACAGGCTTCAGTTCGGGTGTATAAGCCCTGGAGGTTTGTTTCACCTTTTTGTAGAACTTTCGAACCTCGTTCCTGTTGTGACATCCCTCTATCTCCTCGATCGCGCGCTTCTCATGCTCCCTTTTTTCTTTCTGAGAAGTTTATGCTCCTCTCTCCTTTTCTGCTCGTAGAGCTCACGAGCTGCTCGTGTCCTTCTTTGCAGCGCCGCTTTGTATGCCTCTTGTTTAGCTGCATGTGCTCGCCGGCATTCATCGTCAAACCAGGGTTTCGTTGTGGTGGCCGTGTAAACCCTAGCACTTCAGAGGCGGCATCTCTGATGGCTGCTTGGCAGTGTTGCCACTGGTTCTCTATATTTTGTGCTGGCAGCAAAGGACTTCTGAGGAGATTTTCGGAGACACGATCGGAAAAGGATCTAGCAATCTCTTGCGATTGTAGCCGTTTGACGTCGAATTTCCTCCTAGCATTTTCGCGTGTTGGCCTTGATCGGGATATCCGCATTCGTACCTTGGCTACAACAAGGTAGTGGTCCGAGTCGATGTTGGCACCTCGGAATGTGCGGACATCTTGCATGCTAGAGAAGTGTCGTGCTTCGATCGCAATGTGATCAATCTGGTTGACGGTTGATTGGTCAGGAGATTTCCATGTTCCCTTGTGGATATCGAGATGTGGAATCGCGTACTTGCTACCATTACGTCTCGCCCCGCAGCGAAGTCGATTAGCCTAAATCCGTTATCGGAGGTGGTGTCGTGTAGGCTATGTCGTCCGATTATTCCACCAAAGATTTCTTCTCTACCCAGCTTAGCATTAAAATCTCCAAGGACGATTTTAATGTCATAGCTAGGGCATTGCTCATAGGTCTTGTCGAGGAGCTCGTAGAACCTGTCTTGGTGTCTTCATCCTTTTCCTCAGTGGGGGCGTGAGCGCAGATGAGGCTGATGTTGATGAATTTAGCCTTGATACGGATTGTAGTGATGCGCTCATTCACTGAGTTGAAACTCAAGACCTTCCTCCTAAATCGAGTCCCAACTACAAATCCACATCCAAATAGACGCTGATTTTGTTCTCGGTAGCAGTCGCCGTAGTAAATATCGCAGTTGTTCATTTTACGTAGGCCCGGACCATCCCATTGCATTTCTTGGATGGCAGTTATATCTGCTTTATAGCAGTGAAGGGCTTCTGCTAGTTGTTCGGCTGCACATTGCCTGTTAAGGGATCTAACATTCCACAAACCAAAGTCGTTGTCCTTAAATCGTTTGCGTGGGTCGTCATCATTAATTCCGTCCGTATCCGAAGCTTGTTGGTGGTTCGGAACTATAGTTTCTTTATGTGGTCGGGCAGTCACCCCGACGCACGACCCCCAACCTGGAGGGCCAGGTCTTTAGTTTACTCTAAGACGAAGAGCCGGCCAAACCGCACCTTTTAGGTCTGGGCTACGAATACGTCGTAGTAGCCCTATAAGGTGTTCACTAAGTAGTTCATCCTGACTGGAACTGTAGACGCCACCGTTGATTCCATCTTGGGAGTTCTTCCGCTGCCGCCTGTTGAAAAGGAGGCATGCCTTAGTGGACGCATACCTCCCCCCCTCTCTTTCTTTGCTGCCGCCAACAACTTCCCACTGGGGTTGGAATCCAATCTTCGATTGAAGGTACTGGGCACCCGATGTTCACCACGAGGAGGTGAAAGAAATGTCAAAATCGACGAATTTTTGTTCATTCGTTGGTCGTTGTTCGCGCTAATGTAAATAGTTCTTTAATCGCAATGATTGCATAAAATTGTCCTTAAAGAATTTAGAAGCATGCTAAACGTGTTTATAATTTACTCCGCTTGTGGAACGTAGTAAGAACTTACTTCTTTAGGTTGTGAAGTTTTTGCGGGTCACAGCAGAAAAGTTTATTTATTTACTATTTAAGTGAACCGAGCTGTTCACCAAAGTCTTTTTGATTCTTTTCTGAAACTTGGAAAAAATAACTTAAAGTTCCATTTTAACCTTCACTTCATCATGTTCTCTTTCATTTTTTCGCAGCTGCAAAATTTCATTTTGCACAAAAATAAAAAAATGCTGAATCTAGGTGCATGACCAGGATATATCACAGCATGTGAAATTTTTCTTTTTTTTGCTAACAACAAAAAATGGCTAACATCAACCCTTTTCTCATGTCCTTTATTTCCCAATTACCACAGCTCCAGAGGGTTAAGTCTATTCCAGTATTAATTCAATGCACAACGGTCGACTTTTGACAATATTTTTCAAAAGTAAAACAAAAAAAAATATTAAATAAAACACACAAAGGACTTTTTTTGATAAGAAAATGTTCAGAACCCTTTTTGTGTGCTGTGTGTGGTTCATGTTTCTCAGCCCTCTCTATAAATGAAAACAAACAGAGCAAAATGAGAATCTAATTAATGTTGTTATGCATGAGGGTCCTTTTTGTGAAAATGCATCTGTTCACTTCCTTCAGCCATCATCGTTGCGTCGCTCTGGACTCTGTTCTCTTTGTTCTTAAAGCCTACTCCTTATTTGAGAAAAAACAACACCCACAATCATTCTATCAAAGTCCTGAATGGTGGTCACGTACTAGGTAGAGCAAAACCGGGTGCCTTTTGTTTCGCTTTTTATACTTGGCCTCCAAACACTTCGTTTTTTACACTACAACTTAGACACCCACTTTCCAGGTAGCTCTAACATACTTAACGACTTAACATCAGAGTCTCAAGCTTCAACAAGCGATTTAGTTGATGTAATAACGCGGGAAAAACTGAAATGGGCCGTAGATAGCTTTGATCCATATAAATCTCCAGGACCAGACGGAATCATTCCGGCCGAACTACAAAAATGCTCAGACATGATTATTCCACCATTGGAAATCATTCTGACAAGCTGTCTAAGGTTGAGCTATATTCCCAAAGCCTGGAGAATGACAAAAGTAGTCTTCCTTCCTAAAGCTGGGACACCCCCCCCACGTTTACCCTAAGGATCTACGACCAATAAGCCTATCATCCTTCCTTCTTAAAACCTTGGAAAGATTGATTGAAATTTACATCAGACATAACTTAAAACCATGTCTCATTTCCACAGCTCAACATGCGTACTCTAAGGGAAAATCAGTAGAAACAGCACTTCATTCGCTGGTACGTAGTACTGAATATTCCCTCAAATACAAAGAATATAACTTAGTAGTTTTCCTAGATATTGAAGGAGCTTTCAACAACGTCCGTAGTGTCCGTCTTAGTGGTAAGGTGCGTTGGCCGCTTAGCAGAACATCGTGGGTTCGAGTCCTACTCGTGCCCAAAGTTTTTACTTCATCTTTCACGGGCACTGCCTCTTGCGAAGAACTGACAAAACTTCCAAGAGTATCAATCTGTCATGAAAAAGTGCTTCTCAACTTTGCCGTTCGGAATCGGCGTTAAATTGTAGGTCCACTTAATTCTTCACACGCACCCAGAGAATTGTTGATGAGAGTTAGCCAATTATGCCTTGGCTCTTCAAGAGTTGTCGCGCCACTCTACTACTTTCAACAACGTTAGTTACCAGGCGATCACAACAACATTGAGAGAAATCACTCATAGATCTTATAAGTCTCATGCTCAAAAGCAGGACAATAACTTCTAGCATGAGAAGTTTTACTACCACCAGATCGGTGAATCGAGGTACCCCCCAAGGTGGGGTCCTTTCGCCTCTTTTATGGAACATGGTAGTAAACGACCTACTAACATCATTGGAAGCAGAGGGTTTCAGGGTGATTGCCTATGCTGACGACGTTGCAATATCTGTATCTGGGAAACATCCCCAAGTTCTCTCGGAACTCCTACAAAATGCCTTAAATAGGCTATCCACATAAAACGGAACTAGTACTCTTTTCGAGAAGGTACAAAATTCCTCAGATTAGCCCACCCAAGATTAAAGGAATACCATTAAGCTTTTCCGACCAAGCTAAATATTTAGGCCTCATTTTAGACAAAAAACTAAATTGGAAGGCAAATATTGATGAAAGAGTAAAAAAGGCTAACGTAGCGCTTTTTACTTGTAAAAAGGCCATAGGATCAAAATGGGGCTTCTCCCCAAAAATAACCCACTGGCTATACACTTCGGTAATCAGACCGATACTCATTTATGGAGTTGTCGTATGGTGGACCGCACTGGACAAGATGGTAAATCTAAATAAGCTCATCAAAGTCCAGCGGTCAGCAGGTATGTGCATCACAGGAGCACTTCGCTCAACACCAACCGCAGCCCTGGAAGTGCTTTTAAACCTAACACCTCTTGACATCTTCTCCAAAATATGGCAGCCAACTCATGTGTGAGGCTTAGAGCCACCTCTCAATGGAACAGTAACAATACTGGTCATACTACTATTCTAGACAATTTCAGATCTATCCCAGATCGCTTAGACTATACCACCCCAAAAATGGTATTCGATAAAAGCTTCCATGTTTCCATCCCTTCAAGATCCTCCTGGGAAGAAGAGAGACCCCTGGAAGACAATGCGGTACACTTCTATACAGACGGTTCAAAGACCGATTACGGAGTTGGAAGTGGTATCTATTCGGAACAACTGAATCTCAGTCTATCATACAGACTTCCCAATCAATGTAGTGTATTCCAGGCAGAAGTAATGGCGATTAAAGAGGCACTATCCTGGCTCAAAGAAAATAATCTTCTCGGACAGCCAAGCCGCTCTCAAATCTCTCGCGTCTGTCTCAACAAACTCTCAAATACTCCACGATTGTCGATCATCTCTGAATGAGATGACGGAACAGTTTAATATTCACCTCATTTGGGTGCCGGGCCACAGAGACATCCCGGGAAATAGCAAAGCCGATGAGCTCGCCAAAAACGGAACACTTCTGCCTAATGTTAGACAAAAACATAACATAGGAACACCACTTGCTGTATGAAAATATCTTCTCAAACAATATGCTCTAGAATCAGCCAAATGCTAGATGGTCACAGGGTACCACCTGCCTAGCAACCAAACAAATATGGCCAAGCATAGACCTGAAACGGTCAAAAGGCCTGATTTCCCTGAGCAGACAAAATATAAGCTCTACAATTGGAGTCAGTCATAATAGGACACTGCCTCATAGGCAGACATGTCGTTGTCGTCGTGGGTTGTGCATTGTCAACGTGTCACTTGTATGAGGTAAATGGCTTGGGCCTCCCTCAATTGAGAAACCCCTTCAAGGGATCACTATGGCAACAATAAACAACCTTTTGGCCGCCCTATTGTCTTGTGTCACATTGACTGCACCCTTCTCGTCATCCAGGAAGTAAATTTTGGCGAAATATAAATTATTGTTTGAGGAGAATTTCATCCTGGTATTTGAGTGACCCTAACTTAGCAGAAAATGGTATTTTTAAAGTCTTAGAAGGTATGAATAAGTTGCTCAAAAGCCTTAAAATGTAGGCACTGTCCGCTTTTCTATTGAAATGAAAACTGTGGAAGCTATTCGTTTCATCCATCATTGATGAAATTTCCCCCCAAAAAAAAAATCATTAAAGTTGCACACATTACCTTTTGTTCCCTTGTGCTGCAAGAACTCCTACGGGATGGTTACCCCAGTCACCTTATAATTACTCGCTGTTACTCTTATTTGGTCCTCTGTCTGTGTTCGGAAAGACCTGCAGGATCAAAACCAGAGTCATAATTTTTTTTTCATGATTTTGCCTCGAGTCGGCACATTAGGTTAAAGCATAAATGAATAAGTCTTTTTGTTTTCATTCTGCCTTGACCCGATGCGTCATATATGTATGTGACTGTTTTTCGGGTTCAAAGGACCACACCCAAGTGAAATATGTTGCTCTGTCTAAACTCTAAATCCACCATGCAACCCATTTTACACCAAAAAAGAGAAAAAAAGCAAACGAAAAGTTTGGAATGGATCTAAGGCAAAAGCGCCACCAGCAGCAGGTATAGCCGTGTGCGAATTACAACGGTTTTATATTTTTCGTTCTTTTTTTTTTTTGGGTGTCGACACGGACGCGACTCGCCGAGACGCATGGTGGCGACGTTGTTGCTTTGCTTTTAACGGTAATGGCTGACGGCGGATGGCTATTGAAAGAATCGCCGTTCTTTGAAAGAACGAATTTTCATAGAAATATCGTTTTGTTTTAATTTCGTGACAAGACAAAAGGTTTTTGATTAAACATAATCATTAACTATCGTCGAGTTTTAGATTGCTCGATAGGAGACGATTTGAAATTTTTGTATTGTCTTTTATTATCCGGCAACAGTTTCCGCCAGCCAACTCAGTCCCTAGCTAACTGTCTCCAGTTTTGCACTCCACGTTGATTGAGGTCCTCTTCCATTCGAGTGCGCCACCTGAGTCGCGGTCTTCCTCTCCTCCTATGTCCCTCGGGAATAGGAAGGAGCATTGGTGTCAATTCGCTCTAAATGACCGAGTTATCTGAGTCTCTGGACCTTGACCCTTCTGGCTAGGTCCACGACGTTGTACAACCCGTAATGATCGCTGTTATATCTTCTCCTCCATTCCTCTTCAATGCACACAGGGCCAAAGATGACCCGAAGAACTTTCCTCTCGAAACAGCCTAAGGCACTTTCATCCGATTTTGTCAAGGTCCATGCTTCTGCACCATACAGCAGGACTGGGATGATGAGGGTGTTGTACAGTTTTACCTTAGTTGCTCGAGAGAGGGCTTTTCCACTCAATTGCTTTCTTAGCCCAAAGAAACAGCGATTAGCAAGAGTTATTCTTCGTCTGATCTCGGCGCTGTGTTATTGTCCGTGTTTATAGCGGAGCCTAGGTAGACAAACTCCTCTACTACCTCGAAGTTGTATGCGTCTATTGTGATGTTCTGTCCGAGCCGTCGGTGTTGGGTGTCCTTCCTCGAAGACAGCATATACTTCGTTTTTCCCTTATTTACCGCTAACCCATTTTTGCCGCTTCTGTCTCAATTCTCACAAAGGCGCCATTGACATCACGCTGTGTTCTTCCCATTATATCAATATCATCGGCGTACGCGAGAAGTTGAACAGATTTTTGGAAGATAGTGCCTCTGGTGTTGACGTTGGAGTTCTGTACTATCTTCTCAAGAACGATGTTAAGGAAATCGCATGACAGTGCATCGCCTTGTCTGAATCCTTTTTTGACGTCGAAAGATTCCGTAAGCTCTTTGCCAACCTTGATGGAGCAGCGTGAGTTCTTTATACAGTTCGTCTCTTCAAGATGCTGTCATACGCGGCCTTAAAATCGATGAAAAGGTGGTGGGTATGGTTTTGGAGTTCATAGGTCTTTTCCAGGATCTACCGCAACGTGAAAATTTGGTCGATGGTTGACTTTCCTGGCCTGAAGCCACATTGATAAGGACCAATCAGATTGTTGACGAAAGGCTTCAGACGTTCACATATTACGGCAGAGAGGATCTTGTAGGCGATGTTTAGTAGACTGATTCCTCTGTAGTTGGCGCAGTTTAGAGGATCTCCCTTTTTCAGGATCGGGCAAACAATGCTGAGGTTCCATTCATCGGGCATGCATTCCTCTGACCATATCTTACAGATGATTTGGTGCATGCTCCTATCTAGCTCGTCGCCTGCTGCTTTGAACAGCTCAGCAGCTAGACCATCTGCTCCAGCGGCTTTGTTGGATTTCAGCTGTGATATTGCGGTTTTCACTTCTTCTAGGTCGGGTTCACGGAATTGTTGGCTATCATCGTGTCCGATGAAAGGCTCTTGTCTGACGGCGGTGTTTTGTTCGTCATCGCCGTTATGCAGTCTACAGAAGTGGTCTTTCCAAATCCCCAGCATTGACTGCGATTCTACTATGATGTTCCCTTGTTTATATCTGCAGGCATCGGTTCTTGCTCGATGACCTTGAGCCACCTGTTTAACCTTTCGATAAAACCTCCGAACTTCATTCCTGCTGTTGGCTCTCTCAACATCCTCGATCTGACGCTTCTCATGCTCTCTCTTTTTCCTCCTGAGAAGCCGGCGTTCCTCTCTCCTCTTTCGCTCGTAGAGCTCACGAGCAGCTCTTGTCCTTCCATGCAGTGCCGCTTTGTATGCCTCCTGCTTGGCTGCATGGGCCTGCCTGCATTCTTCGTCAAACCAGGGGTTTCGTTTTGGTAGCTGTGTGAAACCCAGCACATTAGAGGCGGTATCTCTAACTGCTTTCTGGCAATGTACCACTGCTACCTTGGCTACGCCGAGGTAGTGGTCCGAGTCGATGTTAGCTCCTCGGAAAGTTCGAACATCTAAAATGCTGGACAATTGCCTTCGGTCGATCGCAATGTGATCACTCTGGTTGACGGTTGATTGATCAGGAGATCTCCATGTACCTTTATGGATGTTGAAATGTGGAAACCAGGTATTTGCTACCACAACATTTCGCCTCGCAGCATAATCGATTAGCCTGAATCCGTTATCGGAAGTGGTGTCATGTAGGCTGTGCTTTCCGACTGTTCCACCAAAGATGTCCTCTTTTCCCACAATTAGGACATTGCTCGTACGTTTTGTCAAGGAGCTCGTAGAACTCGTCTTTGTTGTCGTCCTTTATCTCTTCTGTAGGGACATGCGCATGGCATATAGAATTCTTTTCTTACTTACTTATGGTGGCGCTAGAGTCCAGGTCGGACCAGGGCCTCACCCAACAAACTTCTCCAGCCAGCTCGGTCCCTGGCTAACTGTCTCCAGTTTCGCACGCCAAGTTGGTTCAGGTCCTCTACCACCTGTGTGCTCCACCGGAGTCGCGGTCTTCCTCTTCTGCTCATCTGCAAAATTTGGTCGGAGGAAAGCATGCCCGATGAATGGAACCTCAGCATCGTATGCCCGATCCTCAAAAAAGGAGATCCCCTGAACTGCACCAACTACAGAGCTATAAGTCTCCTTAAAATCGCCTATAAGATCTTGTCTGCCGTGCTGACAGCGTCTATAGAGACCAACTATATAGAGCAATGTCTAGTTTTGGCATCTCAGAAAAACTCGTCCGTCTGTGTAAGATGACAATGGAAAACTCACGCTGTTCCATCATGGTCGGAAAAAACCTAACGGACGCTTTTGATGTCAAAAAAGGTTTTAGACAAGGCGATGCGCCGTCATGCGATTTCTTCAACATCATTCTTGAAAAGATTGTGCAAAGCTCCAGTGTCAACACCAGAGGCACAATCTTTCAAAAGTCCGTCCAGCTACTAGGATACGCAGACGACATTGACATAATTGGAAGAACACAGCGTGATGTCAGTGGAGCGTTTGTGAGCCTTGAGACGGAGGCCAGGAAGATGGGTCTAGCGGTTAACGAGGGCAAGACCAAGTTAATGCTGTCGACAAACCAAGGACAACCAACATCGACGTCTTGGAGCAAACGTCAACATATACAGATTTAACTTCAAGGTAGTTAAGGACTTTGTCTACCTGAGACCCGCTATCAACTCAGACAACAACACCAGCGCTGAAATCAAACGAAGAATCACTCTTGCCAATCGCTGCTTCTTTGGACTTAGAAGGCAACTGAGTAGTAAAGTCCTCTCCCGAGCAACTAAAGTGACACTCTACAAAACCCTCATAATCCCGGTCCTCATGTATGGTGCAGAGACATGGACTATGACAACATCTGATGAAAAAGCTTTGGGCTGCTTTGAGAGAAAAATTCTTCGAGTGATTTTTGGTCCTGTCTGCACTAAGGAAGAATGGAGACGAAGATTCAACCAAGAATTGTACGAACTGTACGAGCTGCACAGCGACACTCACCTAGCCAGAAAAGTAAAGGTCCAACGACTTAGATGGTTGGGTCGTGTTGAGCTAATGGAAAATAATGCTCCGGCTCGTAGAGTCTTTGAATCCAACCCGAAAAAAGAGGAAACCGCGACTCTGGTGGAGCACACAGGTGGTAGAGGACCTGAACCAACCTGGCGTGCGAAACTGGAGACAGCTAGCCAGGGACCGAGCTCGCTGGAGAAGTTTGTTGGGTGAGGCCCTGGTCCGACCTGGACTGTAGCGCCACCATAAGTATGTAAGTAAGTATGGAAATAGGTCTTCAAAAGTATCTAAAACCCCTTTATTTTTATTCATTCATCGTTCGTTGGCCGTGCTCATGTAAATAGTTCTTAAAACAACATTTAAACACGAGTTAAAACAGTAGCCGACGACGACGCACAAGCAATTTCTTTGGAATGTTGTTAATTTGGGAGTGTCTGCATCCGTCGACATTAAATTGATCGCGACAGAAAAAAATTCAAAGATAAAATTTATCAATTTATATTTCTGCGAACACAAATCATTATTTCCGCATTAAGGTTTTCTTTTTTTTTTTTTGTGACGAGTGAGTGGAGACCTCTTTCTTCCGCCCAAATAAACACATCGCATGGTGTTGCATATCGTTGGTCTGGAGAATGAATCAAATCCTCATTACGCTAATGTGGTGTCACTTAAAAAGAGTCCCAGTATCAATGTCTCTGTACTTCGCTGCCTTTGGGCGCATACACGTTCGCTTTGTATATTATTAGGTATGTTCTGAAGATGTTAGTGACTTGAGGACGTATTTCGTCTTCTTTTGCTGCTATATTTATTATTTTAATCCTCATCTTATGTGTCATTGATCTGAGAGATGACTGGACGTGTCGCTCGACGGACATTGAACCTATGTGTATTTTTTTTTTTTTTAAGTGATATGTTGATGCGTAATGACGTATAGGGGAATCATTGTTGAGGCTTGACAGGCCATGGAAGAAGAAGTCGTTACTTGAGTTTTTTTGTCGGTCTGAAAATAAATGCTAAGTGCTTTTCAAAATAGGACCTCAATCGTCAATTTGGAATGGGAATGGGCTAATGCAAAAATAAGTACAAACTGTTGTTCCACAACAACAACAACATTGAAAGATAGATAGGTTCTTTTTCAACTTTACAAGAATTTATGATTGTGGTGCGGTGTTAACTGCTATGGGTGAATGCTGCTGACAGCTATGTGTCCTGATGGAATTCGAATGTTTGCACAAAGTTAATGAACTCTCTTTTGCCATCGACAACGGCCGGCGACGATGACGACGACGTCGTCGGTCGTTGAGGTTTACTATATTTCTACAGCCCCACAACAACTTTGGGAGAAGAGTGTAATTTTTATTTCTTCTCGGAAATTATGACCACATTTATCTGTTGGCCTTAAGACATCTCGAAGAAGACAAGACGAGATACGATACGAAGTCGATGTTGATGTTGATGTCGATGTCGATGTGATGCCATGTGATGGGACGCCTTTTTGTTTCTTAAGCAATAAAATGGGGTTGTATAATTTTTTTTAAGTACCCATGATTATCTGTTACTTGTATTGTTATTTTTGTTGATTTCAGTAGAAAATGGGGAATTTTTAATGATTTAAACAACAAGATAGGAGATGGTTTTTTTTGCACTTTTTTGCAGTGCTAGAATAAAGTTTTATTGACTAGCATGTTAAAATAAATTAAAACGATCAAAGTGGTTTCTCAAAATAGTTTTAGGCTTCCAGGAGGCAATTTGCAATTTGGACGGCTTTGTATCTTGAGGTATCTGAGCATTAACAACAAATACAGTGGAGAATGATTCAAAGGAAACGTTATACCTGTCGGGAGCCATTTTTTTTAATCTGCAAAACCAGATGTAGTGAATGAGAAATTTGAAGGATGTTACTTTAATTAGTGAACATAAAACAAAGAATGTTTTTGCTGCGCTACACGATTTTTGATAGCAAACATTTCGAAAGAATTTCTATGTGTGCTGTTGATGAACACCAGGTAGTTTCCTATCAAATCAAAATTCACCGGTTAAGTAGCATTTACCCTGATTTTAACAAAACCATTCTTCATTTTGTACTTCCCCATATAACTTATATACTTACTTACTTATGCTGGCGCTACAGTCCAGGTCGGACCAGGGCCAAAGCCAACAAACTTCTCCAGCCAGCTCGGTCCCTGGCTAGCTGTCTCCAGTTTCGCACGCCAAGTTGGTTCAGGTCCTCTACCACCTGTGTGGTCCACCACGACGTCCTTGCGGGTTGGATTCGAAGACTACGAGCCGGAGCATTGTTTTTCATTCGCTCTACATGTCCCAACCATCTAAGTCGTTTGACCTTTTCTTTTCTGGCTAGGTCAGTGTCGCTGTACAGCTCGTACAGTTCTTGGTTGAATCTTATCTCGATTAATGCAGACAGGACCAAAAATTATTCGAAGAATTTTTCTCTCAAAGCAGCCCCAAGCGTTTTCATCAGATGTTGTCATAGTCCATGTCTCTGCACCATACATGAGGACCGGGATGATGAGGTTTTTGTAGAGCGTCACTTTAGTTGCTCGGGAGAGGTCTTTACTACACAATTGCCTTCTAAGTCCAAAGAAGCAGCGATTGGCAAGATTATTCTTCGTTTGATTTCAGCGCTGGTGTTGTTGTCTGAGTTGATAGCGGATCCCAGGTAGACAAAGTCCTTAACTACCTCGAAGTTAAATCTGTCTATGTTGACGTTTGCTCCAAGACGTCGATGTTGGTAGTCCTTTCTTGACGACAGCATTAATTTGGTCTTGCCCTCGTTAACCGCTAGACCCGTATTCCTGGCCTCCGTCTCAAGGCTCACAAACGCTCCACTGACATCGCGCTGTGTTCTCCCAATTATGTCAATGTCGTCTGCGTATCCTAGTAGCTGAACGGACTTTTGAAAGATTGTGCCTCTGGTGTTGACGTTGGAGCTTTGCACAATCTTTCGAATGATGTTGAATAAATCGCATGACAATGCATCGCCTTGTCTAAAACCTTTTTTGACATCAAAAGCGTCTGTTAGGTTTTTTTCCGACCATGATGGAACGCGTGAATTTTCCATTGTCATCCCACACAGACGGATGAGTTTTTCTGGGATGCCAAAACTAGACATTGCTCTATATAGTTGTCTCTATAGACGCTGTCATACGCGGCCTTGAAATCGATGAAAAGGTGGTAGGTATCGATTTGAAGTTCCTGGATCTTCTCCAAGATCTGCCGTAGGGTGAATATTTGATCGATGGTGGACTTTCCGGGTCTGAAGCCACACTGATAAGGACCTATCAGGTTGTTGACGAAGGGCTTCAAACGTTCACACAGCACGGCAGACAAGATCTTGTAGGCGATGTTAAGGAGACTTCTACCTCTGTAGTTGGTGCAATTCAGGGAATCTCCTTTTTTGAGGATCGGGCATACGATGCTTAGGTTCCATTCATCGGACAAGCTTTCCTCCGACCAAATTAAAACGAATTAAAATTGCTTCCCGAAAATTCACACTTTTTGACACTTCATGAAATAACTATACCAATGCTAGTACATAAACCGAAATGGAAAGTAGTCTAAGATGTTTTATTTCCTTTCCACTCCACTATTTCTACTTACCACGAACATGAAAGAAGATTTACCTGTGCACATTCTAAGCTCCAATTAATTCAATTGCAACGAGTTTCAATAAAGATTTATTTAAATCACTTTCATTTCAAATAAGAAAGCACTTCAAGAAAATCCACGAATAAGTTTTTATTGCATTCAAAAAGAATTCTTAATTGAAATGTCTTGTGTTCACTCATTTAGTATAATTTTTTTCTTCTTTTTCATATTGCTTTCTAAAGACTTCCAAAGTAGCAACATAAATGCCCAGCGGCCGTGAGAAATACTTACAATTATATCAATAACACCATAAACGTTCTCATATAGCTGCAATACGTGTTTAGAGTCTGCAATTGGAACTCGAGCACGAGCTTGAGGGTTATGTTTTTATACATGAGACTGGTTGCGCCTTTGGAATAAAACGATTGACGAAAAAAAAGAAAGACACTAAACCGTTGCATTCAATAAATTTTTTTTTCTTCATAATTTTGTTGCGTTAACACTGTTTACAGCAAAAGTGATGTGATGGAATGGAACTAGCTTACTAATTAAATGTTCATCTTAATTATTTGTTCTTCACACTATCGTTGTTCTGTTAGATTTAGCACAATTTTTCTCGAAGCTGTTTTTAATGCTAAAGTGATGACGGTCATTGTATGCACACTGTACAGTGGGAAATTTTGTTATTTTGTGTTTATTTTCTACTTGTACTGTTATCTCTGTTCATCTTCTATGATAGCTCAGCGATTTCTTCTAAAAATAGAGAATTTCAAGTTTGATAGGCGTGTCAGTAGGCGGATTTCAAAAGTAAAGCCATTATTATTTCGATTGTACTCCATTTAATCAAATTTGCTTCCACTGTATAACCGGCAGTAATAGGAGAGATAGCCCAGAATGAAGTCCAAAGTCGGCCGGCTATATCCCATATATCGATTAAGCGTGCTTCGAATAGCACGGAATATATTGAAACGGAAGAATGCGTTCCATTTAGGTGAATAACTATTAACTCTCCGTTTACTGTTTTATACCTTGCTCCATTCCCCATCATTTATTAATATTATGATTATGACTAAAAGAATTAACTCAAGTGGTAAAAATGTGGCGGCAGCAGCGGCCGAGAGCATGTGAGCGAATGAGCATATTAAAGCTTTGCTTGTTTAGGTTTGTTGTGGAAATAGCTAATAGAGGTGTCTTGTAACGCTATGGTGTGGTCTATTTTTCATTCTTTATTTAGCTATTGATTTTATTGTTTTTTGTAGAAGGCGTTGGTCTAGTTTGTTTTTTTTTTTTTGGTATCTTATTTTGGATTATGACGTATTTGTGGGAGGAACAACAGTTTGGCTGTTGAAACTAGAAAGTGCAAAATCTGTGCACTTCTGTGTGGTCTTTTTATTTCTTATGTGTAATGACTGATAATTTCAGAGTCGATTACTGCAATATTCGTGGGCTAAGAATTAATTTTCTTGCTGCGTATATCCACACTGTTTCCAACAGGCCAGCTGTATTGGCACTGAGTGAAACCCAAGTAGGTGAGAATTCCGACCCTGCTGAATTTCTCATCCATGGGTATAGCTTAGTGCCATTATTCTTCGTCCACCATGGTCTCGCCGTTTACATTAGGAATGATGTCGCTTACCAATTCCTTCCACAATATGGACGCTGCTCCAACCCTGTTTTCAATTTTATGTGGTTCAAGTTCACTATAAATAAGTACATCATTCACCAAATTTGGACAGGGCTTCAACTTCTTGTGAATTTGACGCTCTGTCTGACTCCATCCAAAGAATTGTATCCCTATATCCTCACACTGTAATCGTTATTACCGGCGATTTCAATGTACACAATTCTTCGTGGCTTCTCCATTCGGGCCAGACAACACCCGAAGGAATATGTGCTGAAATCTTTGCTGAGTCTAACCACCTAACTCAGCTTGTCACCGAGCCCACTCGAATATCGGACATTAATGGCCAAGCGGAGTATACTCTTGAGTTGTTTCTTACGTCTGACCCTGATAAATAAGTACACTATCAGTGTATTAACACCCCTAGGCAGATCAGACCATAGTATTATATCAGCATATTTCTCGTGTCAAGCTAATCCAGTTAGAGAAAGAGCTCCGAAGAGAACCGAGTGGCAATACGAGAAAGCCAGCTGCGACGGTCTCAACAACTTTTTCCGGATCTTTAACTGGTCACTATGCTTCCTCGATAGTGACGTAGACTCCAGCGCAGATATATTACTAATATGATTATTTTGGAATGAAAACTTTTATCCCGAATAGGGTTAAGAGCATCAAATCCAAGGAAAAGTCGTGGTTTGATTCCAGCTGTAAAGAGGTTATCAGGGAAAAAGGAGTAAAGTTCCGGTTTTTTAGAGCCAACCCAACTGAGGAAAACCGGAACAAGTTTAAACCAGCCAGGAAGGCCTGCAATGCCCATTTTCGGCGAAGCAAATTTTTACATGACCAAAAATTAAGGCAAAAACTACTGCAATGTCCCAAAGGTAGTAGGAATTTTTGGTCATTTGTAAGAAATATGAAGAATTCTTCTTCTTCCTCGGTCCCTACGCTCGTTGACAATGACACTCCAGTTGTTAGCTCGCTCGCGAAAGCTAACCTTTTTGCTCGGCAGTTCGCTGCCAGAGATTGTCATGACTCCGCCTGGTTTTGAGCGCGTCAATGATTCCATGGGACAAATCTTCTTCCGCACTCGTGCTGTGGCGAGAGTCCTAAAGGATCTCAACATACATAAATCCGCTGGTATCCCCGCTATTGTTCTGAAGGGGTGTTCTTCCACGCTGGCAAAACCCTTGCGTAAGCTTTTCCATCTATCCTATTCTTCTGGGCTCGTTCCGAGCAGTTGGAAAACAGCATTTGTCCAGCCAATCCCAAAAAAAAGGGAAATCTTCTTCTCCCTCCAATTATCGTCCGATTGCACTTACGTCCCTTCTTTCTAAGGTCATGGAAACGCTGATAACTATCAGCTCAAGAAATATCTCGAAGACGAAAGCTTCTTATGACCAGCAGTACGGCTTTCGCAGCAACAGGTCCACTGGTGATTTGATGGTTTTTCTCACCGAACAGTGCAACAAATCTTTACATCGTTTTGGAGAAAGTAAGATTGTTGCACTTGATATTTCAAAGGCATTTGATAAAGTCTGGCATCTTGCTCTTTTATCGAAAATGCGTGCCTTCGGTATCGATGAATCCCTTCTTCGTTGGATTAGAAACTTTCTTTCGAACCGTTCAATACAAGTTGTATTAGACGGATTCAAGTCTGAAACCCACAATATAAATCTGGTGTGCCCCAGGGATCCGTTTTAGTCTCCGACCCTCTTCCTCATTTTATTAATGATCTCTGTCTGTTACTTCTAATCCAATAAATTGTTTCGCTGACGATAGTACCCTTAGCTTCTCATATTCGTTTCCAGATTCACATCCCTCCTCTTCGGATGTGGAACTGCAACGGCAAAATATGATAAGCTCATTAAACTCTGACTTAAACAGCATTGCACAATGGGGAATTAAAAACCGTGTAGAGTTTAATGCTTCGAAAACTCAATGCTGTCTTGTATCGTTGAAGCGAGATATACCCCCCTTGCCACTGTCCATGAGTGGCACTTGCATCAATGAGACCGAACTTCTCGAGATTCTCGGTATGTGCATCACAGACCACCTCTTGTGGAGCGAGCACATATGCGATGTCGCCAAAAATGCCGCAAGATGTTTGGGTTTCTTAAGACGGTGCAAGAAATTTTTCTCCCCGTCTGATCTGGCTATTATCTACAAGACTTATATCCGTCCAAAGCTTGAGTACAATATCCACCTTTGGCCTGGTGCTCCAGCTACTTACTTAAGCCTTGGATGGAATACAAAAAAGAGGAATTACTCCTTTCGACCACCTTTACTCTCTTTGTTCTATCGCTACTTTTACGGTAATTGCTCTAGTGGAATAGCATTCCTCCCATCAAACAATTTGCGCGTAATACTCGCGCTTCTAGGAATGCCCATCAGTTTACCCTCGAGCCCAACTTCGGACGTACTATCAAGTATAGGGAATCATTTTTTCGCCGTACTACGCGAATGTGGAACTCTCTTCCACACTCTGTCTTTCCCAGTCATTACAATGATCAAGAATTTAAGACCAATGTACACCAACACCTCCTTTCCAACCCCTTCTCTTCTTCCTAATGCACTCACTGTGTCTCTGGCATAAAAAGGGTATACAAATCCCTTGGGGGGTATGCATTCGGACATCGAGTTATCTCTTCGCTTTCATACACCCGCATAGATTTGACTCCTAAAAAATTGAACATATTCCGAAGAAGACTGAAACAAATGTATATTTCCCTATCCCAACCGAAATCGCTAAAAATAACTGATCGATTAATTTTTCTTTTACCCACTTAACTTATTTCCGTCTTGGCCAATCAATCAATGTTTTTCCGAACTTCAATTGAAAATAACTTTCTCCAAATTACTCTCTCACACAGTGACAGAATTCAAACACAAAAAACAAAAACATATAAGAACATAATCTGACCTACAACCTCCCACATGCAATATTTGCCACTAACCACCTTTGTCAAGAAAAAAAAAAGAAACCCCCACATTAACTATAAACAAGTTGACCACTTTCGCTCCAGATTCTTTTATAACTTATTTCAAATGTATGTCTTGCCTTTTTTGGTTTACTTTTTTTTCTAGCTGTTTCATGTCTTGATACGTCATAATCCACTTTCCATGAAGTGTTTTCAAGTGTCATTTATGGAATATGTTTGTACCCGACCAAACGACTGACACCGTTGACATATTGACCTTCTGTTTAGAAAGGAAAGTCGGGAGTAGGTACATAGAAAAACTGAAATCAAACAAAAACAACAGAAAATTCTCAACAAATTGATTTCATTCGCCCACAAAGTTTTTTTTCTCCTTTTTTTGTTGTAACTTGAACTAGAATGAGTGGTGCATGTCTATAGATATACGCCTGTGTTGCGGCAGCAGCGGATAACGTTTTCTTACTAAGTCACATGAATTTCCGTGCAATTGTATAGGGGGAACATATGTTTCACTGAATGTCGCAAGAATATTAACTGTACAAGTTTTTTTTTGTTGAATATTATCCTTTCAACCCACCGTTCTTCACTTTGCCGCCGCCCACTTTTTTTTTTTATTCGATATGAAAAAATCGCTAGGTGCAAGCACGACATACGACACAGCTTGTGAATGTCGTTAAAATAATAAAAACAACAATAAAATGGAGAAACACAGTAAAAATGGAATAAAACTATGTACTCGAATTTTTCAACGTCACTGCCAACGCGCCACCATCGACACCACCATGTCAGCTATTGGAACTAAATCGATATTAGGAATAGCTGGAGGGTTTTAATGGGTTTTGTGTTCTCTTCTGTTGTTTTTGTCGCAAGAAGATTGCAGGTTGGTTAACAATTAATTTTAAATTTTATTGAGGTTGAAAATAGGCTCTTTTGGTCTTTTTGGTTCATGAATGTAAATAAAAAAACTATTTCATTCTTTCTCCTATTTTAAATTTTAATCTTAAACTGAGTCGCAGATGAGCTTGAACGCCAATATTATAAGTATTTTGGGTATACTTACTTACTAACTTACTTAAGGTGGCGCTACTGGCAGTTGTGGACTTGGGCCTCAATCAACAGTCTCCGCCAGCCAGCTCGGTCCTTAGCTAGTCGTCTCCAGTTTGCATTCCAAGTTGATTGAGGTCCTCTTCCACTTGAGTGCGCCACCTGAGTCGCAGTCTTCCTCTCCCCCACGTCCCTCGGGAATAGTGTCGTAGTCTTTCCAGGACGGAGCATTGGTGTACATCCGCTCTAAATGACCGAGCCATCCGAGTCTCTGGACCTTGATCCTTCTGGCTAGGTCCATGTCGTTGTACAACCCGTAAAGTTCGCTGTTATATCTTCTTCGCCATTCCCCTTCAATGCACACGGGGCCAGGTGCCGAGCCCTAAGGCACTTTCATCCGATTTTATCAAAGTCCATACTTCGTATTTTCCCTCAATTACCGCTAAACTCATTTTTGCCGCTTCTGTCTCAATTCTCACAACGGAGCCATTGACATCACGCTGTGTTCTTCCCATTATATCAATATCATCGGCGTACGCAAGAAGCTGAACCGATTTTTGGAAGATAGTGCCTCTGGTGTTTTCTCAAGAACGATGTTAAAAAAATCGCATGACAGTGCATCGCCCTGTCTGAATCCTTTTTTGACGTCGAAAGATTCCTTAAGCTTGTGCCAACCTTGATGGAGCAGCGTGAGTTCTCCATCGTCATTTTGCACAAGCGAACGAGCTTGGCAGGGACGCCAAAACTAGACATAGCTTTATACAGTTCGTCTCTGTAGATGCTTTCATACGCGGCCTTAAAATGAAGGGATCGATTTGGAGTTCATAGGTCTTTTCCAGGATCTGCCGCAACGTGAAAATTTGGCCTGAAGTCACATTGATAAGGACCAATCAGATTGTTGACGAAAGGCTTCAGGCGTTCACATATTACGGCAGAGAGGATCTAGTAGGCGATTTTAAGTAGACTGATTCCTCTGTAGTTGGCGCAGTTTAAAGGATCTCCCTTTTTCAGGATCGGGCAAACAATGCTGAGGTTCCATTCATCGGGCATGCATTCCTCTGACCATATCTTACCGATGATTTGGTGCATGGTTCTATCTAGCTCGTCGCCTATCGCTTTGAACAGCTCAGACCATCTGCTCCAGCGGCTTTGTAGGATTTCAGCCGTGATATTGCCGTTTTTACTTCTTCTAGGTCATCCATCATCTTGTCCGATGAAAGGCTCCTGTCTGACGGCGATGTTTTGTTCGTCGTCGCCGTTATACAATCTACAGAAGTGGTCTTTCCAAATCCCCAGCTCGTAGAGCTCACGAGCAGCTCTTGTCCTTCCATGCAGCGCCGCCTTGTATGCCTCCTGCTTGGCTGCATGGGCCTGCCTGCATTCTTCGTCAAACTAGGGTTTCTGCGTGAAGCCCAGCACATTAGATGCGGTATCTCTAACTGCTTTCTGGCAATGTTGCCACTGGTCTTTGATACTTGATGTTGGCGGCATAGGACTCCTTAAGAGGTTACTTGACACTCGATCAGAGAAGGATCTGGCGATCTCTTGCGATTGTAGCCGTCCGACGTCGAATTTTCTTGCAGCATTTCCTTGTTTTGGCCGTTGTCGGGATATTCGTAGCACTACCTTGGCTACGACGAGGTAGTGGTCCGAGTCGATGTTAGCTCCTCGGAAAGTTCGAACATCTAAAATGCTGGACAAGTGCCTTCCGTCGATCGCAATGTGATCAATCTGGTTAACGGTTGATTGATCAGGAGATCTCCATGTACCTTTATGGATGTTGAGATGAGGGTATCAGGTGCTTACTCCCACAACATTTCGCCACGCAGCAAAATCGATCAGACTGAATCTGGTATCGGAAGTGGTGCCGTGCAGGCTGTGTTTTCCGACTGTTCCACCAAAGATGTCCTCTTTTCCCAGCTTTGCGTTTAAATCGCCGAGGACAATTTTAATGTCATAACTAGGACATTTTTGGTGTCGTCCTTTTTCTCTTCTGTGGGGGCATGCGCACATATTAAGCTAATGTTGCCGAATTAAGCCTTGATTCGGATTGTCGTGATGCGTTCGCTCACACATTTGAAGCTCAAGACTTTTTGCCTGAGTCTGCTTCCCACGACGAATCCGCATCCAAATAGTCGCTGTTGTTGCTCTCGGTAACAATCACCATAGTAGATGTCGCAGTTTCTCATTCACCTTTTGCCCGGTCCATCCATCGCATTTCCTGGATAGCGGTGATATCTGCTTTGTAGCAGTTGAGGGTCTCCGCTAATTGTTCGGCAGCACGTGGTCTATTAAGGGACCTAACATTCCACGTGCATATCCGAAATTCGTTGTCCTTTGTACATTTGCTTGGGTCGTCATCAGTGTATCCGTCCGTTTCCGAGGCTTGTTGTTGCTTCGCAACTCGATTCTTTTCTACGTGGTCGGGAAGTCACCCACGCACACCCCACCTGGTACAGCACTTGAGTCTCCAAGTGCAAGAGCCGGAAAAACTGCTCCTTTTACGGCCTGGGCTTCAAATAAGCCGAAGTAGCCCGTAAAGGTGTTCACCAAGTTGTTCGGCCTTACTGGAACTGGAAGCACCACCGTTTATTCCAAAGAAGAAATTCATTCGCTGCCGTACCTCGGTGGGAGTAGTAACACCCTACTCCGCTTCGACCTGTCGACCATGGAAGGCCCTTCTGCGAAAACAAGTTTCGCGATCGCATAGCTCTAAGCTTCATAGTAGTAGTTACCGTAAGCCACTCCGCCACGTCAAGGCTTACCCCGAGGAGGGCGATGTTTACTCTGAGGGTCAAAATTTCGACTGCCTCGGGTTCTCATGTAAATCTCACCAACGAAGGCGGCGATTTTTTTGAAAGATTTTGCGTTTGGCCGCCCATCGATTGATTCATTGTTCACCTTAACCCCCCAGAATGAAATATGCAATTTTCCGATTTGAAAATATCAGTTTAACAAAAATTGAAAGACTTTGACTTATGGCACTTCAACGAAATGCCCGATATCCGTTATCAAAGTTCGGAAATTGCTTTTGGAAGACTTTTTATTTGCACTCTTAGGAAAATTTGTCAAAAGAAAATCCTTCTCATTTGAATATTTGTGTTAACCACTTATGTGCCTATAAATATTTCATTCATTCCTGAACGAGTGCTGTGACCTACTTCAATAGCTTTTGAACATCCTAAGTCAGCACGCAAAGAGGGTACTGCTGCTTTAGTGCATCCATCTTATTGGTCAACCGCGCTAAATTTAAAACTCAAATCAAATACTCTCGCAAAGCAATGAGAGCAAATTTCAAGATCTCAATTGAGATCTACACGGCTTTTTAGTGCTTTTCAATCTCATATCAAGAAGTAGCATCTGATGCTCGTACGTGATTCGGTTCGGTGGAATGGTATTCGACATTGCCCTGATTTTTTTTTTTTTTTTGCAAAGGTAGTTACGTATTCTGTTCTACATACAATTTGCATGTGACTGTATTCTTGCACAAACTAAATGTATATTATTCATTCCAGAAGTAGGTTTACTCGAAATGAAAGACAACCATGACCATCGGAGAGAACAGAACCCCAATATTATAAACGAGAATAGATATCGAGATATAGAAAACGATGTGTTCCATTAGGTTGATTAACTGAACTTACCTGACATGAAAAATAGATCAGCAGGAGAAAAAATAAGTTGAAATATGCATAGATAAATAGAAGACGCTTTTCAAAGCACATATCATCTGTGAATAGAGATAATAAAACGGGATTTAGATTAAATCCCAAGAGCTGTAGAGGTAGGTATAGCTCGAGGAATAAAAACACGTTCTTAAAAATGAGATAGATAGAAAAATTAAAGGTTAAGAATTTGATTTCATCAAAATAGAATGGAACAATGGTAAAGAGCAGGGAGGTTTATGATTTTTTCTTCGGATGGGGAAATGCAGGTTTCTTTAACATAACGGCTAAAATGCGAACACCATCTTACTGACTTACTTATGGTGGCGCTACAGTCCAGGTCGAACCAGGGCCTCACCCAACAAACTTCGGTCCCTAGCTAGCTGTCTCCAGTTTCGCACGCCAAGTTGGTTCAGGCACTCTACCACCTGTGTGCTCCACCTGAGTCGCGGTCTTCCTTTTCTGTGACGTCCTTCCGGGTTGGATTCGAAGACTCTATCAGCCGCAGCATTATTTTCCATTCGCTCTACATGACCCAACCTCTGAGTCGTTGGACCTTAACTTTTCTGGCTAGGTCAGTGTCGCTGTGCAGCTCGTACAGTTCGTACAGTTCTTGGTTGAATCTTCGTCTCCATTCTCCATTAATGCAGACAGGACCAAAAATCACTCGAAGAATTTTTCTCTCAAAGCAGCCCAAAGAGTTTTCATCAGATGTTGTCATAGTCCATGTCTCTGAACCATACATGAGGACCGGGATGACTTTAGTTGCTCGGGAGGGGACTTTACTACTCAATTGCCTTCCAAGTCCAAAGAAGCAGCGATTGGCAAGAGTGATTCTTCGTATGATTTCAGCGCTGGTGTTGTTGTCTGAGTTGATAGCGGATCCCAGGTAGACAAAGTCCTTAACTACCTCGAAGTTAAATCTGTCTATGTTGACGTTTGCTCCAAGACATCGATGTTGGTTGTCCTTTCTTGTCGACAGCATTAACTTGGTCTTGCCCGTTAACCGCTCGTTAACCGCTAGACCCGTCTTCCTGGCCTCCGTCTCAAGACTCCCAAACCTTCCACTGACATCACGCTGTGTTCTTCCAATTATGTCAATGTCGTCTGCGTATCCTAGTAGCTGGACGGACTTTTGAAAGATTGTGACTCTGGTGTTGACGTTGGAGCTTTGCACAATCGTACAGTTCGGCGGCTAGCCCGTCTGCTCCAGCGGCTTTGTTCGACCCAAATTGAATGGTTCCGTATTGCTGACGGAGTTTTGCTCGTCATCGCCATTATAAAGCTTGGAAAAGTGGTCTTTCCATATCCTCTCTACAGGCTTCAGTTCGGGTTGTATAAGCCCTGGAGGTTTGTTTCACCTTTTTGTAGAACATTCGAACCTCGTTCCTGTTGTGATATCCCTCTATCTTCTCAATCGCGTGCTTTCTTATGCTCCCATTTTTTTATGTTTATGCTCCTCTCTCCTTTTCTGCTCGTAGAGCTCACGAGCTGCTCGTGTCCTTCTTTGCAACGCCGCTTTGTATGCCTCTTGTTAAGCTGCATGTGCTCGCCGGCATTGATTGGGGTTTCGTTGTGGTGGCCGTGTAAACCCTAACACTTCAGAGGCGGCATCTCTGATGGCTGCTTGGCAGTGTTGCCACTGGTTCTCTATATTTTGTGCTGGCAGCAAAGGACTTCTGAGGAGATTTTCGGAGACACGATCGGAAAAGGATCTAGCAATCTCTTGCGATTGTAGCCGTTTGACGTCGAATTTCCTGCTAGCATTTTCGCGTGTTGGCCTTGATCGGGATATCCGCATTCGTACCTTGGCTACAACAAGGTAGTGGTCCGAGTCGATGTTGGCACCTCGGAATGTTCGGACATCTTGCATGCTAGAGAAGTGTTGTGCGTCGATCGCAATGTGATCAATCTGGTTACGGTTGATTGGTCAGGAGTTTTCCATGTCCCTTGTGGATATCGAGATGTGGAATCGCGTACTTGCTACCATTACGTCTCGCCCCCAGCGAAGGCGATTAGCCTAATCCGTTATCGAGGTGGTGTCGTGAGGCTATGTCGTCCGATTATTCCACCAAAGATTTCTTCTCTACCCAGCTTAGCATTAAAATCTCCAAGTACGATTTTAATGTCATAGCTAGGGCATTGCTCATAGGTCTTGTCGAGGAGCTCGTAGAACCTTCTTTGGTGTCTTCATCCTTTTCCTCAGTGGGGGCGTGAGCGCAGATGAGGCTGATGTTGGTGAATTTAGCCTTGATACGGATTGTCGTGATGCGCTCATTCACTGAGTTGAAACTCAAGACCTTCCTCCTGAGTCTAGTTCTAACTAACAAATCCACATCCGAAAAGACGCCGATTTTGTTCCCGGTAGCAGTCGCCGTAGTAAATATCGCAGTTGTTCATTTTACGTAGGCCGGACCATCCCATCGCATTTCTTGGATGGCAGTTATATCTGCTTTATAGCAGTCAAGGGCTTCCGCTTATTGTTCGGCTGCACGTGGTCTGTTAAGGGACCTAACATTCCAAGTGCAAAACCGAAATTCGTTGTCCTTAAATCGTTTGCGTGGGTCGTCATCATTAATTCCGTCCGTATCCGAGGCTTGTTGGTGTTTCGGAACCATGTCTTCTTTATGTGGTCGGGCAGTCACCCCCACGCATGACCCCCAACCTGGTGGCTAGCCCACCTTCTTTAGTTTAACTCTGAGACGAATAGCCAGCCAAACCGCACCTTATAGGCCTGGGCTACGAATACGTCTTAGTAGCCCTATAAGGTGTTCACTAACCGGTTCATCCTGATTGGAGCTGTAGACGCCACCGTTGATTCCATCTTGGGAGTTCTTCCGCGGCCACCTGTTGAAAAGAAGGTATGCCTTAGTGGACGTATGCCTCCTCCCCCTCTCTTTGTTTGCTGCCGCCAACAACTTCCCTTCTTCGGTTGAAGGTACTAGGCAGCCGACGCTCACCACGGAAAAGTGGAGAGTAGGAGCTGATAGACAGAGGTTTCTGTGGGCGCTTGTGTCCTCTTGTATGCACGTGGCAAATGTCAACTGTCACTATGTATTTAATTGTTAACTATCGACTGTCACGTTCAAAAACGGTGAGTTGCTTGACATCTCTGCTTCTCAAGCTGACAGTTATCGCAGAAAGGTCAATCGCAAGTCGCAAAAGATGTTTAAGTTTTTGGCCGAGTTCTCCAAGTTCTTAAATGTTTTATTTTTCTTTCCCCTTCCCCCATTCAATACAGCGAACCACCCTGTCAATTTGCGTGTTTATGTTCATGGTGTAAATGCAATCGTTGCTATGATTGACTAACCACTGATGTTCAACGACAACCTGCTTAAATTTCCAGGATGGAAGGGCTTCTCAAGTTGCTCTAACTCAACAGAAAACATGCTTTTAATTCAAAACAACAAAACGATTGCAGTTTGTAAACTTAGATTTCCGCAAAGCATGTGCGAGTACTTGTGTTTTTATTATTTGCATTCAATGCTTCAAACTTTTTCAATTGATGTTCCAGATGAATTGTTGGAAAGTCGATTTAAATTACAACCACAATGTGACATTGGGCGACATTTTCATTTAAAGCAATGGATACAATTAGCATCTGGTAAAACTTTACGCCTGCATCAAATAAATCGTCCATACATGCGGGGTAATCAAAAACCTTATTTCCAATACTCCTCTCATTTGACGTTTAAAATGAACGCATTCAGCAATTTCAATCACATAATGTATTATTTTATTTCGCTTACATTGAAAAATTCGACATCAATGTCAACCAATTAATTTAACATCCCAAATAGATGTTGCGGAAGGTTAGCCGCTAGTTGAAAATGTTCCACATAAATATTTCCTTTTCTCTCCTTTGAGTGAAATTCCTTTTTCCTCCTTTTTTTTTGCACTTTTCTACTTCAATTCCCCTGGAATTTGGTCAAGCAATTTTGTTTTTCCGAATCAGATAACCTCTTTCATAAATGAATAACCCTCAATCCTATTAGAGTTATGCAAATGAATAAATCTATTCGTTCGTGTTCGTTTTGTCGTTTGGTTTTGTGGTGGTGGTGACGGAGGCGGCGGCGGCTTGGTGATGGCAATACTGACCACTGAACTATATCGACAGGAATTTGTGTAACCACAGTCATAGCAAATCCCAAAAGGTGAAGGTAGAATTAATTATAAACATACACAACTCAATAAGAGACCGAGGTATAGAATCCAAGACTTTATCTACTTTTGACGTAAATAGGTATCACTATAGCCAAACACCAACCCGACAGCTAGAGCAATCCAAGCATAGTCGTGACATTCCAGCCAGGAGACCTTCTGCACTTTAATTAGCTCTCGGTAACTATTAAAAAAAAAATACTATCTGACTGCTCACACAGAGCTGTGTTGTTGCAACAGAGTACGAGAATGGTTCGGGCGTTAACTAGAGGGGATAACATATTACGATTGTGACCATCTAGAGCGCGCGCTATTCAAATCCAGGAAACGAGATCAAATGGCCATTCCCCTAAGTCCATCATGTCATGTGACTTGACTCGCCTCTAAACTCGAAATTTTTTGTGGTGACTAAATACGTCGTCGCATCGGCTCGTCTAACGCCTGCCTGCTGCTTGCTGATTTTCAAAGACTCTAGAACTTCATTCTTTGCTGGTATTTCCATTTTTATTCATACTCAGGTTTCGTTTCAGTGCTTTTGGTTGTTTGGCTTGTTACACTTTAGAGCAGCGAAATGTGATTAAAATTCACGTTTTATGGATATGGAGCGGGATTGTAATTAATTGAATGTAAGTACGGGTACGGATAGAATGTTCATTTACAAACACACACACACATTGGTATTTGCAAGTAGTCTAATGTGAACATCTCACGCAGGGAAGGTAAAATAGCAAACGTAATTATGTGCGCGAAATGAGCCTTCAGTGGTGGATCTTATAAGGCTCAGGAAGACAGTTTGATGTATTTTTTAATAAGTATTTCGTATAAGTAGTGCTAACGCTTGAAAATCAGAAACGATGATGAAGGCGTCGGTTGGTGAGGTCGTTACCGACTTTAATGGACGAGTGCGAGTTCTCCATTTTCAGCATGCTCAGAAGAATGAGTTTTCTAGGGATGCCAAAACTGGACAGGGCTTTATACAGTTCTTCTCTATAGATGCTGTCATACTTACTTACTTACTGCAGTCCTTTGAGGACTTGGGCCTCAATCAACAGTCTCCGCCAGCTAGCTCGGTCCTCAGCTAGTTGTCTCCAGTTTTGCACTCCAAGTTGATTGAGGTCCTCTTCCACTTGAGTGTGCCACCTGTCGTGGTCTTCCTCTCCTCCTACGTCCCTCGGGAATAGTGTCGAAGGCTTTCCGGGCCGGAGCATTGGTGTCCATTCGCTCTAAATGACCGAGCCATCTGAGTCTCTGGACCTTGACCCTTCTGGCTAGGTCCATGTCGTTGTACAACCCGTAAAGTTCGCTGTTGTATCTTCTTCGCCATTCCCCTTCAATGCACACGGGGCCAAAGATGACCCGAAGAACTTTCCTCTCGAAACAGCCTAAGGCACTTTCATCCGATTTTGTCAGGTCCATGCTTCTGCACCGTACAGCAGGACTGGGATGATGAGGGTGTTGTACAGTTTTACCTTAGTTGCTCGAGAGAGGGCTTTTCCACTCAATTGCTTTCTTAGCCCAAAGAAACAGCGATTAGCAAGAGTTATTCTTCGTCTGATCTCGGCGCTGGTGTTATTGCCCGTGTTTATAGCGGAGCCTAGGTAGACAAACTCCTTACTACCTCGAAGTTGTATGCGTCTATTGTGACGTTCTGTCCGAGCGTCGGTGTTGGGTGTCCTTCCTCGAAGACAGCATATACTTCGTTTTTCCCTCATTTACCGCTAAACCTATTTTTGCCGCTTCTGTCTCGTACGCGAGAAGTTGAACAGATTTTTGGAAGATAGTGCCTCTGATGTTGACGTTGGAGTTCTGCACTATCTTCTCAAGAACGATGTTAAAGAAATCGCATGACTTGTCTGAATCCTTTTTTGACGTCGAAAGATTCCGTAAGCTCGTTGCCAACCTTGATGGAGCAGCGTGAGTTCTCCATCGTCATTTTGTACAAGCGAACGAGCTTGGCAGGGACGCCAAAACTAGACATAGCTTTGTACAGTTCGTCTCTGTAGATGCTGTCATACGCGGCCTTAAAATCGATGAAAAGGTGGTGGGTATCGATTTGGAGTTCATAGGTCTTTTCCAGGATCTGCCGCAACGTGAAAATTTGGTCGATGGTTGACTTTCCTGGCCTGAAGCCACATTGATAAGGACCAATCAGATTGTTGACGAAAGGCTTCAGACGTTCACATATTACGGCAGAGAGGATCTTGTAGGCGATGTTTAGTAGACTTTTTCCTCTATAGTTGGCGCAGTTTAGAGGATCTCCTTTTTTCAGGATCGGTCAAACAATGCTGAGGTTCCATTCATCGGGCATGCATTCCTCTGACCATATCTTACAGATGATTTGGTGTACGCTCCTATCTAGCTCGTCGCCTATCGCTTTGGACAACTCAGCAGCTAGTCCATCTGCTCCAGCGGCTTGGTTGGATTTCAGCCGTGATATTGCGGTTTTCACTTCTTCTAGGTCGGGTTCACGGAATTGTTGGCTATCATCGTGTCCAATGAAAGGCTCCTGTCTGACGGCGGTGTTTTGTTCGTCGTCGGTCGCCGTTATACACTTAACAGAAGTGGTCTTTCCATGCTGTCATACGCGGCCTTAAAATCGATAAAAAGATTTGGAGTTCTTGATTTTTTTCCAGGATCTGCCGTAATGTGAATATTTGATCGATAGTGGACTTTCCTCTAGTCTAAAGCTACACTGATATGGACCTATCAATTTGTTGACAAAAGGCTTCAGTCGTTCACATAGTACTGCAAAAAAGATCTTATATGCCTCTGTAGTTGGTGCAGTTTAGAGGGTCTCCTTTCTTCAGGAACAATGCTGAAGTTCCATTCGTCGGGCATGCTCTCTTCCGACCATATTCTGAAGATGAGTTGGTGCATGCTCCTTACCAAGTCATCACCGACTGCTTTGAAGAGTTCGGCAGTGATGCCATCAGCTCCCTCGGCTTTGTTGTTTGTAAGCTTAGATATTGCTATCTTCCCTTCTTCAAGGTCGGGTAGACTGAAATCATAGGTTGCGTCGTCTTCATTGAATGGTTCATTCTGCCTGAGAGCGGAATTCGATTCGTCATCGCTGTTGTATAGTTTTGCAGAGGTGGTCCTTCCATATCCTCAACACTGACAGTGACTCTACTACGATACTTCCCTTTTGGTCTTTACAAGCTTCAGTTTGTGTTCGGTAGACTTGAGACAATCGTTTCACATCTTGGTAAAACTTCTGAACCTCATTACTGTCTTTTAGTCTCTCAACTTCCTCGAAAGATCGCTTTTCATGCTCCCTCTCTCTTTCTTATTTCTGAAAAGCTTGTGTTCTTCTCTCTTAGGGCATAGTATCAATAATCTCGTCGATATAACTTCAAACTTCAATATCGTAAAATATAATGATCGTTTATTTTTGAAAGAAACTTGAAAAGATACTCTAATTTGTGTCGGAATGGACCTACACAAGTTTTTTCCTCTGTAAGAGCGTAAACGTAGTGTCCGTAGCTTAGTAGTTAGGTGCGTTGGCTGCTAAGCACAACGTCGTGAGTTCGAGTCCTGCTCGGGCCCACAGTTTTTATTTCTTCTTTCACGGGCACTGCCTCCTGCGAAGAACTGACAAAACTTCCAAGAGTGTCATCTGTCTTGAAAAAAGTGCTTCTCAACTTTGCCCTTCGGAATCGGCGTTAAATTGTAGGTCCCCTCAATTCTTCACACGCACCTAGAGAATTGTTGATGAGAGTAAGCCACTTAGGCCTTGGCTCTTCAAGACCTGTCGCGCCACTCTATTTAAGAGCGTAAACGAGATAAGAAGAGTTCTAAGAAATCTATATCGTAAATTCTGAAGTAGTATTTTCGTAGTACGTTCACTAAAGAATCGCCACGATTTCAAAAGTAAACAAAACAATTTTAAGCCATGAGTGTCATAACTTTGTCTTTTTTCCAAGGTTATGGCTAAGATCGTAAAAGGGTCGTTAAGTTAGGTTAGGTTGTAGTGGATGTCTAGTTGTTCTTGACTCACTTAGACCTCAAGGATCCATTGTGATACCACAAAAGACTCATGGTAGAGTAATGAACTCAAACAAATCAATTCGTGCTTCTAATGAAGTTAGAGAGACATTTTGTGTCAATCGTTGCCAGTTCACTGGTATTATCGAAGAAGGGACTACCGAGATAGTTATTCCTTCTAATGGAAAGTGCTGGACATGTACATAGAAGGTATTGGACTGTTTCCTCTTCCTCCTCGTCCATGCAGCTTCTACAGAAGTCAAATGAGTTGAAATTAAACTGTTCCGTCATCTCATTCAGAGATGATCGACAATCGTGGACTATTTGAGAGTTTGTGGAGACAGACGCGAGAGATTTGAGAGCGGCTTGGCTGTCCGAGAAGTTATCCTTGCAAGATATAACGTTTTCTTTGAGCCAGGATAGTGCCTCTTTAATCGCCATTACTTCTGCCTGGAATACACTACATTGATTGGGAAGTCTGTATGATAGACTGAGATTCAGTTGTTCCGAATAGATACCACTTCCAACTCCGTAATCGGTCTTTGAACCGTCTGTATAGAAGTGTACCGCATTGTCTTCCAGGGGTCTCTCTTCTTCCCAGGAAGATCTTGAAGGGATGGAGACATGGAAGCTTTTATCGAATACCATTTTTGGGGTGGTATAGTCTAAGCGATCTGGGATAGATCTGAAATTGTCTAGAATAGTAGTATGTCCAGTATTGTTACTGTTCCATTGAGAGGTGGCTCTAAGCCTCACACATGAGTTGGCTGCCACCATTTTGGAGAAGATGTCAAGAGGTGTTAGGTTTAAAAGCACTTCCAGGGCTGCGGTTGGTGTTGAGCGAAGTGCTCCTGTGATGCACATACCTGCTAACCGCTGGACTTTGACGAGCTTATTTAGATTAACCATCTTGTCCAGTGCGGTCCACCATACGACAACTGCATAAATGAGTATTGGTCTGAAGTGTATAGCCAGTGGGTTATTTTTGGGGAGAAGCCCCATTTTGATCCTAAGGCCTTTTTGCAAGTAAAAAGCGCTACGTTAGCCTTTTTTACTCTTTAATCAATATTTGCCTTCAAATTTAGTCTTTTGTCTAAAATGAGGCCTAAATATTTGGCTTGGTCCGGAAAGCTTAATGGTATTCCTTTAATCTTGGGTGGGTTAATCTGAGGAATTTTGTACCTTCTCGGAAAGAGTACTAGTTCTGTTTTATGTGGATTGACGTCTAAACCGCATTGCTTAGCCCTATTTGTTAGCCTATTTAGGGCATTTTGTAGGAGTTCCGAGAGAACTTGGGGATGTTTCCCAGATACAGATATTGCAACGTCGTCGTCAGCATAGGCAATCACCTGAAACCCTCTGCTTCCAATGATGTTAGTAGGTCGTTTACTACCATGTTCCATAAAAGAGGCGAAAGGACCCCACCTTGGGGTACCTCGATTCACCGATCTGGTGGTAGTAAAACTTCTCATGCTAGAAGTTATTGTCCTGCTTTTGAGCATGAGACTTATAAGATCTATGAGTGATTTCTCTAATTTCAGCTTGTTCATTGCTGCTGTGATCGCCTGGTAACTGACGTTGTTGAAAGCTCCTTCAATATCTAGGAAAGCTACTAGGTTATATTCTTTGTATTTGAGGGAATATTCAGTACTACGTACCAGCGAATGAAGTGCTGTTTCTACTGATTTTCCTTTAGAGTACGCATGTTGAGCTGTGGAAATGAGACATGGTTTTAAGTTATGTCTGATGTAAATTTCAATCAATCTTTCCAAGGTTTTTAAGAAGGAAGGATGATAGTCTTATTGGTCGTAGATCCTTAGGGTTAACGTGGGAGGGTTTCCCTGCTTTAGGAATGAAGACTACTTTTGCCATTCTCCAGGCTTTGGGAATATATCTCAACCTTACACAGCTTGTCAGAATGATTTCCAATGGTGGAATGATCATGTCTGAGCATTTTTGTAGTTCGGCCGGAATGATTCCATCTGGTCCTGGAGATTTATATGGATCAAAGCTATCTACGGCCCATTTCAGTTTTTCCCGCGTTACTAGATCAACTAAATCGCTTGTAGAAGCTTGAGACTCTGATGTTAAGTCGAAAAAGGGTCGTTAATTCTAAGGAAATAGTATGGAAAATCCGGCCCTGTTCAGTGCTCACATTTTCTCCTTCTGCTGAAAAATTAATTTTGCCATCTAATTCTTGCCGCGAATCATGAACATGAATCTTGCAAATAGCTCCTATAGGTCTCTAGAGCCTCCTGGCTTCGCAATGTATGTGTCGTTAACTGGAAGGATTCTGTCTGCCTATACGCTCTCGCTCTTCCTAACACAAGACACTGATATACAATGTAAGTGAATTATCGTTAATTGTCTGTCTAATTTCATCCACTCATAAATTTGTTTTTTTCTTTAAATATCTTCCTCTTGTTCAGTTGACACTGGAACGCTTCTCGCGTGAATTGAAAAAAAAAACAAATATCAAGTCAATAAAATGATGAATGTTTTTCCTGGATACTCAATGGCCGCGATGTGTGGAGTGTTTGTGACGATGGCGATGCCGAAGTAAAAGGTTTTCCAATAAGAGGTGTTATTTTCATGTTCAAAGAAAAATGGTATTTTTGAGATAAATGATCGGATGTTTATTTTATTATAAAGAGGAATGTATGCCGTTAATAATGGAACACATCATCAGCCAAATGGCTGCCACGACCACGCTTACAGGAGCATATCCTTTTCATGAAATTTTCCATAACCAAATCGCAAAGTGGCTGCCCTATGTCCTCGATAGCCTCACGAATTCCATCTTTGAGGTCTTGAATCGACGCTGGGCTGTTGGCGTAGACCTTATCTTTCACGTGGCCCCAAAGGAAGAAGTCGCAAGGTGTTAAATCACAAGATCTCGGTGGCCAATTGTGATCACCTCTTCGAGAGATAACACGGTCCGGAAACTTTTCCCGTAAAAGATCGATGGTTTCATTGCTTGTGTGGCACGTAGCGCCGTCTTGTTGAAAGTAAACGTTGTCCAGATCAATGCCATCCAATTCCGGCCATAAAAAATCATTAATCATCTCTCGATAGCGCAATCCATTGACCGTAACTGTTGCTCCAGCCTCATTTTCGAAAAAGTAATGTCCAATGACCCCGCCGGACCATAAACCGCACCAAACAGTCACGCGTTGAGGATGGAGAGGCTTTTCAACAATAACTCTTGGGTTTTCCGAGCCCAGATGCGACAGTTTTGCTTGTTGACGTAGCCTCCGAAGTGGAAATGGGCCTCATCAGTCAAGATGATTTTTCGATGAAATTCCGGATCATTTTCATGCATTTCAAGGACCCAATCAGCAAAGACACGACGTTGTTGATGATCAGCCGGCTTGAGTTCTTGTGTTAACTGAACTTTATAAGCCTTAAGACCCAAGTCTTTATGCAAAATACGGTGTAATGACGTTTGTGGAATGCCTAATTCCAAAGAACGACGAGGAATGGACAAACCTGGGTTTTCTTCAACACTTTGGGCTACAACAGCAATATTCTCAGTTGTTCTTGAGCGACGTGCACGGGTTTTATTCTTCACATCACTAACTTGTCCCAACAGCTCGAATTTGTCCACCAATGTCTGTATTGCGGTCCGACAAGGTGCTTCAAGACGACCCAATTTGTTTTAGTTTTACGAACCGTCTCTGCCAAATGTTCACCATTTTTATAGTGAATTTTAATAATTTTAGTGCATTGTTGAAGCGTGTATCGTCCCATTTTTATTAATGGCGTAGTTTCTACTTGTCAAATGTCAAAAAATGACAGCTTCAAAAGTGACAGCTACCGAAATAGCGGGCTATTCAAAATAACACCTCTTATTGGAAAACCCTTTATAATGCACCAGCTACACGCTGGGATAGTTGATGTTGAATTAATTAGATGGGGATAATAGTGTTTTGATTTGATTTGGTTGTAGCCATAATAATTATATGTAGTTGAGGAAGTATCTTTGCTCTTTGGTTTAACGAGCATTTAATTTTGTTTTGACTTCTTTGTACACAAATAACTCGTTTAAGAAGATTTCTAATTATGTTGTTTTGGAAATCACGAAATGGATACTTATTGATGGCATCGAAAAATGTTTTCAGTTTTTTTTTTTCTTGGGTTTTTCTAATATCATTATTCATTTTTACACAACTTTCCTCTTTTTTAATTATTTGTTTGTTTTTTTTCTCTTCTTAAATAGGTAAGTCAAGTTGAATTGATGGGATTATGACGAAAATTGGATTGTTATGGAGAAGTTTACAAAATTGGAAAATAATTACATAATTATTAAGTAGCAGCCAAAATAATGAGTAAGACCTTACCTTAGGTTATTTTTCATTTCTCATAATTAATCACGTGTGGTAACTCAGTTTCCTCTAATGAAGACATTGCTACGATGTTCTTTAAAAGCAAAAACAAATCCTGTTTGATACCATAAATTATATTATATTACCTATAAAAATTTTAGACGTGAAATATCCCCAAATGAAATGAGGTCGAGAGCAACAACAGCGACTCTTTGGATGCGGATTCGTCGTGGGAAGCAGATTCAGGCAAAAAGTCTTGAGCTTCAAATGCGTGAGCGAACGCATCACAACAATCCGAATCAAGGCTTAATTCGGCAACATTAGCCTAATATGTGCGCATGCCCCCACAGAAGAGAAAAAGGACGACACCAAAGACGAGTTCTACGAGCTCCTTGACAAAACGTACGAGCAATGTCCTAACTATGACATTAAAATTGTCCTCGGTGATTTTAACGCAACGCTGGGAAAAGAGGACATCTTTGGTGGAACAGTCGGAAAGTACAGCCTGCCAGACACCACTTCCGATAACGGATTCAGCTGATCGATTTTGCTGCGGGGCGAAATGTTGTGGTAGCAAGCACCTGGTTTCCTCATCTCAACATCCATAAAGGTACATGGAGATCTCCTGATCAATCAACCGTCAACCAGATTGATCACATTGCGATCGACGGAAGGCACTTGTCCAGCATTTTAGATGTTCGAACTTTCCGAAGAGCTAACATCGACTCGGACCACTAGCCGTAGTGCTACGAATATCCCGACAACGGCCAAAACAAGGAAATGCTGCAAGAAAATTCGACGTCGGACGGCTACAATCGCAAGAGATCGCCAGATCCTTCTCTGATCGAGTGTCAAGTAACCTCTTAAGGAGTCCTATGCCGCCAACATCAAGTATCGAAGACCAGTGGCAACATTGCCAGAAAGCAGTTAGAGATGCCGCCTCTAATGTGCTGGGTTTCACACAGCCACCAAAACGAAACCCCTGGTTTGACGAAGAATGCAGGCAGGCCCATGCAGCCAAGCAGGAGGCATACCAAGCGGCGCTGCAAAGAAGGACAAGAGCTGCTCGTGAGCTCTACGAGCGAAAGAGGAGAGAGGAACGCCGGCTTCTCAGGATAAAAAAAGAGAGCATGAGAAGCGTCAGATCGAGGATGTTGAGAGAGCCAACAGCAGGAATGAAGTTCGGAGGTTTTATCGAAAGGTTAAACAGCTGGCTCAAGGTCATCGAGCAAGAACCGATGCCTGCAGAGATAAACAAGGGAACATCATATTAGAATCGCAGTCAATGCTGGGGATTTGGAAAGACTACTTCTGTAGATTGTATAACGGCTATGACGAACAAAACACCGCCGTTAGACAGGAGCCTTTCATCGGTCACGATGATAGCCAACAATTCCGTGAACCCGACCTAGAAGAAGTGAAAACCGCAATATCACGGCTGAAATCCAACAAAGCCGCTGGAGCAGATGAACTAGCTGCTGAGTTGTTCAAAGCAGCAGGCGACGAGCTAGATAGGAGCATGCACCAAATCATCTGTAAGATATGGTCAGAGGAATGCATGCCCGATGAATGGAACCTCAGCATTGTTTGCCCGATCCTGAAAAAGGGAGATCCTCTAAACTGCGCCAACTATAGAGGAATAAGTCTACTAAACATCGCCTACAAGATCCTCTCTGCCGTAATATGTGAACGTCTGAAGCCTTTCGTCAACAATCTGATTGGTCCTTATCAATGTGGCTTCAGGCCAGGAAAGTCAACCATCGACCAAATTTTCACGTTGCGGCAGATCCTGGAAAAGACCTATGAACTCCAAATCGATACCCACCACCTTTTCATCGATTTTAAGGCCGCGTATGACAGCATCTACAGAGACGAACTGTTCAAAGCTATGTCTAGTTTTGGCGTCCCTGCCAAGCTCGTTCGCTTGTGCAAATGACTCACGTTGCTCCATCAAGGTTGGCAACGAGCTTACGGAATCTTTCGACGTCAAAAAAGGATTCAGACAAGGCGATGCACTGTCATGCGATTTCTTTAACATCGTTCTTGAGAAGATAGTGCAGAACTCCAACGTCAACACCAGAGGCACTATCTTCCAAAAATCTGTTCAACTTCTCGCGTACGCCGATGATATTGATATAATGGGAAGAACACAGCGTGATGTCAATGGCGCCTTTGTGAGAATTGAGACAGAAGCGGCAAAAATGGGTTTAGCGGTAAATGAGGGAAAAACGAAGTATATGCTGTCTTCGAGGAAGGACACCCAACACGGACGGCTCGGACAGAACGTCACAATAGACGCATACAACTTCGAGGTAGTAGAGGAGTTTGTCTACCTAGGCTCCCTATAAACACGGCAATAACACCAGCGCCGAGATCAGACGAAGAATAACTCTTGCTAATCGCTGTTTCTTTGGGCTAAGAAAGCAATTGAGTGGAAAAGCCCTCTCTCGAGCAACTAAGGTAAAACTGTACAACACACTCATCATCCCAGTCCTGCTGTATGGTGCAGAAGCATGGACCTTGACAAAATCGGATGAAAGTGCCTTAGGCTGTTTCGAGAGGAAAGTTCTTCGGGTCATCTTTGGCCCCGTGTGCATTGAAGGGGAATGGCGAAGAAGATATAACAGCGAACTTTACGGGTTGTACAACGACATGGACCTAGCCAGAAGGGTCAAGGTCCAGAGACTCAGATGGCTCGGTCATTTAGAGCGGATGGACACCAATGCTCTGGCCCGGAAAGCCTTCGACACTATTCCCGAGGGACGTAGGAGGAGCGCAAGACCGCGACTCAGGTGGCGCACTCAAGTAGAAGAGGACCTCGGGATAATGTCAGAGACTACAGTGAGCGCCTGAGTGACCTACTCTCCGCCGTCCTCCCAAATACCACAGATGTCAACACCTCGTGGAACCAATATCGCAAAGTAATAATTATAAATATATAGCCGAGACCACCAAGGGTTACCAGCCATCCCCGAAAAAGAACCCGTGGTATGATGATGAATGAGCGTTATTGAAAAGAGAGACGGACAATGCACGTTTGCAGATGCTGCAACGGAAAACAATAGCAGCAAGAGAAGAGTACCGAACGAAAAGGAAAAATGAGAAAAAGACCATGCGAAGGAAGAAAAGAGCATCTGCAGTTTCTCAAATCAAAGATCTAGTAGAGTCTCGGGCCAAGAACAATACCCGGCGTTTCTTTAAAAGGTCGAAGGAATTAGCTTCTGGTGTCAGAACCGGGACACAGGCTCTTCGAAACTGTGAAGGAAACGAAGCACAGGGAATTGTAGATGTTTTCAGGCATCACTTCCAACAGCTGTTGAATGCGCAAAATGTCGAGTAAGCTAATGACGAAAGAAAGAAGCAAGACCCAGTTCCAGCCCCCAGCGTCAAGCATATTTTCACGTGTGTTTTGTTTCTTTGGGAAAGAGAAAAAAAACTTAATCTGTTTTATATTAAGACAAACTTTAATTAATTAAGACTTAATCCCATTATGCTTTCCGAAAGAATACCACAGAAAACGAAAACAAGAAAATCAATCTTATCTGCGACAAAACCATTCGTACCGTATATAGTAACAAATTTTCCTTTTAATTAAAAAGATTTATCATCACACAACTAGGGTGATTCCTATTTTACCGGAGCTCGTATCCTTTCTTAAACATTATCATCATAATATCCGCTACATCCCTATGACCATTTACAATGATGAACAATGCCAATCTTATTAACTTGCTGTCATCTTCTTAAATCATTCATCTTTGTTCGTTGGGAAACAAAAATAGATTTCAAATGTGAGAAAGGCGATGCTATTGTCGGCGTCGTCGAAAGACATCAGGTACAAGGAGCATCCCTATTTATAAAGTCCTTAAGCTCCATTAAGTTTTCTCGAATTATACGGAAATAATATTTTTCCCAAGTTTGACTCATTTAAAGGGTAGGAAGTGGGATGCAGAAAGAAATATATCTTGTGGAATCCCATTTCATCCTACATAAACATTTTTCAAGCTAAAGGCATTCCTAAGGAAGGGTGTTCAAATATTCTTCGTTTGAAAGCGTGTGACATTTTATGTTTGGAAATTGCACCCTTTTATATCAAAACTATGTCCTATGGAATGGATTTTTCGTAACATCTGAGTTGTGAACTAATTTCTTTCAGAGAATCGATGACACAAATCATGACGTCCATAAAAAATTTGTTGAATCAATAAAAAAATCAATAAAAATATTCGTAGACTCAATTGTTTTCGTGGAATTCATAAAAACATTTGTAAAATCATAAAAACATTTAAAAATCAATAAAACTTTCGTAAAATCATTAAAAATATTCATAGAATCAATGACAATCGTTAATTTGACGCTCTGTCTGACCATCCAAAGAATTGTATCCCTGTATCCTCACACTGAAATCGTTATTACGGGCGATTTCAATGTACACAATTCTTCGTGGCTTCTCCATTCGGGCCAGACTACACCCGAAGGAATGTGTGTTGAAATCTTTGCTGAGTTTAACCACCTAACTCAGCTTGTCACCGAGCCCACTCGAATATCGGACATTAATGGCCAAGCGGAAAATACTCTTGAGTTGTTTCTTACGTCTGACCCTGATAAATACCCTATCAGTGTATTAACACCTCTAGGCAGATCAGACCATAGTATTATATCTGCAAATTTCTCGTGTCAAGCTAATCCAGTTAGAGAAAGAGCTCCGAAGAGAACCGTGTGGCAATACGAGAAAGCCAACTGGGACGGTCTCAACAACTTTTTCCGGATCTTTAACTGGTCACTATGCTTCCTCGATAGTGACGTAGACTCCAGCGCAGATTAATATGATTATTTGGGAATGAAAACTTTTATCTCGAATAGGGTTAAAAGCATCAAACCCAAGGAAAAGTCATGTCAGGAAAAAGAAGTAAAGTTCCGGTGTTTTAGAGCCAACCCAACTGAGGAAAACCGGAACAAGTTTAAACAAGCAGGAAGGCCTGCAATGCCATATTCGGCGGACCAAATTTTCACATGACCAAAAATTAAGGCAAAAAAATACTGCAATGTCCCAAAGGCAGTAAGAATTTTTGGTCATTTGTAAAAAATAAACCTCGGTCCCTACGCTCGCTGACAATGACACTCCAGTTGTTAGCTCGCTCGCCAAGGCGAAATGAACTGCAATATTACCCGAGACAAACTTAAAATAATAATTCAAGTACTGAGCAATGTTATTCGTAAAATTAAAATAAATTTCATAAATAGTCATTCAGTAATCGAGTTTTTAAGACTCTGATTTTTTGTTTTTAATCAAATGACCGTAAAACCATTCAGTTCTCAACACTCTGAAAATAATGAAAAATCGCCCGATCTTTTTTATTAATATCATAGCTTATTTTAGTTGTCGAGCAAATAATTTTTCTAAGCTTTTACTGTTTCGTTCTATTTCAAAAAGTAACCACTACACAATTACACATCCTGTAATGCAGCATTTCAATGATTCATTCTGAGCATCTTTTTTTATTTCGATTGAGGATGAGGATATAATGATAAAAAAGATTCAAGATCGATTTGGTTAGATTGCGAGCGAAGCGAGCGGAAAAAATGTTGCCCAAAAGAGAATCAATTTGGGGTGTGAAAATAAAAAAATTCGCGCGAATTTTCACACCCCAAATTGATTCGCGCGAATTTTTTTATTTTCACACCCCAAATTGATTCTCTTTTGGGCAAAATTTTTTCCGCTCGCTTCGTATTCTTGTGCTTATAGGATGCCCTACTCCCACCGAACTTTGACATCCCAGAACGTTTTATTTTTTCAAAATTAAATAGATTACTTTTACCCACTAAAAGAGTCGATAACAGAATAGTGTGGACATTTTTTGTTTGACCATCAAAAAGAAAAAAATTAATATTCAATGAGCAGTTCAAACAGCAATAAAAAAAAAAAAATTTGTGCCTTTCTTGCAAGCATATTGTGACAAAGAAAGCGAAAATTTTTGTCTTAATTCTATTTCGTATCATAATAGGTTCATAAATTATTGTTTTTTTTTTAGTCTAGTTCATAAAAGAAAAAATAATTATTAATTTTTGCCATATCTATTAAAATTTGTTTTCTAAGAACTTATGTGTCTTTTTTTTGCTGACTTTTGACTCACGTGGGTTATAAGTTCATAATCGATTTATGGGTCTAAAGTCCTGCAATGCTCATATACGGCGGAACAAATTTTCACATGACCAAAAATTAAAGAAAAAAAAATACTGCAATGTCCCAAAGGCAGTAAGAATTTTTGGTCATTTGTAAAAAATAATCCTCGGTCCCTACGCTCGCTGACAATGACACTCCAGTTGTTAGCTCGCTCGCCAAAGCGAACCTTTTTGCTAGGCAGTTCGCCGCCAACTATTCGCTGCCAGAGACTCATGACTCCTCCAGTTCTTGAGCGCGTCAATGATTCCATGGGACAAATCTTCTTCCGCACTCGTGCTGTGGCGAGAGTCCTAAAGGATCTCATTATACATAAATCCGCTGGTCCGGATGGTATCCCCGCTATTGTTCTGAAGAGTTGTTCTTCCACGCTGGCAAAAGCCTTGCGTAAGCTTTTCCATCTATCCTATTCTTCTGGGCTCGTTCCGAAAAGTTGGAAAACAGCATTTGTCCAGCCAATCCCAAAAACAGGCGAATCGTCTTCTCCCTCCAATTATCGTCCGATTGCATTACGTCCCTTCTTTCTAAGGTCATGGAAACGCTGATAAACTATCAGCTTCAAGAAATATCTCGAAGACCGAAAGCTTCTTAAATGACCGGCAGTACGGCTTTCGCAGCAACAGGTCCACTGGTGATTTAATGGTTTATCTCACCGAACTTTTATCGAAAATGCGTGCCTTCGGCATCGGTGAATCCTTTCTTCGTTGGATTTCTTTCGAACCGTTCCTCATTTTCTTCAATGACCTCTTGTCTATAACTTCTAATCCAGTGTTTTTCAAACTTCATGAACCGGCGGCCCCCTTTATATACAAAAATAAACAAGCGACCCCCAATATATAGCCGGGAAACCGCATACAATTGCTGAAAATCTTATTTTACATGCAGCTCTAAACATGGTTGAAATAATTTTGGGTTGTCAGGAGAAAGATGAGCTTAAAAGTATTCCACTTTCTGATAATATAATTGAGAGAAGGATAAGTGACATGGCAGCTGACATTCGAGAACAGTTAATTGTAAAATTGAAGAAGAGCCAACGATTTGCATTGCAACTGGATGAATCTACAGATGTTTTAGATTGTGTACAACTTGTTGTATTTGTTCGATTCGAAGAAGATGACAAGATTGATGAAGAGATTTTATTTTGTAAACCTCTTCCTGTGTATTCTACAGAACAGTGTTTGTTCGACATGATTTTCGAAAGTTGCCACGACTATGATCTGGATTGGACCAGGTGTATTGCTATTTGTAGCTATGGTGCAAAAGCCTGCCCGTGGACTCATAGCTAAATTCAAGTTAATAGTGCCAAACGTTTTATGGACACATTTTTTCAGAACTCAATTAAAGGAAAAGCTTTGCAAAGTAGGCTATTTAGGATCTTCTGTGATGAAATGGGTTCCCTTCACTAAAACTTATGTCGTTTTCCATTGGCAGTCCAGAAACATTCGGAAGAATCCAGAAGCCTTCGGAAACCATTCCATTGGACTGACTTTGACAGACGGAATGCTTCTGAGAAGAGCAGAACTATTCCGTTTTGAAAACAGAAGCGTCAGAAGAATGACAGTTTCATCATAACCCGTTCCATTGGAGGTAGAAAAAGAAACGTCAAGGAAAGACCAATGGAAAACGACATTACTGTACCACACTGAAGTCAGATGGCTCTCAAGAGGAAAGGTTTTGACCCGGGTATTTGAATTGAAAGCAGAATTATTGATGTTTCTTGACTTGAAGATTCAAACTCTGGATGTGCACATTTTTTTTTCTGAACCCAGTTGGCTACTTAAATTGTCTTTTCTTGCTGATATCTTCGAACATATGAGATCTGAACACCTTGAATAAAAGCCGCCAAGGAAGAGAAGAAAACATTTTGTCTGCAAGAGGCAAATCAGGATCTCTTGAAACTTTGTTTCTGGTCAGAGTCGCTGCCAAAAAAGTGTATGAATCCTTTCCCTGCCTTCAAAAACCCATCGATGAAACTTGCAGAGATGAATCGGAAAATTTAAACAGAAACATATCGCTGATGACACAGAGTCTGCACAACTTAAAAGGGAAACTTTTGAGTTATTGCTCAGAACTGGTGTCTGATGGAAATGGACAAAGATGGATACTAAATCCTTTCTTAGAAATGTCCGTCCAATACGCTGAACTTCCATTTGTAACTATGAAAGAAAAACGTATTGACTTAGCTGCAGATGAAATGCTTCGAATGGAGTTCAATTCAAAAGAATTTCTGGATAGAAAGGAAAAACAAATATTCAGAATTGGCAAATGAGGCCTCAAAAATTTTTGTGCCATTTTCAACGTCATATCTATGTGAACTAACATTTTCTTCAATGGTTAACTTAAAAACAAATAAGCCTCAATTGGAAAATGACTTAATTGTAAACGTTTCAAAGATACAACCAAGATTTGAATTTTTAGTGAAAAAAAAACCAGGCTCATTCAGCACATTAAAAGTGTGTTTTATTTAATTTTTTTTTTTTAAAGCAAAATTTGTTCTCTTTCTAACTTGGTGGCCTTTGGCGGCGACCCCCTTTAAACCTCTTCGCGACCCCCTAGGGGGTCGCGACCCACAGTTTGAAAAAACACTGTTCTAATCCAATGAATTGTTCTGCTGACGATAGTACCCTTAGCTTCTCATATTCGTTCCCAGATTCACATCCCTCCACTTCGGATGTGGAACTGCAACGGCAAAATATGATAAGCTCATTAAACTCTGACTTAGACAGCATTGTACAATGGGGAATTAAAAACCGGGTAGAGTTTAATACTTCGAAAACTCAATGCTGTCTTGTGTCGTTGAAGCGAGATATACCCCCTTGCCACTGTCCATGAGTAACACTTGCATCAACGAGACCGAACTTCTCGAAATTCTCGGTATGTGCATCACAGACCAACTCTTGTGGAGCAAGCAGATATGCGATGTCGCCAAAAATGCCGCAAGATGTTTGGGTTTCTTAAGACGATGCAAAAAATTTTTCTCCCCGTCTGATCTGGCTGTTATCTACAAGACTTATATCCGTCCAAAGCTTGAGTACAATTCCCACCTTTGTGCTGGTGCTCCAGCTACTTACTTAAGCCTCTTAGATTGTATACAAAAAAGAGCTGTAAGAATGATTAGTGACAGAGACATCACTAACTCATTCACCTCATTGGAACACCGTCGTAACGTTTCGTGTCTCTCTTTGTTTTACCGTTACTTCTACGGAAATTGCTCCAGTTGCATTCCACCCCTTAAACAATTCAACCGTAATACCCGCGCCTCCAGGAATGCCCATCAGTTTACCCTCGAGCCAAACTTCGGTCGTATCTTCAAGTATAGAGAATCGTTCTATAGCCGTACTACGCGAATGTGGAACTCTCTTCCACACTCTGTCTTTCCCGACCATTGCAGTGTTCAGGAATTTAAGATCACTTTACACCGGCACCTCCTCTCCAACCCCTTCCCTCTTTCCTAAACCACTCACTGTGTCTATGGCATAATAAGGGTATAAAGAAACCCCTTTGAATGTGAAAAATAAAAAAATATATATAAAAAACCTTAATAAAAAACACTAAAACATTTGTAGAATTAATAAAAATCTCTTTAAAAAGGTTACATACCCTTTTTAGGTACTAGGTAGGAACGTGTAATTTCCATACATCAATCATGGCAACAAGTATATTAACAAGCTTCTGAAGTAAACTCGTTGCTTACGCATAATAAATTAGACTACCCCTCGCCCCTCCCAATTCAAACATCTTGAATGTTATTAAAAATTCAATTCAACTTGTAAATCACAATTCTAATAACAAAAAAACACCCTTCGATAAAAATCTGCTAATCTTATACAATACTTAAAACCCTCAAACCAAACAACCAACCCATACACGCCATAATATCGTCCTCCCGACCGAGATAATAATATGAGATTGAAAAATGAATTATCTCAATTTTGATATAGATACATGTATGTATTCATTTAATTGACCTTCATGTTTCTCAAATCTACAAAACAAATACAAATTTATCTGATAAATTAAATTGATTCCCCCCAAGTGAAATCAACCAATTAAAAATAGACGAAAAGGTGGTATACAAACGGTTGGGTGTTTCTTTTTTTCTCTGCCATCTCTTGATCCTGGTGCTTCTGCTTAAGTTGCCAAACACACTTACATTTAACCTAATTCCATGTTAGTTATATGGATAGATTTTCTTCTTCGTTTCCACCTGAATTCCGAAAATTCTGCACTTGCAGCATTTTCTATACGAAAAAACAAAACCACTATGAACGATGACGGCTGCGGTAGTGGCGTCGACCGACAAAACGAAGACGAAGACTACGACACCAAAACAGTCCCAGTTCCCGCTGCATTTTGACCCCAATACTTCATCATATGAGATGTGAAATGAAAATAAAATTAACCAAAGCTAAGACGAAGATAGTTGGTGATGCTGGAAGATACACCCAGTTGCCCGGGGAAACATGTTCAAATAATTTGTGGTATTTATCCATATCGACTGGATGAAAGTTGCCACTTTACTGTGACCATCTGTCAATAAGCTTATTTCTTAGTTCAAATTAGAATAATTTGTTCAGGTCTACTTTTAAGAACCTTAACGCGATAGTAATCCGACAGAACTTTTTTCTCTTATATGTACGTCGCAGATGACAGTTTACAAATCTTATTTAAGTTTTCATAACGCCTATCTGGCAACACTTATTTCAATTGTTAGCCTTAAAATAAATGAATTAAGCTCGAACAACCAAAGAAAAACAACAAACTGGAGGCAACGACAACAAGGAGGCAGAAAACTATTTCTCGAATAATATTGTTCCGGTTTCCATTTTGGAGAGCTAGCTGTTTTTTCAAGAGTGTATGTGTGTGCTCTCCGACTTAAAACAAGAAGCATAAATAGTTGCTTAGGTGAGAGGTGGGTTGTTGGTTTTTTGCTTGGTTGGCAACACCAACACCAAACTGCAGCGCAAGAAAGACTGAACTGGCTTTGAAAAGGTTATGTGAACGTGTGTGCAAAAGTTGGGATTGGTTTGGCTTTGGAATTGGATCCGATTTTTTTTTTTTTGAAGATTTTTCTGCGAAGCAAAAAAAAACTTGCATTTTTCTTAAGCAGAAATTGATTTTGCTGCATATTCGTAGAGAGAGCGTTTTTGTTGTATTGCGGGTCGGCATTTTTTCTTGCTTTACTGGATAAAACTATTGGGCCTTTGATAAAGTTTGGCCTACTTTTTTTTTTAAACTTGCACCCACTCAAGGGATTTTTATACCCTTTTTATGCCAGAGACACAGTGAATGAGTGAAGAAGTGGAAGAAGGGAAGGGGTTGGAAAGGAGGTGTCGGTGTACATTGGTCTTAAATTCTTGAACATTGTAATGACTGGGAAAGACGGAGTGTGAATGAAAGAGAGTTCCACATTCGCGTAGTACGACTAAAAAATGATTCTCTATACTTGAGATCACGTCCGAAGTTGGGCTCGAGAGTAAACTGATGGGCATTCCTAGAAGCACGGGTATTACGGTTGAATTGTTTAAGGGGTGGAATGCAACTGGCTATTTCTCTAGAGCACTTACGTAGAAGTAACGGTAAAACAAAGAAAAGACACGAAACGTTACGACGGTGTTCCAATGAAGTGAATGAGTTAGTGATCTCTCTATCACCAATCATTCTTACAGCTCTTTTTTGTATTCCATCCAAGAGGCTTAAGTAAGTAGCTGGAGCACCAGCCCAAAGGTGGGAATTGTACTCAAGCTTTGGACGGATAAAGGTTTTATAGATAATAGCCAGATCAGACGGGGAGAAAAATTTCTTGCACCGTCTTAAGAAACCCAAACATCTTGCGGCATTTTTGGCGACATCGCGTATGTGCTCGTCCACAAGAGGTGGTCAGTGATGCACATACCGAGAATCTCGAGATGTTCGGTCTCATTGATGCAAGTGCCACTCATGGACAGTGGCAGGGGGGGTATATCTCGCTTCAACGATACCAGACAGCATTGAGTTTTCGAAGCATTAAACTCTACACGGATATTAATTCCCATTTGACAATGCTGTTTAAGTCAGAGTTTAATGAGCTTATCATATTTTGCAGTTCCACATCCGAAGAGGAGGGATGTGAATCTGGAAACGTATATAAGAAGCTAAGGGAACTATTGTCAGCGAAACAATTTATTGGTTAGAAGTTACAGACAAGAGATCATTAATGAAAATGAGGCAGAGGGTCGGAGACAAAACGGAACCCTGTTTCACTGTTCGGTGAGATAAACTATCAAATCACCAGTAGACCTGTTGCTGCGAAAGCCGTACTGCCGGTCATTAAGAAGCTTTCGGTCTTCGAGATATTTCTTGAGTTGATAGTTTATCAGCGTTTCCATGACCTTAGAAAGAAGGGACGTAAGTGCAATCGGACGATAATTGGAGGGAGAAGACGATTCGCCTTTTTTTTGGGATTGGCTGGACAAATGCTGTTTTCCAACTGCTCGAAACGAGCCCAGAAGAGTAGGATAGATGGAAAAGCTTACGCAAGGATGTTTCCAGCGTGGAAGAACACCTCTTCAGAATAATAGCGGGGATACCATCCGGACCAGCGGCGTTTGTATTCATCATATTATTTGCTGTTTTTTTGTTTTTTACTAAAGAAATTAGTTATAAATGTGGGCGTTTCAGTAAGCGTTGTTAATTTTTCCAAAGATATCTATTACTATTTGCTTTAAAACAAACAAATCTCTGAAAGCAGATATAGCTGTATTGCAGTGCTTCATTTTTTTTTTCAATTTTCAAACTCATTTGTCCCACTGTATACAGTCGTCCTCATCCTTATCGACTTCCCTCCTTGTCGTCGGCAACAATATGTTTGCCGCATTGAGCCAATACAAATCTTTTTTTTTTTTTGTTCCTTACGCCATTTGATTACCGTTTTCCAAACTTCTTTCACTTGCGTCTCACTGCTTATTTTTGGTTATATTCAAAACGATAGAGGCATGGCACAGCCATCATCGTCACCGTCGTCGTCAGTCGAAATATATTTTTTTTTTTTAAGGAGGAAGTCATTATGCAACTGTTAGGCAATTGCGCTCTTGGCAAGGATGTTTGGTAGCTTGGATTTGATTGGGTTCAATGTCAATAGGTTTTTTTTTTCTTTTGTTTTCCTTCGACTTTATTATCTATTGAGCCAGAAAAGAAGAGACAAGAAGAGAATATAAGAGAAGGAAAAAGAAACAGTCAAAGTCTTAGGTCTATGTGTTTAGTTCTAGGTTGGTTTATTGGTAACAACTTCTTATTGTTTTCCTTTTCCTTTTCCTCCCTGTCCCTGCGTTACGATTTTCATTTTCAACATTTTGTGAAATGGGGGCATTTCTTGTTTTATTGGCGCCAAGGATATTTGTTTTTGGTTCTAAATATGTGAAAATGAGGTGATTTGATGGTTAATTTGGGATTCTTGTTTTAAGTTTCTTTTTTATGTGTGATGATTACTTTTTGAGAAGCCATTCAATTAAACGCAAATGGGATTGCACACCAATCAACTACTGGCTTCAGTTCAGAATAAATTAGTTCCAACTTCCAAGGTCATTGTTGTTAGGTAAGGTTAGGTTGGAGTGGCTGTCTAGATCCTCAAGGGTCCATTGTGATACCACTAAAGAAGTTTCTCATGGGAGAGTAATGAACTTAAACAAACCATTTTGTACATTTAATGAAGTTAGAGAGACATTTTGTGTCGATCGAATAAAGGATTACCGAGAAAGTGTTGGACTCTTTCCTCTTCCTCCTCGTCCATGCAGCTTCTACAGAAGTCATTTGTGTAGACCCCTAGCCTCAGAGCATGCCTACCTATGAGGCAGTGTCCTGTTATAGTGTATAACTCCAATTGTAGAGCTTATAGTTTGTCTGCTCACGGAACAAGCTTTGACCTTCAGGTCTATGCTTGGCCATATTTGTTTGGTTGCTTGGCAGGTAGTACCCTGTGACCATCTAGCATTGGCTGATTCTAGAGCATATTGTTTGAGAAGATATTTGCATGTAGCAAGTGGTGTTCCTATGTTATGTTTTTGTCTAACATTAAGCAAAAGTGCTCCGATTTTGGCGAGCTCATAGGCCTTGCAATTTCCGGGATGTCTCTGTGGCCCGGCACCTAAATGAGATGAATATTAAACTGTTCCGTCATCTCATTCAGAGAGGATCGACAATCGTGGACTTTTTGAAAGTTTGTGGGGACAGACGCGAGAGATTTGAGAGCGGCTTGGCTGTCCGAGAAGATTCGTTTATCCTTGCAAGATATAACGTTTTCTAGCCAGGATAGTGCCTCTTTAATCGCCATTACTTCTGCCTGGAATACACTACATTGATTGGGAAGTCTGTATGATAGACTGAGATTCAGTTGTTCCGAATAGTCCACTTCAACCGTAATCGGTCTTTGAACCGTCTGTATAGAAGCGTACCGCATTGTCTTCCAGGGGCCTCTCTTCATCCCAGGAGGATCTTGAAGGGATGGAGACATGAAGCTTTTACCGAATACCATTTTTGGTGGTAGGTCAGTAGTATGTCCAGTATAGTTACTGTTCCATTCTAAGCCCACGTGTGCCATTATTTTGGAGAAGATGTCAAGAGGTGTTAGGTTTAAAAGCACTTCCAGAGCTGCGGTTGGTGTTGAGCGAAGTGCTCCTGTGATGCACATACCTGCTGACCGCTGGACTTTCATAAGTTTATTAAGATTTACCATCTTGCCCGTGCGGTCCACCATACGACAACTCCATGAATGAGTATCCGCCTGATTACCGAAGTGTATAGCCAGTGGGTTATTTTTGGGGAGAAGCCCCATTTTGATCCTATGGCCTTTTTAAAAGTAAAAAGCGCAACGGTAGCCTTTTTTACTCTTTCGTCAATATTTGCCTTCCCATTTAGTTGTTTGTCTAAAATGAGGCTTGGTGGGAAAAGCTAAAGGCTATTCCTGTAATCTGAGGAATTTTGTACCTTCTCTTAAAGAGATGTTCGAAGGCCAGACAAATGCATCCAAGAGCACACAAGCGTCCACAGAAACCTCTGTCTATCAACTTCTACTCTCCACCTCCTCGTAGTGAACATCGAATGCCCAGTACCTTAAACCGAAGATTGGGTTCCAACCCCAGTGGGAAGTTGTTGGCGGTAGCAAAGAGAGAGAGAGGGAGGAGAATGCGTCCACTAAGGCATGCTTCCTTTGCAACAGGAGGTAGTGGAAGAACTCCCAAGATGGAATCAACGGTGGCGTCTACAGTTCCAGTCAGGATGAACTACTTAGTGAACACCTTATAGAGCTACTATACGACATATTCGTAGCCCTGGCCTATAAGGTGCGGTTTGGCCGCTCACTCGCGGGTGTTAATACCATTGGCGTTAATGCACTGCACCCAAAAAAAGACTTAGAAGGCAATTGAGTGGTAAAGTCCTTTCCCGAGCAACTAAAGTGACACTCTACAAAATCCTCACATCCTGGTCCTAATGTTAGTGCAGAGACATGGACTATGACAACATCTGATGAAAACGCTTTGGGCTGCTTTGAGAGAAAAAATTCTTCGAGTAAATTTTGGTCCTGTCTGCATTAATGGAGAATGAAGACGAAGATTCAACCATGAACTGTACAATCTGTACAGAGACACTGACTGCTGTGTATGAACAGCATTCTCCATTAATGCAGACAGGACCAAAATTTACTCGAAGAATTTTTCTTCGAACAATTTAGAAACAAATTTGCAACAGATTTACCACAAGAACAATTTAGTTTGCAGTCAACCACCAGCTTTTGTAGAGCAGCACTGTATTCTGCGCAATTCTCATTTGAATGTTGTACCCTCATGAGAAGTCGGTGCTGACCCACTAGTTGGTTAACTGGAGGGGCAATGTGAACCTGCAATGCCTTCACAATATCGCCGTAAGTCGACTCATCGATGGTTTTTGGTGCTATTAAGCATTTGCATTTGTCGTACAGGTTAGGACCAATCGAGTTGAGGAACGTCCTCTTCCGAATTGCCTCGTCGGTTATGCTTTTTAATGCACAATAGTTATCGAATCTCTCGACGTATTGTTGGAAATTTTCTTGTTCGGCATTGAAAACTTCAAAATTTGCAGCGATGATGGTAGTTGTAGTGGCGGGGGCAGCAGCAGCAGGTTGGGGAAGCAGTTCTCTCATTGCCTGGAGAAATTGACTAAATTGAGCCGCGTTCATAGTAGGTATTCCTGTTCAGCCTCGTCGCCAAAATGCTGTGTATGAACTGATTGAAAAAAGATACTTCAAAAGTAACAATAGTTTATTTAAGAAGTAAATATAATAAGTTAGTTAAACAATAAGTATTGGTTTCTGATTATAAAAATATCACATTGAAAACGTGTTGACTCGATGGCGAATTATTCTAGAATGAATAATGAAAAAAAGTCGATGATATTAAAATCAAAGATTAAAAAAGTAAAGTCGATGTGTTCAGTTTTACGTCAAGTATTATCTTGATCACAACACTGACCTAGCCAGAAAAGTTATGGTCCAACGACTTAGATGGTTGGGTCATGTTGAGCGAATGGAAAATAATGCTCCGGCTCGTAGATTCTTCGAATCCAACCCGGAAGGAACTCGCAGAAAGACCGCGATTCAGGTGGAGCACACAGGTGGTAGAGGACCTGAATCAACTTGGCGTGCGAAACTGGAGACAGCTAGCCAGGGAGAGAGCTGGCTGGAGAAGGTTGTTGGGTGAGGCCCTGTTTCGACCAGGACTGTAGCGCCACCATAAGTAAGTAAGTAAGTCGTAAACAGTGTGGCTTGGACGTCAATCAAAACAGTATTTGTTATGTGGATTGACGTCCAAGCCACACTGTTTAGCCCAATTTGTTAGACTGTTTAAGGCATTTGATAAGAGCTCCGAGAGAACTTGAGGCCTAATGAGATCCGGGTCTTGGTCTTAAGAGGCTATTCGTGGAAGATCAACAGTTTTTCCTGTTGTTCAGGCTTCAAATGTCAGTTCGTAGCCTTTATTTTAAGTTTCTGTCCGTCTCTCTTTTGGAGTATCTCTATACTCGATAATATATGACTCAACTATAAAACGTTTTCGTATCATACTGATCTGAAATCTTTATTACGCAGTCAATCATGCGTGCAAAAACGTTCCTCCATTACTAAAAAGTTATAAAAATGCTATGAAAAAATGGTCAGCAATTTTTAAACATTTCTTATTCTCAACAATGTTATAAAATTATGAAACCATTATCTCCATCATATTCAATGCAAACCACCCTGTTAGTCATAAACCACAAACACACTGGCTGCTGTTATGAATATCACCAAAATGCATCAAGCAGTTTCTCATATTTTCCTTTTTCAGTTCTGCAATTAAATTATTTTCCCCGAAAAACATCTATAAAACGAAGATTTCAAATTTCTCTTTACTCGCCCTCTCACACATGTTTTGGTCATAAAAAATGTAAACCAAATTCATATAATCAAAAACAGATGTCTTTTTATAGATTTTCTTGAAATAATTCACGCAATATGTTCCGTGGGGGAATGAAAACCCAAACCCTTTACCCAATACATTTTTTTTTTTTATTAAGCCGGTTGGGTGTCTTTGTGCGACGGAGGAGACTATAGAGCGTGTTGCTGCTGTTGGAGTCAGATTTAACTTTTTTTCTTCGTCACGTTTTGTGTGAAAAAAGGAAACGACTTTATAGCTTAACACAAATCTATTTGAATTTATATCAAAAATAGATGATGTATCGTTGGTGTTCTCTGTTTTTGATGATTTTTTTTCGCAAATATCGTGATGCGATTCATAAAACTTCCATCTATTCGCACCAAATGGTCCTGACAGTTATTGATGCGTCATCTGTCAAATAAAATTCCAGAGAAGATGATGTTCGTTCTCTGAATTCTTAAAAACACAGTTCATGTTTATTGTTTGTGTGTAGTGATAAGAGGTTGACAGCCAGCAAGCGCTCGGCAGTACAAAGTAGAAGAAATGGGCGCAGATTTATAGTCAGCTCCTATTAAGTAACTTTAGTAAATAACATAGGAAATCGAAAGACAGAGTATACAATAAAAACGGCTCTGATATGTTAGAGTTACTACAAATGTAAGACCTAGTAGTGCTTAAGGGATGTACTGAAGGAGATGAAGAGGGTTGTTATACCTTCATAGGTGGTCAAGGGCAATCAGTCAATGATTACTGTGTAGTGATAATGAATGGATTGAGCAGATTAAAAAATTCGAGGTGCAGTGTAAAACCTTCTCGCATCACATGCCTATTACAGTAGAGTTTGTAAGAGAATCAACAACCCGACTCACTAATCTCAAATTACTACCGCGACTAAAATGTAAAAGTGAGGAATCAGACTGCAATAAGCGTACTTTGAGCAATTTAATTGAAACAAATTAACAGAATTTATACGATGCTCAACAACGAACATAATTTCAAACACGAGTTCACAATTTAAACAACAATGGTTTGATAATGATTGTTTGAAGGCACGCCAAAGATCTTTTGCACTTCTGAAAATCGTCCGGATTTCGCATAATCCCGATTTAAGGAAATGGTACAACGATTGCAACATCTACTACAAAAATGTATGCCTACACAAGAAAATTGAATTTGAAAACAACAATGCACTTACTCTAGGTCAAACTAAAAACTCGAAAGAATTTTGGAAAATCGCCAGAAATATTAACGGTACAAGCTACCAAATAGGTTCAGGGTTATCAGCTGAATCACTTGCAATCCATTTCAAACATCTTCTCCACAGCGGTTCAAACCTTCAGTTTTCCTACGCTCAGCCATCAATCTTCGATGAATCTTTAGATTCGGCCATAACACTTGAGGAATTAGAAGCAGTAATGAAGAAAGCTTAAAATGGCAAGGCACCAGGTGAAGATGGGATTCCCTACGAATTTTACCAGAACGCAACTCTAACTATTTGTTAAAATTTTATAACGCTGAAATGCCCTCTTCGTTTACAAAATCAGTTATATTCCCAATTCATAAAAAAGGCGCTTTTGATATTGCTGACAACTATCGAGGCATATAATTTATGAACGCATTAGCCAAAATATTCTGCGGTATACTTGTGAAGAGACTTAAAAAACGGTTGGATAGGAAAAGTATTCTTTCAAATCTTAAAGTCGGTTTTAGAAAGCACTATTCTACAACAGACCAGATTTTTACACTTTCTTCAATCGTTAAAGCCTTCCAAGCACGAAACAAGAAACTATACTCATTCTTCCTAAGCTGAAATCCAACAAAGCCGCTGGAGCAGATGGACTAGCTGCTGAGCAGGAGGCGACGAACTAGATAGGATCATCTGTAAGATATGGTCAGAGGAATGCATGCCCGATGAATGGAACCTCAGCATTGTTTGCCCGATCCTCTAAACTGCGCCAACTATAGACGAATAAGTCTACTAAAAATCGCCTACAAGATCCTCTCTGCCGTAATATGTGAACGCCTGAAGCCTTTCGTCAACAATCTGATTGGTCCTTATCAATCAGGCCAGGAAAGTCAACCATCGACCAAATTTCCACGTTGCGGCAGATCATGAAAAAGACCTATGAACTCCATATCGATACCCACCACCTTTTCATCGCTTTTAAGGCCGCTTATGACAGCATCTACAGAGACGAACTGTACAAAGCTATGTCTAGTTTTGGCGTCCCTGCCAAGCTCGTTCGCTTGTGCAAAATGACGATGGAGAACTCACGCTGTTCCATCAAGGTTGGCAACGAGCTTACGGAATCTTTCGACGTCAAAAAAGGATTCAGACAAGGCGATGCACTGTCATGCGATTTCTTAACATCGTTCTTGAGAAGATAGTGCAGAACTCCAACGTCAACACCAGAGGCACTCGCGTACGCCGATGATATTGATATAATGGGAAGAACACAGCGTGATGTCAATGGCGCCTTTGTGAGAATTGAGACAGAAGCGGCAAAAATGGGTTTAGCGGTAAATGAGGGAAAAACGAAGTATATGCTGTCTTCGAGGAAGGACACCCAACACCGACGGCTCGGCAGAACGTCACAATAGACGCATATAACTTCGAGGTAGTAGAGGAGTTTGTCTACCTAGGCTCCGCTATAAACACGGGCAATAACACCAGCGCCGAGATCAGACGAAGAATAACTCTTGCTAATCGCTGTTTCTTTGGGCTAAGAAAGCAATTGAGTGGAAAAGCCCTCTCTCGAGCAACTAAGGTAAAACTGTACAACACCCTCATCATCCCAGTCCTGCTGTATGGTGCAGAAGCATGGACCTGACAAAATCGGATGCCTTAGCTGTTTCGAGAGGAAAGTTCTTGGGTCTTTGGCCCGTGTGCATTGAAGGGGAATGGCGAAGAAGATATAACAGCGAACTTTACGGGTTGTACAACGACATGGACCTAGCCAGAAGGGTCAAGGTCCAGAGACTCAGATGGCTCGGTCATTTAGAGCGGATGGACACCAATGCTCCGGCCCGGAAAGCCTTCGACACTATTCCCGAGGGACGTAGGAGGAGAGGAAGACCGCGACTCAGGTGGCGCACTCAAGTGGAAGAGGACCTCAATCAACTTGGAGTGCAAAACTGGAGACAAAGCTGGCGGAGACTGTTGATTGAGGCCCAAGTCAACAACGGACTGTCGCCCCACTTTAAGTAAGTAAGTAAGTATTAAATGTAAAAAATATTTGTGTATTGCTCCAAAACGGTACCTCCCATAGAATCATTTTTTTGTTATCGGATTTTCTTGAAAAACAAAAGACTGATCAGCCTAATTTTTTTCTGAGAGTACGTTTATATTGCGTAGCGTCCGTAGCTTAGTGGTTAGGTGCGTTGGCTGCTAAGCAGAACGTCGTGAGTTCGAGTCCTTCTCGGGCCCACAGTTTTTATTTCATCTTTCACGGGCACTGCCTCTTGCGAAGAACTGACAAAACTTCCAAGAGTATCATCTGTCATGAAAAAGTGCTTCTCAACTTCGCAGTTCGGAATCGGCGTTAAATTATAGTTCCCCTCAATTCTTCACACGCACCTAGAGAATTGTTGATGAGAGTAAGCCACCTAGGCCTTGGCTCTTCAAGAGCTGTCGCGCCACTCTATTTATTTTTTACGTTTATATTGCCCAAGTAATAATTTGGTTTCAAAAAAATTTCAAATATTTTGTTGGATTTTTAAAAAATATTTTTAAACGTTTTTTTTTTCAAAATTCTGTATCTCGAAAACGGATCAATATTAAAACCAATATTGAAATAAAATATGCATATTTACATGTCCTTGAAAACTGCATACCCAAATTACTTCTAAGGCATTATTGAAAAAAATTATATATAACAAATTAATTTAAGAGAAAACGGGTTAGTGGAGATCCAAGAAGAACTACTCTAGCGAATCACCGCTGCTTCGGGTTGGCCAAACAACTGAGGTTCAAGACTCTTCACTCGAAAGACAAAGTGTCTGCCATACAATACTTTGATTTTACCAGTCCTTCTCTACGGTGCCGAGTGCTGGGCACTTTCGAAGGAAAAATTCTTCGACGGATTTTCGTACCCGTATGCGACGATTGCGAATGGAGACGAAGGTTCAACCGAGAATTATATGAGCTGTACCAAGATATGGATGTAGTCCAGAAGGCCATGAAAAGATTACTACATTGGCTCGGCCACATCGAGCGAATGGACGACAACGCTCCAGCCAAGAAAGTCTTCTCATCCCTGCCCCCAGGTTCGAGACGACAAGGAAGACCGAACCTACGGTACAAAGACCAAGTGACTGCGGATATCAAAGCGTTTGGTTTCGGCGACTGGAGAGTGCATGCGAGGGACCGTTGACGATGGAAGGCTGCAGTATCTCAGGCTGAGATCCTTCATGGATTGTGAGCCGGATAAGTAAGTAAGTCGTTCATTTTTTTTTTTTTTTTTGGTTGGACGCAGTTTCCCGAAAACTTTTGTCGCATTTTGCATGGAGTCTAGACTTCAGCTTTCAATATTGGTATGATAATAGTTCCCCATTACCATGCTACTCGTACTTACAAAAGACAATTAACTGAGTCAAGTTACTACATAAATAGCTTACTTCTAGTGCTAGCATGACTTCCAGCTATTGTACTTGAAAGTACTGGTAACTGAAAACACAGTACTTACTAATATTGGTATTTGATGGCGCAAGTTGTGTTGATGATTTGTACCAAAACATTTGGTTTGATATAAAATACCAGTATAAGGGTTCACCACTTCAAGTAGATACTACTAGTACATAGTACGGACAATAACAGCAAATATTGTCACATTTCAGATGATATAAGTCCAAAAAAATATTATTGCCAAATGGAAACGTTCAATTTCTCATCCACACATTCAATTCCGGATGTCATTTGCAATTCAATTTTCCATACTCGAAATCATCTTTCTTGTCTTTCTGCATTATGATAACACACACAAAAAACGTGTATAAAAGTCTCTTATAAGATACTAAATGACATAACAAACGTTCATTCTTCGGAAATGTCAAGGGCCGGCATCTACTGATACTCTCATACTTCAGCCAACTTCTACGAACACACAACACCACCAGTACAGGATAAGATGGGGGATTTCCAAGTGTGTTCAGTAGAGATAATACAAAAGACAGCACTGCCAAACTACTTAAAATTCATTTGGTGTGTCCCTTCCGGTGTAGCCGGTCTTCATATGTCAAATCTAAATGGCAATTTCTTATCCAAACGCTCATGTTCAATTGAATCGTTCCTCTTCATGGTTAAGTTCATCTGGGATTTAGTGGAAGACGACTTATGTGGCGTCTTCTCGAAACTGGGTTTAGGTATTCAATTTATGACTCCTTCAGGAGTGGTTGATAACTGCGTCATATGTCCAGGTGTCGCAGTGCCATAAGTCATTCGTGCCGCCCGCTGCTGTCGATGACATTCATGACCGTTGCTGTCGTGTTTTTGTTTCACTATTTGGGTTTTGTTTCTGAGATAACGTTTCTCCCAGTTTCTCTCCTATCGCTCTGAACTCAATTAATTGTGGTTGATGTTAATGTCACTCCATGCTGTTGACTTAATGTTGCTATTGTATTGACTTCCGGCTGGCGTCGATAACAAGCAGCATTCTGTTTTGTGTTTATTGCGTTTGCAGCGCTAAAAATGTATGACAAAAATATATAATAAATGAGGAAAAAGGCGGAAATTAGTTTTGAAGTCCATAAATTTTAAGATGGATATTTGTTGTCCTTTGTGATTAAAGGTGCAAAGGAGCTAAGAAATATGAACGTGGACTTAATTTACAGGAACTATGTCGTTGTTTGAGGATTAGTTTCATTTTCCTAACAATAAACAAAAAATTAACCTCAACTCAACGAAATCACCATCAGCTCCTTTTCATTGACGAATCTGTATGACTTTTTTTTAAAGCTGTAAGATTAAATAGGGCTTAATTTTAAATATGTTCATTTTCCAACCGAAGATTGATGAAAGTTTTCGTCAATCTTGTGGAAAAAATATCCTTTGACGTCATAAAAACCACCAAATAACCTCTTTCATATAAATCGAAGATTTTTTAACTCAAATTCGATCCAAATTGATGGATAGATGGTTTCCAAAAAAAAAAACCGTCACAGAATCCTTAGACATGTTAAAGGACACCGAAAAAAAAATAATTGTATATCTATTTTCTTCCTGTCAGATCGAATATTTAGTTTTGAAGAATTTGTACTTACTTACTTAAGGTGGCGCTACAGTCCGTTGTGGACTTGGGCCTCAATCAACTCCACAGCCAGCTCGGTGCCTATAGCTAGTTGTCTCCAATTTTGCACTCCAAGTTGATTGAGGTCCTCTTTCACTTGAGTGCGCCACCTGAGTCGCGGTATTCCTCTCCTCCAACGTCCCTCAAGAATAGTGTCGAAGGCTTTCCGGGACGGAGCATTGGTGTCCATCCGCTCTAAATGACCTAGCCATCTGAGCCTCTGGACCTTGACCCTTCTGGCTAGGTCCATGTCGTTGTATTATATCTTCTTCGCCATTCCCCTTCAATGCACACGGGGACAAAGATGAATCGAAGAACTTTTCGCTCGAAACAGCCTAAGACACTTTTATCCCATTTGGTCAAGGTCCATGCTTCTGCACCATACAACAGGACTGGGATGATGAGGGTGTTGTATAACTCACTCAATTGCTTTCTTAGCCCAAAGAAACAGCGATTAGCAAGAGTTATTCTTCGTCTGATCTCGGCGCTGGTGTTATTGCCCGTGTTTATAGCGGAGCCTAGGTAGACAAACTCCTTTACTACCTCGAAGTTGTATGCGTCTATTGTGACGTTCTGTCCGAGCCGTCGGTAATGAATGTCCTTCCGCGAAGACAGCATATACATCGTTTTTCCCTCATTTACCGCTAAACCAATTTTTGCCGCTTGTTTCTCAACTCTCACAAAGGCGCCATTGACATCACGCTGTGTTCTTCCCATTATATCAATACCATCGGTGTACGCGAGAAGTTGAACAGACTTTTGAAAGATAATGTCTCTGGTGTTGACGATGGAGTTCTGCACTATCCTCTCAAGAACGATGTTAAAGAAATCGCACGACAGTGCATCGCCTTGTTTGAATCCTTTTTGGACGTGGAAAGATTTCGTAAGCTCGGTCTAGGTCTTTTCCAGGATCTGCCGCAACGTGAAAATTTGGTCGATGATTGACTTTCCTGGCCTGAAGCCACATTGAAAAGGATCGATGTTAAGTAGACTGATCCCTCTGTAGTTGGTGCAGTTTAGAGGATCTCCCTTTTCAAGGATCGGGAAAAAAATGCTGTGGTTCCATTCATCGGGCATGCATTCCTCTGACCATATCTTACAGATGATTTGGTGCATGCTCCTATCTAGCTCGTCGCCTGCTGCTTTGAACAACTCAGCAGCTAGTCCATCTGCTCCAGCGGCTTTGTTGGATTTCAGCCGTGATATTGCGGTTTTCACTTCTTCTAGGTCGGGTTCACGGAATTGTTGGCTATCATCGTGTCCGATGAAAGGCTCCTGTCTGACGGCGGTGTTTTGTTCGTCGTCGCCGTTATACAGTCTACAGAAGTGGTCTTTCCAAATCCCCAGCATTGACTGCGATTCTACTATGATGTTCCCTTGTTTATCTCTGCAGGCATCAGTTCTTTCTCGATGACCTTGAGCCAGCTGTTTAACCTTTCGATAAACCTCCGAACTTCATTCCTGCTGTTGGCTCTCTCAATATCTCGATCTGACGCTTCTCATGCTCTCTCTTTTTTCTCCTGAGAAGCCGGCGTTCCTCTCTCCTGTTTCGCTCGTAGAGCTCACGAGCAGCTCTTCTCCTTCTATGCAGCGCCGCTTTGTATGCCTCCTGCTTGGCTGCATGGGCCTGCCTGCATTCTTCAGTCAAACCAGGGGTTTCGTTTTGGTGGCTGTGTGAAACCCAGCACATTAGAGGCGGCATCTCTAACTGCTTTCTGGCAATGTTGCCACTGGTCTTCGATACTTGATGTTGGCGGTAAAGCACTCCTTAAGAGGTTACTTGACACTCGATCAGAGAAGGATCTGGCGATCTCTTGCGATTGTAGCCGTCCGACGTCGAATTTTCTTTCAGCATTTCCTTGTTTTGACCGTTGTCGGAATATTCTTAGCACTACCTTGGATTAGACGTGGTAGTGGTCCGAGTCGATGTTAGCTTCCGGAAGGTTCGGACATCTAAAATGCTGGACAAGTGCCTTCCGTCGATCACAACGTGATTAATCTGGTTGACGGTTGATTGATCAGGAGATCTCCATGTACCTTTATGGATGTTGAGATGTGGAAACCAGGTGCTTGCTACCACAACATTTCGCCCGCAGCAAAATCGATCAGCCTGAATCCGTTATCGGAAGTGGTGTCGTGCTGGCTGTGCTTTCCGACTGTTCCACCAAAGATGTCCCTTTTCCTAGCTTTGCGTTCAAATCGCCGAGGACAATTTTATTTTAATGTCATAGTTCAGAAGAATACACCAACACAAAAAAGGATAAAATATTAAAATATCTCTTGGATACATAAACTTACTTCTTGCTGGTACATTTCCCAAGAGTTCCATATTGGAGTACTCTCGCTGTCGTATGAGATATTGAAATGGAGGAAAGGGACTTTTGTGTGACTTGCAGACGTTATTCTTTTTATTTCAAGTTTTGGGAAACTTTTCTTGTTTTCACGTTTTTATTAATTTTGTTTTTTTGTTTTGTTAGTCTTCCGCTGTAACGTGCCTTAAACGAGAGCAAGATTTTTAGGTATAAGGATTTTAATGGCTCACCAAAATGGCGTGTTTTTGTTTGTACTTATCCGAGGGTATATTCTGTTGCTGGTATTTTTTTGCACCGCATGGTGTTATTATGGGTTTAATGTAGGGAAGAGCGGGTGAAATGTGGTAATTCAATAAAAGTTCAAGCCAGGGCTGGAAAACTGTAGCTTTCAAGGAGAAAAATTAAGAATCACACCGTCTCGAAGGACCATTTCCTAGACTTACCTTAAAACACCCTAAACAAGTTCCTTTGGGAGAATACACAAAAAATTGTATTTTATTTCTTCTTCGTCATAACACACGCCGCTCTGGTGCCGCAAGTCGTTTCGTTACCCAATTCACGAAAAAAAAACACACACACCTGTGAGAATAAGTTTATTTTATTTTCGTAAACATTACACTCCTAACACTGCTTCATGTGTAAAGTGTGTGTATGGTATTACTGGCGTAATAGGATATTTGTGAAAATATGTTTTATTTTTTTCCTTCAAAAACTCAATTTGAGTGATGATGAGAGTTTGTAGGTGTGTTGTTTCAATTTACTTTAATGACAAATACCATATCTTGACTGCCGTGTTGTTTAATGAATGATGTAAGACTGCAAAATAGGCTTTAAGCTTCCTTCCGCCAAGGGCGGTTTCAGAGGGGGGCGATAGGGGCGATCGCCCTATCCGATGAGTAACATTTTTCGAACTATTGTTGCATTGGCATTTGCGAGATATTCATAATTTTCATGCATAAATGACGAATTTTTTACATGGACGAAGTGAAGATAGCGATGTCTAAACTTAAGTCGAACAAAGCCGCGGAGCAGACGGGCTAGCCGCCGAACTGTACAAAGCAGCTGGAGATGATTCGGTTAGGAGCATGCACCAGCTCATCTGCAAAATTTGGTCGGAGGAAAGCATGCCCGATGAATGGAACCTCAGCATCGTATGCCCGATCCTCAAAAAAGGAGATCCCCTGAACTGCACCAACTACAGAGGTATAAGTCTCCTTAACATCGCCTATAAGATCTTGTCTGCCGTGCTGTGTGAACGTTTGAAGCCCTTGGTCAACAACCTGGTAGGTCCTTATCAGTGTGGCTTCAGACCCGGAAAGTCCACCATCGATCAAATATTCACCCTACGGCAGATCTTGGAGAAGACCCAGGAACTTCAAATTGATACCTACCACCTTTTCATCGATTTCAAGGCCGCGTATGACAGCGTCTATAGAGACCAACTATATAGAGCAATGTCTAGTTTTGGCATCCCAGAAAAACTCTCCGTCTGTGTAAGATGACAATGGAAAATTCACGCTGTTCCATCATGGTCGGAAAAACCTAACGGACGCTTTTGATGTCAAAAAAGGTTTTAGACAAGGCGATGCGTTGTCATGCGATTTCTTCAACATCATTCTTGAAAAGATTGTGCAAAGCTCCAATGTCAACAACAGAGGCACAATCTTTCAAAAGTCCGTCCAGCTACTAGGATACGCAGACGACATTGACATAATTGGAAGAACACAGCGTGATGTCAGTGGAGCGTTTGTGAGCCTTGAGACGGAGGCCAGGAAGATGGGTCTAGCGGTTAACGAGGGCAAGACCAAGTTAATGCTGTCGTCAAGAAAGGACTACCAACATCGACGTCTTGGAGCAAACGTCAACATAGACAGATTTAACTTCGAGGTAGTTAAGGACTTTGTCTACCTGGGATCCGCTATCAACTCAGACAACAACACCAGCGCTGAAATCAAACGAAGAATCACTCTTGCCAATCGCTGCTTCTTTGGACTTAGAAGGCAATTGAGTAGTAAAGTCCTCTCCCGAACAACTAAAGTGACACTCTACAAAACCCTCATCATCCCGGTCCTCATGTTTGGTGCGAGACATGGACCATGACAACATCTGATGAAAACGCTTTGGGCTGCTTTGAGAGAAAAAATCTTCGAGTGATTTTTGGTCCTGTCTGCGTTAATGAAGAATGGAGACGAAGATTCAACCAAGAACTGTACGAGCTGTACAGTGACACTGACCTAGCCAGAAAAGTTAAATCCAACGACTTAGATGGTTGGGTCCTGTTGAGCGAATGGAAAATAATGCTCCGGCTCGTAGATTCTTCGAATACAACCCGGAAGGACGTCGCAGAAGAGGAAGACCGCGACTCCGGTGGAGCACACAGGTGGCAGAGGACCTGAACAAACTTGGCTTGCGAAACTGGAGACAGCTAGCTAGGGACCGAGCTGGCTGGAGACGTTTGTTGCGGAGGCCCTGATCCGACCTGGACTGTAGCGCCACCATAAGTAAGTTAGTGTTGTCAGATCAAAGAAGGTACGGTTTCTTTAACCTTGTAGCTAAAAGGCTTCTTAGCGCTCAATCTCTTCTGAACTCTTGGAGATTCGCTACCGAATTCTTCGTCAAAATATATCGAAGGCAGCTTTATTATCATTCACCTACACTCAATCCCCCTTCAACTATCTCCTTATGTCACATTTTCCCAATCCAATAACAATTTATTTTATTTAGCCCATATTTACTCTCCATTGAATAGAACCCTCACAAGTCGCAATAATTTATGATTTATCCATCGACTGATCCCCTGTCTGCTCAAAAAAACAAAACCTGCAAATCCAGCGCAAGAAGAAGAGAGAGAGAGAGAAAAAAAAATAAAATAAAATGCAGGTCAAGATCGATTTTCTTGTTTATCGGCCACCAAGTCGCCTATAGACTACCTCAATTTGCAGTGGTGCAATGCAATCAGCCAAAAAAGAGAATCGTGCTCCAATAAATGTTGTGATACACCACACTGCGCGTTCAGACCTACTGCCATAGCGTGTAACGTCATCAACAATTGCTGCATTCATAAACTTACTTATAGCTTTGGCTACATCATAAAGTCCCTTCCAGCAATTTGGCTTGCTCGTCGTCGTCGTCGTCTTCGTGTCCACATTCTCTTACGAAGTCCATTAAAAGCCCATTGGCATGGTATAAATGCATTTGGGTATAGGCACAAAAAAAAAATAACATTCAAGGTGAGTTCACATTACGGACAATGTAGGCGCGCCATCATCGAAAATAAAAACAAAAAGCTCGAAACTAAAAGTGGAAAGAAATGCCAACATAATGACCAGCCTTAACCCACTCATCAGAGAAAGTACCCGTCGCGTCGTCGTCGTCTTCGTCGAGTCGAGACCGATTATTCGAACACAAAGGAAGTGTACTTACACGCGCAATTATGAGACAAAACCATGTTAATGATGATGGACAGTGGGACACAAAAGTCTTTTATATTGTTTGTCTCTATCTGATTATAATGTAACCTTGTTTTTTCTTTTTTGTATGGAATAAACCCCACTGTGCTACATCAGACTCAGTGTCCGGCATGATATTGTCCAGCTTGGCATCGGAACTTGTTCTCATTTCGTATTTCATGCCTTAATACTGGCTTTGATGTTGTCGCTGTGGTCGTTTTTGCTGGCAACCGAAACAGACACCTTCAACCCTTTTTTTTCATAACCTAGAATAATCAAGCAGACCAGACAGAGATGTTATTTGCATATAATTGTACGGATAAGAATACAACAAGTGTCAGTTTGACGTTCCTCGAATGTAAGTGACGCAAAAGTGTAATCGAGGTATAAAAATGACAACTTTGACAGTTTTTGTCCGACAGCTTTGAATTTTAAATTATCCCCAATCAGATTTTTTTTCTTATAACGTCCCTGTCCTCTCTGCCTTTAGTTTATATTCAAATCTAAAGTTACCGCCATTCATTGAGGTCGAGCTGGTGGATTTTCTTTTTGTCTTATTTTTCAATTTCATTTATCTCGCGCGATTATTTCGTTGTGTTCAATTAACGAAAACAAGTGCACCATTATGTTCTCAGTTTCTTTATGTAGACCCTCTCTCTCTCTGTGAGATTGCATAATTTATGCTTTCAATTTCGATTCCACAACGCATAGGGCCTACCCACAAGGCGGCCAAGATAATTTTAAGCTGTCGGATAGGATTTTTGTTTATTTATTCAATGAATCGTTTTTGTCTTCTTGTTTTTGTTTGTGCTGAAAGTTTTGATTAAAAAAAAAGAAAAAAGTGTGATATCTGATTTTTGGTGAAGTGTAGAAGTGATAGATAACAATACTATGCTACAGTGAACTAAAATTGGGTTTGATATAAAAGAGGTGTTGAAATAGATGAACCTATTCTTTCAAAGGAGATAATGTTGGAGAGAACTGAACTTGTGGGTTTATCAACAATTCTACTTTAAGGTTGTTGGGCTGAAAGGAGCTAATAGATTAAGACAATCGAAATTAACCCTTAATATATTGTCCTTTTTATGATAGCTATCGAATCACCCATAGTACATTTTAAAGAAATAGTATTAAAGCGTCTTCTCCAGTCTCTATAGACGCTGTCCTACGCGGCCTTGAAATCGATGAAAAGGTGGTAGGTATCGATTTGAAGTTCCTGGGTCTTCTCCAAGATCTGCCGTAGGGTGAATATTTGATCGATGGTGGGCTTTCCGGGTCTGAAGCCACACTGATAAGGACCTATCAGGTTGTTGACGAAGGGCTTCAAACGTTCACACAGCACGGCAGACAAGATCATATAGGCGATGTTAAGGAGACTTATACCTGTAGTTCGTGCATTTCAGGGGATCTCCTTTTTTTAAAATCGGGCATCTCCACTGCCCGAGCTTGATCATGTTAAAATTTCTTGTCGTCGCGTGGTTGGAGATTGCAGGCACAATGCATCCGCTTCTCAGACTTGAATCAACACGGATGCCGTGCACAATGAAAACACCAGAAACACTTGTAGTCAAGTGTTCACCCTCGAAGATCTCGTCAAAAAGGAAAGAGTAGGTCCAGCCATCTCATTGGAAGCCTGTCTTGAAGAAGAAAGCATTATTAATGCCCCATTGTATAATGCTGTTTAGGTCAGAGTTTAATGAGCTTATCATATTTTGCCGTTGCAGTTCCACATCCGAAGAGGAGAGGTGTGAACCTGGAAACGAATAAGAAAAGCTTAGGGTACTATTGTCAGCGAAACAATTAATTGGATTAGAAGTAACAGACAAGAGATCATTAATAAAAATGAGAAAGAGGGTCCGAGACAAAACGGAGCCCTGGGGCACACCAGCATTTATATTGTGGGTTTCAGACTTGAACCCGTCCAGTACAACTTGTATTGAACGGTTCGAAAGAATTTTTCTAATCCAACGAAGAAGGGATTCATCGATACCGAAGGCACTCATTTTCGATAAAAGAGCAAGATGCCAGACTTTATCAAATGCCTTTGAAATATCAAGTGCAACAATCTTACTTTCTCCAAAACGATGTAAAGATTTGTTCCACTGTTCGGTGAGATAAACCATCAAATCACCAGTGGACCTGTTGCTGCGAAAGCCGTACTGCCGGTCATTAAGAAGCTTTCGGTCTTCGAGATATTTCTTGAGCTGATAATTTATCAGCGTTTCCATGACCTTAGAAAGAAGACGATTCGCCTTTTTTTTGGATTGGCTGGACAAATTCTGTTTTCCAACTGCTCGGAACGAGCCCAGAAGAATATGATAGATGGAAAAGCTTACGCAAGGGTTTTGCCAGCGTGGAAGAACACCTCTTCAGAACAATAGCGGGGATACCATCCGGACCAGCGGATTTAAGTATGTTGAGATCCTTCAGGACTCTCGCGATAGCACGAGTGCGAAAGAAGATTTGTCCCATGGAATCATTGGCGACGCTCAAGAACAGACGGAGTCATGACACTCTCTGGCAGCGAAGAGTTGGCGGCGAACTGCTAGCAAAAAGGTTAGCTTTCGCGAGAGAGCTAACAACTGGCGTGTCATTGTGAACGAGCGTAGAGACGAGAAAGAAGAAGAATTCTTCATATTTTTTACAAATGAGCAAAATTTCTTACTGCCTTTAGGACATTGCAGTATTTTTTGCCTTAATTTTTGGTCATGTAAAGATTTGGTCCGACCAATATGAGAATTGCAAGCCTTCCTGGCTTGTTTAAATTGTTCCGGTTTTCCTCAGTTGGTTTGGCTCTAAAACACCGGAACTTAACTTCTTTTTTCCTGATAACCTCTGTACAGCTTGAATCAAACCATGACTTTTCCTTGGGTTTGATGCTTTGAACCCTATTTGCGCTGGAGTCTACGTCACTATCGAGGAAGCAAAGTGACCAGTTAAAGATCCGTAGAAAGTTGTTGAGACCGTCCCAGTTGGCTTTCTCGTGTTGCCACACGGGTTCTCTTCGGAACTCTTTTTCTAACTGGATTAGAAAAATTTGCAGATATAATTCTATGGTCTGATCTGCCTAGAGGCGTTAGTACATTGATAGTGTATTTATTAGGGTCAGACGTAAGGAACAAGACAAGAGTGTTTTCAGATTGGCCGTTAATGTCCGATATTCGATGGGCTCGGTGACCAGCTGAGTAAGGTAGTTGAACTCAGCAAAGATCTCAACACAGATCTCATACACATTGGCGCTGGACACAGCCACTGGCGACTGAGATCTAATGATTTATTATTTTCTTATATTTCTGTAATTTGACAAAATTATTGTTCGCGCAAATTTCGTAATTGCCATTTTATTGTCAAATAATTTAATTTAATTGTATTTTTGCTTCGAAGGCGAAACCCATACCAACTGAAATCATCATCACTTTGAAGTTGTCCTTCTACCATTCCAAGTGTTAGTGTTATGTTTCTTTTAAATTAAATTAAAAGCCCAAATCTCAAGAGCTCACTTCATTCGCTTATTTAACTTGCTGTCCTTCTTACCCAAGTCGGAACAACAATGTCCCTGTGCGTATTTACATTTTCCAGCAGCAGCATTGTGAATAGAGATACTACTTAATAAATAAAAACTTAGAATTTAACTTGGTCATTATATACAAAGCTCTTAATAAACTCTTTTATTTCTCTTTGCAGGTAAGGATGTCACTTTTAATTTATTCGAATACCTACTTCTGCTGCTACCTTCATTTTAAACCAAGGTGGATACAGTTTCCAAGGTAAAAAAAATGCAAAACTATACAAACATCTCTCCACCCCTTGGCTACAGTTTTTTGACATGACAATGTCATGTAAAACTTAAAAAATGAAAACTCTTCCTTCCTCTTCGTCAGTTTTGGGCTCGTGAAAAAGAGCTATTGTGAATAGTTTTTAGTGTTTTTAGTCTTATAGTCAGAACTCTCTTAGGATGTTTATTTGTATTGGGCAGTTTCACAATTTTGAAATGAAGAGTTCAAGTTAGAGAAGCTCAAATGTAAACCTTGTTTTTGTTGAGGTGAAAGACGACTGAAACCACGGACGTCAACACAAGAACGGTTAAATTTTTCGCAACTTGTGTATCTTAAGTGCTTCCTGCTGACAGGATTTTCATTCTTAACTAAGTTCGCACTCTTGCCCTCTCAAATGTGGTACAAGGTAGATTATCTTCTTTCCTTCTTTGTCTTGTTTTCACATTTTTTCTTCACTGTTTTTTATTTTTTCTTAAATTAAGGACACGCTAGGATTGGAAGAGTAAGTCTCACGAATACAGGTAAAATAATAGCACCGTTTCCTTTTAACTTTTTTTCTAGAGTGGATCACACAGCCTTGCCCAAGATTCAATGTGCATCTTAATTGGTGACTGGTGTGACAATGGAAATACAACCTTCAAGAGTATCTTGTTTCCATTTTGGATGCAAAAAATGTGGCTGCAGTATCAGGAATTGATATTTGAGGAGATGGTTAGGTGCTTGTGTTCTTAAATTTCGAGTATCGTCTTTAAATAAGCAATTAGATAGAAGAGTATGCAAATCTGGCAATTTTCTGGAACTTATAAATGACAAAATGCATATTTATGGATTTCAAGAAGATTGTCAATGAAAAATCGATGTTAAAGCTTTGTTGAGGGGAAATTTATTCATAACTCGAGCGCTTGACATGTTTTTAAAGGTGCAAAAGTGAAAATTCTTACTTACTTACTTACTTATGGTGGCGCTACAGTCCAGGTCGGACCAGGGCCTCACGCAACAAACTTCTCCAGCCAGATCGGTCCCTGGCTAGCTGTCTCCAGTTTCGCACGCCAAGTTGGTTCAGGTCCTCTACCACCTGTGTGCTCCACCTGAGTCGTGGTCTTCCTCTTCTGCGACGTCCAACATCACCCAACCATCTAAGTCGTTGGACCTTAACTTTTTTGGCTAGGTCAGTGTCGCTGTATAGCTCGTACAGTTCTTGGTTGAATCTTCGTCTCCATTCTCCATTAATGCAGACAGGACCAAAAATCACTCGAAGAATTTTTCTCTCAAAGCAGCCCAAAGCGTTTTCATCGGATGTTGTGAGTTTTGTAGACTGTCACTTAAGTTGCTCGGGCGAGTCTTGACTTGACTGCTCAGTCACCTTCTAAGTCCAAAGAAGCAGCGATTGGCAAGAGTGATTCTTCGTTTGATTTCAGCGCTGGTGTTGTTGTCTGAGTTGATAGCGGATCCCAGGTAGACAAAGTCCTTAACTACCTCGAAGTTAAATCTGTCTATGTTGACGTTTTGCTCCGAACACAGATGTTGATAGTCTTTTCTTGACGACAGCATTAACTTGGTCTTGCCCTCGTTAACCGCTAGACCCATCTTCCTGGCCTCCGTCTCAAGACTCACACACGCTCCACTGAAGTCACGCTGTGTTCTTTCAATTATGTCAATGTCGTCTGCGTATCCTAGTAGCTGAACGGACTTTTGAAAGATTGTTCCTCTGGTGTTGACATTGGAGCTTTGCACAATCTTTTCAAGAATGATGTTGAAGAAATCGCATGACAACGCATCGCCTTGTCTAATACCTTTTTTTGACATCAAAAGCGTCCGTTAGGTTTTTTCCGACCATGATGGAACAGCGTGAATTTTCCATTGTCATCTTACACAGACGGATGAGTTTTTCTGCTATGCCAAAACTAGACATTGCTCTATATAGTTGGTCTCTATAGGACGCTGTCATACGCGGCCTTGAAATCGATGAAAAGATGGTAGGTATCGATTTGAAGTTCATGGGTCTTCTCCAAGATCTGCCGTAGGGTGAATATTGATCGATTGATGGACTTTCCGGGTCTGAACCACACTGATAAGGACCTACAGGTTTGACGAGGGCTTCAAACGTTCACACAGCACGGCAGACAAGATCTTATAGGCGATGTTAAGCAGACTTATACCTCTGTAGTTGGTGCAGTTCAGGGATCTCTTTTTTGAGGATCGGGCATACGATGCTGAGGTTCCATTCATCGGGCATGCTTTCCTCCGACCAAATTTTGCAGATGAACTGGTGCATGCTCCTAACCAAATCATCTCCAGCTGCTTTGTACAGTTCGGCGGCTAGCCCATCTGCTCCAGCGGCTTTGTTCGACTTCAGTTTAGATATCGCTATCTTCACTTCGTCCATGTCGGGTGGGTGGAATTGTTGGCCTTCTGCACCCAAATTGAATGGTTCTGTATTGCTGGTGGAGTTTTGGTCGTCATCGCCATTATACAGCTTGGAAAAGTGGTCTTTCCATATTCTCAGCACTGACTGGACTGGCGGTTCTACTACGATGTTCCCATGATGGTCTCTACAGGATTCAGTTCGGGGTGTATAGGCACTGGAGGTTTGTTTCACATTTTGTAGAACTTTCGAACCTCGTTCCTGTTGTGACAGCCCTCTATCTCCTCGATCGCGCGCTTCTCATGCTCTTTTTTTCTTTCTGGGAACTTTGTGCTCCTCTCTCCTTTTTTTGCTCGTAGAGCTAAAAGCAGTTTTTTCTCTTTACTTCTTGTCAATAAGAACTTGGTGGTAACCATTGGACAAATCAAGAAATGAAAAATATCGACGATTTCCTAACTGATCAAGGATATCTTCTATCCTTGGCTGATGAAAAACGTCTTTTGCAGATACTTCGTTCAACTGTCGGAAATCAACTACGACTCTCCACTTTTTTTGCCTGCCTGGTTCTGATTTTTTAAGAACGACCAAAAAGGGGAGTTCCATGGTGATTTACTGGTTTAAATAATGCCATCATCAAGAATTTTCAAAACCTGTGAGTTTATTTCATCCCTAGCAACTTGCGGCAATCTGTACTGTTTCCGATTGATTGGCTCTTGGTCCACCCGCACGGGTATTTTATGCGAAAGAACGTCTGTATAGCTGAGCGTATCTCCGTCGAGGTGAAATATATTATTATACTCGCTACATATTTCTGCTATACATGCTCTTTTTTCAACATTTAGAGAAGGATTTAAATATAAAGCCTCAAGCAATGATTCTACCCTATTACACAACGGTTTTGCACCATGTATTTGGTATGGTGACTTCTTGTCCAGAATTCTAAATTGGTTAAAATGTTTGACTTTAGGTCTAAAATTTTCATTTAGAAAAACATTTCTTTTAGTCGGGTTCAAGACCGGAACCTGGACTTCTCCATCCCTTACTTTGACTACCGTGTTCGCCAAGTATAAACCTGGTATAGTTCTTGGGAGTTAACAAGGATTGCAAGGATTTTCGAAGGGACCTTTATTGTAACAACCGTGTGAGTTCGGGCTTTAACTTCCCTATTTTCTAAATGCGCGTTTTGAACCAAGCACTGCATGTTTTTGTTCGTATATCAAATGCATGTCTAAAGGGAAATTCAGAGGCTATTGATTTATCTTTATTTAAACATTTCAAAGTCTTGGTCACGGTATCGATAACAT
>CAKKXW010000004.1:66038586-66049921 GCA_920937365.1 Sphaerophoria rueppellii | reverse complement strand
CTGTGATGTGCTGTTTTTCAAAACAGGCAAGCAGTTAACGTCATTTATGTACGCCTACCTATCCTCGTTTAGTGTGGCTTCTTATGTATTTCATACCCTGTTTTACAGTCGTGGGTTTTGACATGTGGCAAAATACTTCATTGCGTGTGGTCTCACTTGTTCTGTTTGTTTGTCTTTAGCTGTTCTTTGCACAGTCAACATATCCATATCCTCGTTGTGTGTGGGTTCGCATGTTTCTATTCTGTAAAACAGAAACAGCAGGAGCCACACCCCATGTTATGCTGTGCTGAAAAACAGCTTTCTGTTGAATCGGTGTGTTTTTAGCCTTTTCAACTCATTTAAAAATCCCAAGCGGACAAAACGTCTTTTTGTCTTTCGACAAAAAGTCGTGTCGTATTGTACCCCACACCGAGGACGACAAAGACAAAATGTCTTATCTTTGTACGCTTGGGTGTGTGTTGCTCCTATACCTATACAACTGACACGTTTCTTGTCGATTTCTGTTTGTTTGTCTTGTTCACTCTGGTGTGCGTTACTTCATAAAACGGTGTACAGTTTTGGGTGCTGACATTTTGTCCCATACTTTATGTATTCTTCGGTGTGATTTGCTCCTATCCATCCGCATGTATTTACTGCAATTGACGAACGGACAAAACTTTTTGTCGTGTAGTGTCAAGCGGACAAGACTTTTTGTCTTGTCGTGTCTTTTTCGGTGTGTGGTGCCTCATAAGAGCAATGCACACAAAGACACGATTTTTTGTCGTAAGACAAAAGGACGTTTTGTCCGGTTCGGTGTGTGTTTAGCCTTAACAATATTTATGTTTTTTTCATTAACTTTGTTTGATGAAATATTATGGAAGATTGAAAAATTTAAACACAGAAGAGGGACTTAATATGATTTTTACTCCACGGAATTGGAGAGGGAGAAGCGTTTGTTAAATGGAAAATAAGCACAAAAATTAAGCTACTTAAAAAAGCGAAAAAATTGCCTCGATTGATTTTTTTCCTTTTTCAAATTTACCTGACAAAAGCATATTTTTTTAAGTTAATGGAAACCAATCGTAACACATATATATATTTATTTGACAAGTTCTATTTTTCCGTTTCTTCATTTACGACAATTACCACTGGACAACAAACTTATCCTCTTTGTTTCTTTCCCTAAAACAAACGTCTGGCAGTACAACTTGTTTGTAAATCAGTTTGCCATCGGATTTTGTATACCGTTTGGGCCATATCTAATTTACAGAGATTATGACAATATGTATTTTTTGCCTTTATCTCACGGAGAGTATCGAGGCATTGTGCCTCATTTAAAACTCATGAACATTTTTTGTATTAACTTCCCCGAGGAAGTTATTGTAATGGGTCCGGTTTTGTGAATCTCCAATTTTCGCATTTCTCGATGTTTTGATGTCACTACAATCCGAATCGACCCTTTTCATGATGATGTCTGTGTGTGTGTATGTGTGTTCGTATGTGCGGACGTGCGTTACGTTTTTTAGCTCAATTATCTCGCGAACCACTCATCGTATTGTTAAAAATGTTGTAAAATTAGTCTCATTCGACGCGGCTTTGTGTTGTTAAGAGCTGCTTAGGTTTTGAGCGAAATCGGCTTAGCGGTGAGTCCACGAAATTGTAAGATCAACTTTTGGCAGATGGCGCCACTGTCGCCAATATTTTTCATAAAAGCATCAGTTTTATGGAAACTGACTTTGAACCAACGTGCATGTACATGTACAACTACAACGGGATGCATTGGCTGAAAATTTTGCAAAATAACTAATGTTTTTACGTATTTTTCTACTCTGGGATGTTAGTCGTGTGGACTCCCCATAGATCGCACTCATATTTTTTTATTTTTTTATTTGAGTGACACAGATACTTTAGTCTAACAATAGAATAACAGATATAAAAAAAGGAGCTTTAAAAAATTTCTCAAATTGACAATTTTCGCTCTTGTTTGACAAAGACACACAATTATCGGATCTAAGGCAAACCAAGAAGAGGAAAAATTCTGACTTGATGGTAAGGTGATTGGTACTGCTGCTGTAGCAGTAAAAAATCATATTATTCCTCCCAGCAGAGCCCAACGGTTGTATAGGTTAATGCTTTCGTGCATAAGAAAGAACACAAAACTATAAAAAATATTTAGTCTGATTGGCGCATTATTCATTTTCTAGAAAGGACGAACATGGCAGCATGCAGTGCACCGCAGTGAATTTCATTTAATTCTGCACTGTTAACTCTCACCCTTTCCTTTTAGTGCGCTACATTTGAGTGTCCATCAGACAGTTTTGGGAGCTGGCGGAGGATTTTTAGGTCACACTCGCTTAAAAAAAAAAAAACTTCTAGAAATAAAACATAGTTAACCAATCGTATGGACGAGCCAATGAAGGAACCATCAGACAGGCGAGTTAAGTTTCTTATACTTGATGTTAATTTTGCAGTCATATAATTTATAAGTGCAAACACAAGGTGCTCAGTTTTGTCCGTAGATAGTTCACAACTGTTCGTGGGGCATTGAGAACCACACTCTCAGTAGCATTGGACACTCTCCTCCATCTGACACCCTTCGAAATTTTAAGCAAACAAGTGGCAGCGAGCACAGCTATAAGGCTCAACGCCTCATCTCAATGAACCAACAATAATGTGGGACATTCCATCATTTTGAACTTCTTCGGTTCTATTCCAAAGTACACAGACTACACCATTCCAAAACCCCAATTTGGTAAGAACTTCCAGATATCCATTACATCCAGAGATGAATGGGAGGACAAAAATCTTCTAGATGACAGAAGCATTCATTTTTATACAGATGGATCCAAGACAAGTGATGGAGTTGGTAGTGGTGTGTACTCAGAAAAGCTTAATCTAAGCATCTAATTCCACCTCCCTAATCATTGTAGCGTCTTCCAAGCGGAAATTTTAGCGATCAAAGAGGTTCTCTCCTGGCTAAGAGAAATCGTGATATCAACTTCTGATATCCGCATCTTCTTGACAGTCAGGCTACTATTAAATCTCTCGATGGTGTCTCAACCAAATCTCAAACGGACCTCGATTTAACAATTTAACATTCACCTCTGTTGGGTGCCGGGCCGCAGAGACAGCACAGGAAATTGTAGAGCCGACGAACTCGCTAAAAATGGAAAAATGGAACCGTCATACCTATTTCTGAAAGGGAAAAGATAGGTATCCCGATAGTTACATGTAACTTCTGCTAAAAGAAACAGCCTACAAGGTTACAAACTCTAGGTGGCACAATTTACCAACGTGCGCAACCACAAAACTTATTTGGCCTTCACTGGACCTAAAGCGCTCGAAAGACTTATTATCTCAAAGCAGTCTTCATATTAGCTCCCTAATAGATGTCCTTACGGGACACTGTCTTATAGGCAGACACGCAACACGACTTGGTATAGCCTCAAATGACTTCTGCAGGAAGAGGAAACAATATCTCACCTTCTCTGCACTTGCCCTGCGCTTTCACTAAGACGCAAACTTAATCTGGAAGAGTACTTTATGATAATCCCAGTGAACTAGCGAATAAGGATATCAAATATCTTCTTCGTTTTATAAAAAGCTCAAAATGATTTCACTAGTAAGAAGTAATTCTCTAGATTCATGTGGTATCACAATGGGCCTTTTCTTTTGGCCTAAGTGTGTGGATTCTGTATCCACAGCCACTTTAACCTAACCTAACAACTGTTCGTTTTCAATTCCCAAAAAGTTTGCATGCACGTTTAGTTTTCATTTTGGAAAATTGAAAGATCAATATTTACAAAAGATCCATTGTCAATTCCATTTCACATTTTAAGGCATTAAACACAAGCATACTTAGAACTAAATATTCAATTTCGAAAATATCCCCGAAACCTAAACAAAAAACAGTTAGACCCTCAAATCCAAAAAAAAAAACACTTGTTACAAACACTATAAACAGTTCTTCCCGAAAAATTCAAAGCAAAGAAAGAACGCCATTTTTTTTTTTTTTTTTTTGAATATATCGCCAACATTCTAGTCTTCAGTGTCCTAAATATCAATTAAAAAAGCCCAAAAGTGTTTATCACAAAAAATTAAGAAATTAAATGAACTCTAATATTGTTATTGTTAGTCGACCCAGCTCTAGAAATTCGAGTACGTTTATCCTGCATTTAAGGTGGTTCACATTCAACAGCGTGCTCATCAACTTCTGTCGTGTTGGTGGATTTATGTAATTTGGTGTTCAACTGTGTACTCACCTTAATTCTTGTTCAGGTTTAGATTTTCAGCTCGCAGTCTGACCATCATTGATATTTCCCTAACACTAAGCTCCTAAGCTCATCACGGAAGAAGTTTAACTGCTGCAAATTGTGGTTAAGCTGGCAGTAGATCGTACAATGTAAGGAGTTTGAAGCTTCATCCATGTACTCGGTTCTAGCTGCTTCATCTACCTTGGAAATAATTTGGTACATGTCCTTTTTTAATTTGGAAAGATCCTCAACATTACAAACCAAATTAATTCCACAATTTTCTGCCAATTCAAGCCATTCGCGATACCATCCACTCCTTGAATTGATAGCATTAAGAGCTGCTATTTTGGGTAAACGATAGTCTGCCAAATTTAAGCTTCTAATTATGTTTTTAATGATTTCACAAAAAGTGGAGAAATTCCCGTTTCTAGCATTATGACATAGTTCGGTGTGTTGACCGGCAAATAGAATGCTCGTTTAATGTAGAAGCGCAATAGCTTTTCAACAATTTCATAATATTTACTTCCCCAAGTTCGTGCAGCGTAAAGCATAATGGATTCTGCTACCGTTTCAAAAATTTTGTATTTGCTACTATGAGCCACAGATTTGTTCGTGAAACATCTTTTCCATGTGAGGTTTATCGCCATTTTCGCTTTATTAAGCTTTTCACTAAAGTGTTTCTCCATACTTAAGTTCTTCGTGAAGGTAACTCCTAAGTACTTAAATTCTTTAACCACTTCAATCAATTCTCCATGTTTTTTAAAGATCATTTGGAATATTCGTTTATCCGATTAATCATTAGTTGAAGTGATTCTGGAGTATATGCGAGCAGCACAATGTCGTCTGCAAATAGCAGAGCTTTAATCAGCGTCCCCACATAAACAATAACTCCGGGGAACCAGTCGATTAGATCCTCTATGAATATTGCAAATAAAATCGGGCTTAGTGTGCAACCTTGCATAATTGGATGCAAATTGGAACCAATCAGACTTTTCTTCACCATTCCACAAAGCAGCTCGAGTGTCTTCATATATGTTTTCAATTAGTCTGCCAAACTTCAGACACATTGCATTTTCGTATAGCTTAAAGATTAGCGATTTACGATCCACAATATCGAACTCAGCTTTGAAGTCAATGAAGAACACGTAGAGTTCTAGGAATGAATCTACAATACTCCTCAGCACAAATCTATGATCAGGAGTTGAATACCCTTGTCTAAAACCGGCTTGAAATTCTTTTAATTGTTTATATTCTGTTAACCATGTTGACAGTCTTCGTTGCATTATTGCGGTAAATACTTTATAGGATGCATCAAGAAACGAAATTCCCCCGCACATCCTTTCTTGTATATAGGAAAAATCAGTGCTTCCTTGAACTGAAGAGGTATTACGCCTGTTTCAAAAACATTATTGAACAAGAGAGCTAAAAGACTGCTATTCACATATTTATAAAATTCAGCTGGTATTCTATCAGATCCTGGTGCTTTTCTACCTTAAAGGCCATAAGGTAGGATTTTCGACTCCTGGAGCAGAATTATGAATCACAACCCGGTTCATAACTGGATTAAGAAGCATATTGAAGTGCCGCGATAAAACATCAGAATTAAGGTGTGTATTGTACACCGTTAAGTTTCCATGCCAATTGCCAAAATTCAGCCGAATTTCTGCAGCTCGTCAGTTTTTGGGCTTCCATTTCAAAATATTTTTTCTTTAATTCTTGATGATAATTCTGACATTTCTTCGCGAACACACCCTGCACAGAACCAGCTGTTTGGCACCACTTTACTGACACTTTTTTTTGAATAAATTTATTGTTTTAATAAAGCAATTTTGTTTGTAGTTGTCTTTTTTCAATTATTCATCCCCTCAAGGCTGAGGAGGTACGAGAAAGTCTTTAATTCCGTTTAAATCCTAACAAAGAATATTTACAACAATAATTTCCGAATTTCAAGTTTCGGCCACCCTGTATTGCCTTTGAAGTTCTGGCTGCCAGACGGTTAATTTCTATACATAAACCTAGAAATTCCTCCCCTGTCCAACATTCAGTGTAGGAGTTACGTTAGAAAAACCCTGTTGGTGGTTTAAGTTGCTCATCGATTTAAATTACGGAACTTTCGCGGTGCGGTTTTCTTGGTCGAACAAAACCCTTTTTGCGTCCATTTTTGCAAGGAAAATAAGATTGTTTCAATAACGGTGCCAGTTGGTGGCTTGTTATTCGCTTACGCAGCCGTTCCCGCCGACCACTCGCAACTTTAATCGCTACATTTTACATAGCTTCTTGCTGGGGCTTTGGTTAAAGGATAAACGCAAAGTCATTAAAGGACATAAATAGACAATGGATGGTTTTGTATGTTGTTTGCTTGTAGTGTGAAAGCCGAAGCAGAAACAAAAGCGAACAAAAAATATTATATCAACGGCATCTGTTTTGGATTTCACAAATTGCAAAAAATAAAAAAACCCAAAAGCCTAAGAGAATGATGGTGAAATTGATGAGCGCAAACAAGAGTGGTGGATTTAAGTAGCCTACCTAACGACCATTGTTCCTTGGCTTGTATATTGAATGTCCTTAAGTATCCAGGATAGAGATTCGTGTTAAATTTCGAGATTATCGAAACGAGGCCATTGAGAGCGAGTATTAAACTTGGATTTTTATTCTATTAAAGGGAAAAATAACAATGTAAGAGTTTTAAGTGTGAAATATTGAACCAGTCTTAAGGTTCTTCTTCCTTATGATGGAATATAAGATGTTGCCACATAAAATTCAGAAATTTGCGGTTAAAAGATTTTGAAGGCTTACAATTGCAATAAAGGATGACGTAATTGCTTGAAAACCAGGGCTTTAATTTGAGTTCAAAATGGATGAAGACTAAAAGGAGCTATCTGAGTGCAGTGAAATAACTACACGGGAATCTGCTCCACAATTGTGTGAGAAAGTAGTCCACCAAAAGTAAAAAGTGTGAGAAACAATAATTATTGCACTTCTTGTTTTGAAAAAAGAGATTTTTTAATATTTTTTTTTTTTTTTTTTAACATAGACTCAGAATGTGATTTTTTCTTAAATAAATTTATAAAAATAATTAAAATAACTGGAAGATTTAATCTTGTTTTGGATTTAAGAAAAAAATCACATTTTGAGTGCAGTAAAAAAAATGTCAGAAAATGAAGAAACAAAAACTTGTTTTAATTTGCGAAATAAGATAATTGAAGAGGCGCAGGGAAATTAGTCCCGAACTCAAAAGTCTTACTTATGTGGGTCACTATGGTGGGTCAATAGTCCCTATTTCATTTTACCTTCTGCCGGACAAAAGTCCCGGATAATATTCAAAAAGTCACAAAAACTCCCACAAAATTAGAAAAGTGGTAACACATATTCAAACTCCAATCCTAACACTGCGGTTGTGTTTTTCATTGAAAGCTGAAACTCTAAGCGTCTGTTTCACAATATACAAGTTAAGTTCCAGTTAAGCTACCTGGAAGCTAACTAGAAGTTAAAATTCATAAGAGCGTTTCACAATATCTGAGTAGAGCTAACTAGTAGTTAAAGTGTCAAGTAACTTATACGGAGGATGAAGTGCCCTATAAAGTAGTTTATAGAATTAAGAATCTAAAAAAAAAACAAGATTTGTCATTTTTACAATTAAAATAAAATTCAATTTCTGAAAAGCAAACATTTTTAAATAATTGTCACTTTTCTTTCCAAAAAAATAATGCATATTTTCTCGACACGTTAGATGACGAGTTTAATGAGGTTTTTTTTTCGGAGCCACCACAAAATCGTGTCTTCCGAGTTAGAACGGATTATTCCAAAAATCACGAAAACCGTAACTGATTGACTGACTGATTCACTCACTCACTGACAGATCATCAAAATTATGAAGCACTTCCCGTTGTATGTGGTACATACAAAGGAAAAATCGAAAATTTTAAATTTTTCAATCAGGGGGCGTGGTAGCCGCCTACTTTTACATTATTAATTGAAATTATATGGAGCACTTTGGAGTGCAGTAGAACCAAGAAATTTGGCACAGTGATAGGTCATGAAGTACATACAAAAGAAAAAATCAAAAATTTGAAATTTTTCAATAAGGGGGCGTGGTAGCCGCCTGTATTTTTACATTTTTAGTATATAATAGAACAAATATAGTATAATTAGTATATATTAGAACAAATTAGTATATTACAGAACAAATAGAATATGAAATTTATAATTTTCAACTGAGGGGGCACCTCCGATCAACTTAGTTATTTGGAAAACTAGCAATTCTGCCAGTCGATATAAAGAAACAAAATTAGTTTTTAGATCTTTCTGTTAAGGAGGCATGGTACCCGCCCATGTTTTATGAATTAATATAACACCTTCCAAAAGAAAAAATATTAAATAATAGCTAAGACAAAATACAATTTTATTTCAATTCATTCTTATAAAGAATCCGTATATGTAGTTTGTTTTTGTTAGTCGTTTTAAACTACGGTGTTTTTAGTGGGTATCACTAGTGTCTCTCGAGATTTTTTCCTTATCAAAAAAAAAAAAAGAAAAAATCTTTGATCTAAATGAACGCCAAGTTCTAAGATTCACCAAGTACTCGTAGGTGCATTGAAAATATTTTAAGGGGACTTACACCGAATGAACAAGAAACTTGTAAACTAATGTAAATTACTTAATTTTTTTTACTTGGCAGGTTTTCTCTTAGGAACCTACTATTAAAAAAGTTTGAAAAACTTGCAAAGTAAGAAAAAATTAACTAATTTACATTAGTCAATGATTCCATGGGACAAATCTTCTTTCGCACTCGTGCTGTGGCGAGGGTTCTAAAAGATCTCAACATACACAAATCCGCTGGTCCAGATGGTATCCCCGCAATTGTTCTGAAGAGGTGTTCTTCCACGCTGGAAAAAGCCTTGCGGTAAGCTTTTCCATCTATCCTATTCTTCTGGGCTCGTTCCTAGCAGTTGGAAAACAGCATTTGTCCAGCCAATGCCAAAACACGGTGACTCTTCTTCTCCTTCCAACTATCGTCCGTTTTCACTTACGTCCCTTCTTTCTGAGGTCATGGAAACGCTGATAAACTATCAGCTCAAGAAATATCTCGAAGACCGAAAGCTTCTTAAGGACCGGCAGTACGGCTTTCGCAGCAACAGGTCCACTGGTGATCTGATAGTTTATCTCACCGAACAGGAGAACAAATCTTTACATCGTTTTGGAGAAAGTAAGATTGTTGCAGTTGATATTTCAAAGGCATTTGATAGAGTTTGGCACCAGGCTCTTTTATCGAGAATGCGCACTTCCGGTATTGATGAGTCCCTCCTTCGTTGGATTTGAAACTTTCATTCGAATCGTTCTATACAAGTTGTATTGGACAGGTTCAAGACTGTAACCCACAAAATAAATGCTGGTGTGCGCCAGGGCTCCGTTTTGTCTCCGACCTTCTTCCTCATTTTCATTTATGATCTCTTGTCTGTAACTTCTATTCCAATTCATTGTTTTGCTGACGATAGTTCCCTTAGCTTTTCAAATTCGTTTCCAGGCTCACATCCCTCTCCTTCGGATGTGGAATTGCAACGGCTTAATATGATAAGCTCATTAAACTCTGACTTAAACAGCATTGTTTCCCCATTGTACAATGGGGAATAAAAAACCGAGTAGAGTTTAATGGTTCGAAAACTCAATGCTCTCTTGAATCGTTGAAGCGAGACATACCCCCCTTGTCACTGTCCATGAGTGGCACTTGCATCAGTGAAACCGAACATGTCGATATTCTCGGTATGTGCATTACTGACCATCTTTTATGGAAAGAGCACATATGCGATGTCGCCAAAAATGCCGCAAGATGTTTAGGTTTCTTATGGCGTTGCAAGAAATTTTGTTCCCCTTCTGATCTGGCTATCATCTACAAAACCTACATACGTCCAAAGCTTGAGTTCAACTCCCACGTTTGGGCTGGTGCTCCAGCAACGTCCAGAGCAGAGCATTTAAGATAATTGGTGACCATACCATCGTTGAGATATTTACGTCACTTGAACATCGGCGTAATGTCACATGCCTCACTCTATTTTACCGATACTTCAACGGTATATGCTCTAGTGAAATAGCCAGTTGCATTCCTCCCCTTAAGATATTCCACCGTAATACCCGCGCCTACAGGAATGCCCATCAAGGGTGAACCCTTGAGCCCAACTTCGGACGTTCAGTCATGTACAGAGAATCGTTTTTTAGCCGTACAACGCGAATGTGGAACTCGCTTCCACACTCCGTCTTCCCCAGCCATTGTAATATTTAAGAATTCAAAAGCAATGTTCACAGACATCTCCTTTTACATCCTCTATCCTTTCCCTCATACTCGCACTGTGCTCTTGGCATATAAAGGGTAATGAAGAAAGCCCTTGAGTGCGCGTTGATTATAAAAAAAAAAAAATAGTTTACAAATAGTTGATTCGATAATTTCAGTAGCATTTTGGATAATTAACCAAAAAATATCAATTCAATGTCACTCTAAGAGATAGCTTCTTATCTTTGAACACATGCACACTCGAAATTTATCAACATTTTTTTTTCTGTGTAAAATAGGTAATCCGATAATCGGGACAAAAATTATGCTAAACTTATCTTCATTGATTAATTATTAAATAACTTGAGTACATCTTAAGTTTAGAGAAATAAACAAATGCGTAAATTTATTTTCATTTTTCTGCTCTGGATTATCAGGAGCGTAGCTTAGTTCTTTCAGAAATGGGAGAATTCGATAGCCCTACTCCCGTTGGAAAACGATATTTTCAAATTGTTTTCAAAGACAAGACACAGTGCTAAAAAAAGGCAACAGAATTTTATCTTTTGAGTCATAAAATATGCTGACTCTCTTTTATGAGAGAAGGGAACCTATCATAAAAGTTCAATTAAACGTTAATGGGAGAAACAGCTTTTATTGTACATGTTTTTCTTATTTAATGTTTTTATATTTTTCCATTTTTTTAAGAGGGTCATACATTCGGATCTAAGTACCGGTTGCCCTCATCCCGATAGCTTAAGAGGGTAAAGACTTTCTTGATTCGATGCGAGGACTATTAGGTCTCGTCTTTTTACTTTTATTTAAATGCGTAAACAAATAA
>CAKKXW010000004.1:66018008-66029017 GCA_920937365.1 Sphaerophoria rueppellii | reverse complement strand
TAAAATGATAACATATCCAATCAACTATTCCCCACACGTGTCACACTTTGACAACGTATGTGCCCCCGGATGACCAGGTAACACTAGATATTTTTATTTATAATCATAGCTACGAGAGTTTCACCGGCTAATCGCAACTGACCGAGCAATTGCTTGGTCGGACACAATAGATATTTTTAAAATAAGTACGCGACAAATTTTTTTGTTTCACGACAAATTTACGACAAATTCACGACAATTAATTGCATAATTACTTTTTGAAAATTCTAAAGTGGTAGTGCTAACTTGATGGGCATGAACCGGATGATCTAGCAGAGGTCTCAATGCCAAACATTAGGAAATTTATAGATAACACAGGCTGGTTCGTTAACGAGCCAGTCAACGCTAATCGGCCACTTTGAGAGCATCGATACTAATATTTATTTTTATAGATCACAATGGACCAGTAGGCCCCCGTGTATGCAACAGTTTCACACTGTGCACACCCCTTATCAACTAACCTATACAATAGTAAAATATTATCTGGATACATTTGTTCCTTTGACACAACTTGTAACGATCCTTTGCCTACTCTCAAAACTTATCTACTTCAAGTGAAATTTTCAATTAAAACAAAACCAGAAGAAACACATATTTTGTCAACACTTTCCACGAAGTTTAAAAAAAATCCAGTAAAAATCATATCGTGCTACTAGGGGTAGCTACAGGAATATTTGAACCAGGAAATGAAAATCTTGTAAGATGAAAATTTGAGAATGTAATACTGCGCGTTCCCTACCTCTTCACTTATTTTTTCTTTCTTCATTTCGTGCAAGAGTACTACACACTTGGGGTAAGAAAAGCAAACATGTTTTTATGCACGTGCTTCAACATTTTTAGACTGAACAAATAAGAAGTACAAAACTCTTTAGCATGAAACCAATTTCGTTGCAGCTGTTGGCCTTAAACAAAACAGAAAAATGTTGATTTTTGTACGGGATCTTCCGGAATGTAATCATAACAGGCCACTTGACTTTACTTTTTAAATAAACAAGACAAGGAGGATAAAGGGTTATAATTTTTCTAGAATTTGTTTGACAATTTTATCTGTTTTGCAACATTGAAAAGGGAAGCAGGAAATCAACTTGGAGGCTTCAATTTTATTAAATTAAATAATCAATTATTCGGTATGTTTTCAAACATACCCTCATTCAAATTATAGAATTTCAAGAATGAAACGTGAACTCCAAACTCCAAAGAGTTGATGTTAAAAAAAAAATAGTGAGTATACGTCATGGTGACCAATTTTTTAAATCTATAATTTTTCCTTCGGTGGTTGGATGTTGTACACACCAAGTGCTTACTTTACCTCCAACTGGTGCTGGTTATAATATCACTAGGTATAAGTTGCGAAACTTGTAAGCGCGAGTGTAAAACAGAGAAACAGAAGCACTTAACCAACGGCCCTACCAATTTGGAGGTTAGTGCGAGGGGCTAACAACCCCTCCACAGTCAAAAACTAAGAAGTTATGAGAGAGATAGTAGCCTCGGATAATGACTTGAATCTGTCCTCACGCAGTATAAGGCAGATATAACTGCGATCCAGGAAATACAATGGATAGGATCAGAGACAATGAAAAGAAAAAATGGTGACATTGATTACAGCTGTCATCAAAGAATGTCCATATTTGGATGCGGATTCGTTGTGGGAAATCGGCATAGATCGAAAATCATGGATTTCAAGCCAATAAGTGATCGCCTGGCTGTAATCCGCATCAAGGCCACACTACAAAACATCAGTATAATATGTGCACACGCCCCTACCGATGATACCGAGGAGTCAAGCAAGGAGTTTTTTTTACTACCTCCTGGATAGAGCATACGGAGCCTGTCCAGAGTCAAAATCGTACTAGGAGATTTCAATGCAAAAATCGGGAAGGAAGACATCTTTGGCGTATTAGTTGGAAAGCATAGTCTCCACGAAGTTACAACAGGTAACGGCTTCCGACTAATGGACTTTGCTGCCGGATGGTCGAACCACCAACCAAATCGACCATGTGCTAGTCGGCGCTAGGCACGCAACCAACATCTTGAACGTTGCGCACTTTCCGAGTAGCAAATGTCGAAAGTAGTCAGAGACTACTTTCTGGTAGTGGCTAAGTTTAATGCTCGACTATCGAACGACAAAAAACACCTGCGGCCCCAAGAAAGAAGTTCAACATTGGTTGAATAATGCCAGAGACTACAGTGAGCGCCTGATTGAGCGACCGCTGTCCTCCCAAATACCACAGATGTCAACACCTTGTAGAACCAATATCACGAAATAATAAGAAATGTAGCCAAGACCACCTTAGTTAACAGCCACCGTCGAGAAAGCACAAGTGGTATGATGATGACTGCGCGTTATTGAAAAGAGAGGAAGGAAACCTATTCACCGAAGCACAGAGAATTGTAGATGTTTGCAAGCAACACTTCCAACGGCTGCTGAATGCGCAAAATGTCGAGCAAGCCAATCGTGGACTATTTGAGAGTTTGTGGAGACAGACGCGAGAGATTTGAGAGCGGCTTGGCTGTCCGAAAAGATTCGTATATCCTTGCAAGATATAAAGTTTACTTTGAGCCTGGATAGTGCCTCTTTAGTCGCCATTACTTCTGCCTGGAATAAACTACATTGATTGGGAAGTCTGTATGATAGACTGAGATTCAGTTGTTCCGAATCGGTCTTTGAACCGTCTGTATAGATGTGTACCGCATTGTCTTCCAGGGTTCTCTCTTCTTCCCAGGAGGATCTTGAAGGGATGGAGACATGGAACCTTTTATCAAATACCATTTTTGGGTTGGTATAGTCTAGGCGATCTGGGATAGATCTGAAATGGTCGTTGCAGGATATTATTAAACAATACACTTTCTCTTTTAAATCAGTTTTGTTATCTTTTTGCAAGGTAGCTCTAATTTTTTTGACATGTTTCTGAAGGAAGAAGTGTTTTCAAAATGGAGCGATTCCCTACTATAAACTACGAATAAGTTTTAACAAATAATTAAACCAAAAATATATGAAGACTGGAGACTGAACACTGCTCAAACTCTTTTTGACATGTAATAATAGTTACTTAAGACGAGGAATTCAAAATTCAGTAACCGGGCGCCAAAGGCATATTTTGTCAAAGTTTGCACAAGTAGGTAACTGAGTTTAGGTCCGGAAGTGCAGTAGTGATATTTCAGAGAAGTCATTGACACTAAATTAATAAAAAGGACAGACAATGGCCTGAAACAGATGTATCACAATTAAACAAAACATTATAGTAAGAATACGCCATAGTAACCTAGTCGAGTTAGTTCCCTCGTTTTTTTTTTTTTTTTAATAATTTCCTCCAAAAACTCTGCACTTAAAAGCGCATTAAAGATAATTTTTATTTTTGTTGAATTTTAGAGTTTTGTTTTTTTTTTGCTCACATAATTTAAATGACAGAATGCTTCAGGTAAAAAAGTGTTTGCAAGCAAAGGAAAAAAAGACTAAGCAAGTACAAGTATTTATGTTTTCGTTTCTCAAGTGTATAATCAGAAAAAAAGGGTCTCCTTTTCGACTTCTTCATCCTTTCACGCCTACTTTCATAGAAAAAATAGGACTGTTCTAGGCTGATGAAGTTACAAACACAATAGAAACTAAATGTGAATTACACACTCGAAAAAAAAGCTTAATTTAAACATGTTCTTCAAAGAGAAAAATATTGTTGAGTAGACACTAAGCTGGTTCCTATTGGCAGACTTACGAACGGACGAAAAAAACAAAAAAAAATGTATAACCTATTTTTAAGTGGATTTTGGTTTACTTACACTTTTTTTTTTTGTCCTGAAGTGGTTGACAATACTTAATGTAACTGTAATCCAGCAAAAGGAAACAAACACATACAACTCAAGTACACATGTGGGAGTTGTAAAGGATTTGAAATGTAAATTATAAGAACCGGAACATGTGGAAGGATTTTAGGTTATTTTTTATAAACAGGAGCTCTGTGCAAGGGGTGAGCATTAGCGAAAGAGGACAGACTCTCATGTATAATTTAAGGTAACACTTAAATAAAGGAAAGATATTTTAAGATATTTTTTTTAAGTTTTCTGATTTTCTGGGTCAGTTTAAAGAATGGGTTTGTGTAGAACAACAAAACAAGCCCTCTTACTAAAGACTGAAAGAAAGAGAGTGTTTTCTATTAATTTTAATTCGTTGAGACTTCAGACTTAGGGGCTTCATGATATTGGATAAAAATATCGGTATAGTATTGTGATGTTCGAAGGGTAGACAACCGTGGCGTCTACAGTTCCAGTCAGGATGAACTACTTAGTGAACACCTTATAGGGCTACTACGACATATTTGCAGCCCAGGCCTATAAGGAGCGGTTTGGCCGGCTCTTCATCTTAGAGTTAAACTAAAGAACTGGCCCTCCAGGTTGGGGGTCGTGCGTCGGGCTGACTGCACGGCCACATAAAGAAACTATAGTTCCGAACCACCGAAAGAGCCTCGGATACGGATGGAATTAATGATGACGACCCAAGCAAACGATTTAAGGACAACGAATTTCGGTTTTGCGAGTGGAATGTTAGGTCCCTTAACAGACCACGTGCAGCCGAACAGCTAGCGGAAGCCTTTGACTGCTATAAAGCAGATATAATTGCCATCCAAGAAATGCGATGGGATGGTCCGGGCCTACGTAAAATGAACAACTGCAATATTTACTACGGTGACTGCTCCCGGGAATAAAATCAGCGTCTATTTGTATGTGAATTTGTAATTGGGACTCGACTCAGGAGGAAGGTCTTGAGTTTCAACTCAGTGAATGAGCGCATCACTACAATCCGTATCAAGGCTAAATTCATCAACATCAGCCTCATGTGCGCTCACGCCCCCACTGAGGAAAAGGATGAAGACACCAAGGGTTCTACGACCTCCTCGACAGGACCTATGAGCAATGCCCTAGATGTGACATTAAAATCGTACTTGGAGATTTTAATGCTCAACTGAGTAGGGAAGAAATCTTTGTCGGAATAATCGGACGACATAGCCTACACGACACCACCTCCAATAACGGATTTAGGTTAATCGACTTCGTTGCGGGGCGAGACGAAGTGGTAGCAAGTACGGAATTCCCACATCTCGATATTCACAAGGGAAAGCATGGAAATCTCCCGACCAATCAACCGTCAACCAGATTGATGACATTGCGATCGACGCACGACACTTCTCTAGCATGCAAGATTTACTAACATTCCAAGGTGCCAACATCGACTCGGACCACTACCTTGTTGTAGCCAAGATACGAATGCGGATATCCCGATCAAGACCAACACGCGAAAATGCTAGGAGGAAATTCGACGTCAAACGGCTACAATCGCAAAAGATTGCTAGTTTTTTTTTCCGATCGTGTCTCCGAAAATCACCTCAAAAGTCCCTTGCTGCCAGCATAGAGAACCAGCAGCAACACTGTCAACCAGCCATCAGAGATGCCGCCTCTGAAGTGCTAGGGTTTACACGACCACCACAACGAAACCCCTGGCTTGACGATGAATGCCGGCGAGTACATGCAGCTAAACAAGAGGCATACAAAGCGGCGCTGCAAAGAATGACACGAGCAGCTCGTGAGCTCTAGTCTTGGCCATTATGAATTTAATCGAATGCCATTTGGTCTCTCTGGAGCTCCCGCCATTTTCCAAAGGGATCCATAGCATTGATTGTTTGTTTCGTGTACTTAGACGATATTGTTGTTTTTCTCTGGGAATCTGAAGGATCATTGTATAGAATTGGTAAATGTTTTTGGAAGACATCGAGAAAGTCGTTTGAAACTGAATATAAATAAATGTAGATTTCTTTGTAGAGAATGTTAACAGGCCGACCCCACTAGAGATAATTTCTCTCAGAATACTCATCCTGACATGAAAAAATTAATGGAGTCGCGTTGTTTGTTGTTATTTTCAACGCGACTCCATTAATTTTTCATGTCAGGATGAGTATTCTGAGAGAAATTATCTCTAGGGGAGTCGGCCTGTAAAGAAGTCCAGTCCTTTATGGAATTTGTAAACAACTACCGCAAGTTTATATCAAATGTTGTAGGTATGGCTTATCCCATAAATAACCTTCTTCGGAAAACCACAAAGTTCGAGTGGAGTGAAGAATGCCAAAAAGCGTTTGAAGATCTAAAAACAGCGGTAACATCCCCTCCGGTCCTAATTTACACCGATTTCACCAAACCATTCATTCTAACAACTGAGTGCAGTGTTATCACAAGGAAAAGCAGGTGATGACAAGCCGATTGCATACGCAAGTAGGTCCCTAAGTCCCTGTGAAAAAAGGTACTCCACAATAGAATGGGAACTTTAAGCCGTCGTATGGGCGACTAAAAATTTTAGAACCTATTTGCTTGGGCATGTAGTGTCCGTAGCTTAGTGGTTAGGTGCTTGGCTGCTAAGCAGAACGTCGTGGGTTCGAATCCTACTCGGGCCCAAAGTTTTTATTTCATCTTCCACGGACACTGCCTCTTGCGAAGAACTGACAAAACTTCCAAGAGTATCATCTGTCATGAAAAAGTGCTTCTCAACTTTGCCGTTCGGAATCGGCGTAAAATTGTAGGTCCCCTCAATTCTTCACACGCACCTAAAGAATTGTTGATGAGAGTAAGCCACTTAGGCCTTGGCTCTTCAAGAGCTGTCGCGCCACTCTATTTTATTTGCTTGGGCGACCGTTTGTAGTCTATACCGACCACCAGCCGTTGAAAGGAGTTTTCAACGTGGAAGACCCAACCAGTAACCACCCGTCTTGTAAACTTCCATCACAAGCTCTCGGAATACGATTACAAAATTGAGTACAAGCCCGGGAGAAAAAATACAAACGCCGACGGACGCCTTGAGTCGCATCTCATGACCTGAGGGTCAATGTTTAGCAGTAACGAGGAGCGACGGGTGAGTGGTCAAGATATACCAAAGCAGCCCAATTCGGTTGAAAGCAATACAAGCAAGTGGATTTCACTCTCGAACCCAGAAGAAATTCAAATGGTTATGAACGATTTTCAAAAATCGGCACTTGGGGGTCACCAAGGCGCTTCAAAAACGTACCTACGCATCAGAAAACAATATAGACGGAAAGTATGAAGAAACAAATTATTTTTATTTATATTTTTCAAGAAAAATGCACTTTGATGAATAGAGTTCAAGCAGGCCTTTCTTTTGATATATCATTCGATGCGGGTTTTTTGGAAGAAGCCAACGCAGTCCAGGCGTTCACCAGTTTTTTTTTTTAAGCATATATTAACAATAAGAGAAGATTACATACGTTTCAATCTGAACGATCATTACTCCTTGGCATTTTAACTTTGAACACGGAAAAACGAAAGATGAATAAAGAAAAAAAAAAAACATTCAACAATTAAAAAACTGCAGCGATATTGGCACCAACCAACCGAAAGATTAAGACGGAAAAAAAATAAAAAAAAATCGAGTCTCCTACGTGACCAGCATTTATCCACAGATCGTTTCGATTGATTGACTTTCTCCAAAATATCTTGATGTCTAGTGCCTTCATAGACGTTGAAAAACAGCGTACATTAAGAGACAATGATCTTGCAGCATTTATGGAACCACTCATTAATTCCTGTTAAGAAATATTAGTTTCTTGTAATAGTTTGCTAACTTCACCACATTACATCTCTTGGCCTATACGCAATGATTTTTTTTTTCTTTGTGTGAATTTACACAATAAATATACCACGCCTTCGTTCATCTACGTCGTCGTCGATGTGTCATGTATGTCATCTTCTTGGGTGCATTGTTGATTGTTTTATATCTCGATTCATCGCGGAGAATGTATCGATCGATTAAATTTAACTTTAGGCGCTTTTCTTAAATATCGACTCAACAAAAATGGCAGATTGATGGGCGCTGAATAACTCAAAACTGTTTTCGTAGGACGGCATAACGGTAGGTTATAATCAGCGTTGCCGCGAAGAAAAAAATGTTAAGGGCCATTTCCAAAATGTGCGGGCCACTAGTCTACTAGATAAAAATAGAGTGGTGCGACACCTCTTGAAGAGCCAAGGCCTTAGTGGCTTAGTCTCATCAACAATTCTCTGAGTGCGCATGAAGGATTGAGAGGACCTACAACTTAACGCCGATTTCGAAAAGCAAAGTTGAGAAGCACTTTTTCATGACAGATTGATACTCTTGGAAGTTCTGTCAGTTCTTCGCAAGAGGCAGTACCTGTGAAAGATGAAATATGGCAAGAGTAGTACTTGAACCCACGACCGACGGTCTGTTTAGCTATGATTATTTTTATTCATAAAAAAAAAAACAAAACAAAACAAAAAATAAATTTAACCTTTTTTTCCAGCGACAGAATTGTCAAAGGTATTAACCACGTTGTTTGGCGTACCAACTTGAGCCAGCCTCACTATTCTTTTGGACAAATTGTCCTCTTTTTCAGTATACAAAATATGTTGGATGACTTTATGATCAATAGGCAGACGTCAAGGCTCATCTCGGTTTTAGATTGTTATCCGTCATCAAGGAGAATACGATGCAGAATGGTACCAAAATCGAAACAAACTCTTCGTCTGTTCAGATCAGAGGTCTCTTTATAAAGGGTTTTTCAATAAGGACGCTACAAAAGTTTTCTTAAATAAATCAAAAACGGTTTTGGATATCAATGAAGTTCTTTATTCCTATAGAAGTACATTTGATGCCATTATGTATGGAACTCGATTTCTTTTGCATGGCCACCACGGACACGCTTGCAGAAGTCCGCTGAACCCAATTTTCGACGGTTTTCAAGCATAAATCGGCCGATACTGCTGCAATTTCACGTTCGATATTCGTACGAAGTTTATCAATCGTCGCTGGCTTGTTGGCAGAAACCATAGATTTGACGTAGAAAAAATAAAAAATAAATAGAGTGGCGCGACAGCTCTTGAAGAGCTAAGCCCTATTTGGCTTACTCTCATCAACAATTCTCTAGGTGCGTGTGAAGAATTGAGGGGACCTACAATTTAGCGCCGATTCCGAACGGCAAAGTCGAGAAGCACTTTTTCATGACTGATTGATACTCTTGGAAGTTTTGTCAGTTCTTCGCAAGAGGCAGTGCCCGTGAAAGTTGATATAAAAACTTTTGGCCCGAGTAGGATTCGAACCCACGACGTTCTGCTTAGCAGCCAACGCACCTAACCACTAAGCTACGGACACTACAATTGATTTGATTTGACGTAGCCCCACAAGAAATAGTCTAACGGCATGAACGAGGCGGCCAATTCACAGGTCCATTTCTGGAGATAATGCGCTCATTGAACTTCGTTCTCAATAATTCGATTGTTTGGCCCGCTGTGTGACATGTGGCACCGTCCTGTTGAAACCACATATCGTCCAAGTCCATATCATCCAATTCATTTCAAATATAATCGGTTAGCATTGAGCGGTAGCGATTCCCATTCACAGTAACGTGCCGGTCTTGATCATCACGGAAGAAGTACGGCCCAATGACACCACCAGCATGTAAACCGCACCAACCAGTGTTTTTTTTCGGGATGTAATGGTGCCTCGTGAAGCACATGTGGATTGCTGCCTGACCAATAACGCATATTTTGCTTATTGATTTTTCGGTGAAAATCCCGATCATTTTCAAGTTGTTGCTCAGCCCAATTCACGAACATACGACGCTTCTGGTGATCAAGCGGCTTCAGTTCTTGCGTCAATTTGATCTTGTAAAGATGTAGGCCAAGATCTTTTCGCGAAATTCGCCACAACGACGTCACAGAGATGCCCAACGCTTGAGAACGACATGTGAGAGACTGATTTGGGTCTTCCGCAATGCATCAATTGCTAGCGGCAACAATATTCTCGACACTACGTGCACTCCTTTATCTCACTGGCATGGGAACATTTTGTACTGAGCCTGTGGATTCAAATTTTTCCACTAGACGCTCAATTGTTGATCTGGCAGGACGATTATGACGACCATAAATTGTACGTAGCGCTCTTAAAGTGTTGACCACTGACTCCGAATTTCGGTAGTAAATTTTAATAATTTCGACTCGTTGTTGGATTGTATACCTTTCTATGATAAAATGGAAAAAATATGGCGTCGTTTGCTGTCCCTATCGGTCTACTTTTGTAGCGTCCCTATTGAAAAACCCTTCATCTGTAGAGGGTTGCTGTCAATGGCTTTCTAGAAGTCTGGCTGGGTGCCAAGCTCGATGTTGTTACAAGGGAAAATATTCCTTGCCGACCAAGAGCACGCATAATGATCCCGGCTCTACACAACTACCCAAATATGATCATGAAACTGAGAAAAATTAGTAATCCAAACTTGCCTTCTTACGACCCAAAGGTTGAGAAGGAGACAGTGGGTCGCTACAGATCAGCTCTTTTGGTGATCAATAGAGAATCACTGGCTCCACTAGTCGCAACCGAAAACGTGATTAAGTACGGTTTCGACGAAATCATGGTCCGTATTTACAAAAAAATAAAAAAACAAAGACTCGCTAAATGCAAACGCTTCAAAGAACACCAATATAGAGGTCGAAGTAACACCACATGTGGAGCCATCGACCTCCTCTGCCCCTAACAAGCCAAGCCATCCAACGTGGAAGCAGTTCTCGCAGTCTACAGTAATTCCGACATGCAAACTGAAGACTCTACTCTAGGCATCACTTTAATCGAGGAAGTCCTACTTCATTCCTCCACAGACGATGAAAATGGCGATAGGACAGTGGTGGAGATTGATCTTCATAACGCCGTCATGGCCTCTACAAACCTTTTACTCCGGCTGAATAACACCAGAGAGGACATCGTCCTCAACAGGAGTCGTGGGTCCCAAAATCGACCATCAATAGGCTCAGGCTCTCAGGTAGAGAAAAAATGTGCACGACTGGGTCGTACGAACTTGCTCCTGCATGCTAAAACTAAATATTTATGATTACTTAAATTGCAAAAAGTAGTGTTAAAATAAGAGATATAGCTACTTTAAGCAATTCTGATTACACTCTTACTTACAGCT
>CAKKXW010000004.1:65922935-65938496 GCA_920937365.1 Sphaerophoria rueppellii | reverse complement strand
ACAATAACTACCTAATAATTCGACTTTAAAGGGAGTGTCTATTCTCTTCTTTTCTTTGGTATGCTTTTCGACTGCGATTGATTCACAACTTTACATAATATTGGTCGCAACGGTTTTACACGGGCTAGCCCGATAAACCGTGATTCAAAAAAAAAACTAGGCGCTGAGCCCCGGAAAAATAAGGTAGTTATTTGTCAGTTCTTCGCAAGAGGCAGTGTCCGTGAAAGATGAAATAAAAACTTTGGGCCCGAGTAGGATTCGAACCCACGACGTTCTGCTTAGCAGCCAACGCACCTAACCACTAAGCTACGGAAAATATCAATATGGGAACTTGCTTATGGTGGAAACACATTGATTATTTTATTGATGGAATAAAAAGGCCCCGAGTCGCGGATCAAAAAAAAAACTTAGTGCCAAATAGCCCGATCGGGCACATTTTGGCAACGCTGGTTATAATACATTTCAACACTTAGTTAGCGTCAGCTTTTCGTATGGTTTCTTTTCTTCTCTTATCTGTGAGGGAAATTTCAGCTTAATAATCCATCAATAACACGACGCGAGATCGTCATTTCTTGTGTTTGTATTGAATGGGAATTTCCAAGATTAAAACAAAAATCGAGAAAAATCATCAAACAAGAGAATACAAATTGTGAAAGTGTTTTCAATTCAATTTCCTGTTTAACAATACAAACACCCAACAACCCGTAGGTGGGTAGGTAGGTAGAAATGGCATTCGTACTTATGCGTAGGATACAATTAGTTTCGATACCATATCTAGTGAGATTCCAAATAAATTTTAAAATGGGTTGATGTAGTTCTGCACGTACATATAATTATAATGTTGTATTATTCTCCTACAAAACGGCCTATTAATCTCATAGTGCCATTTAGAAAGGAGGGGGGGGGGGCTAAAGCCACTTTGTGTTATTGACGTATGAGATAAAATCTTTGATCTTGAATTCTGAGAGTTCTTCAATACGGTTGAAGAAATCTTTACCTAGGTTAGGTTAGGTTAAGTTAAAGTGGCTGTGGATACAAAATCCACACACTTAGGCCAAAGGAATAGGCCCATTGTGATACCACATAATCTAAAGTGCAGAGAAGGTGAGATATTGTTTCCTCTTCTACAGCTCCTGCAGAAGTCATTTAAAGCTTTACCAAGTCGTGTTGCGTGTCTGCTTATAAGACAGTGTCCCGTAAGGAGTATTAGGGAGCTAATATGAAGTCTAAGAAGATAGCTAGGGTATATTCCTTGAAATGAATCGTGTTTTCTATCGTTCTCACTACCTCATGGAGGGCAGTCTCTGTAGATCTACCCCTCTTGTAGACATGTTGCAAATTAGATAGTTGACAACTACTCAGAATACTCCTTATGTGAAATTCTACGATTCTTTCCAGGTTTTTAAGAAGAAAGGAATTAAGGCTTATAGGTAGGTAATCTTTGGCAGATTCATGCCCTCTTTTACCAATTTTTGGTAATAAAACTACTCTTACCTGGCTTCAAGACAAAGGGACATGTTTTAGTAAGACACAACCTTTAAAGATACTCTCAAGCCGTTTTACTACTAGTTCAACCTGATTCTGCAGCATTACAGGCAGTATTCCATCAGGGCCTGGAGATTTGTATGGAGAGAAAGTTTTAATAGCCCGTACTATATTGTCTCCTGTTATAAGGGCGTTAACATGCTCTATGGAGGTTGACACGTTGAAGGTCATATTAGATTCGGTGGTCCTTCTTCGCAACCTGGAAATTCAATTCAATTCAAGTACTATTAACAATATTTGCCTTAGAAACCATGAGCGCCTGAGTTCTTCCAGGATTTAGCATGAGACCATTATCTTCAGACACATTTGTATATTCTGACCAGATCTTCGTTTATACGAAGAAGAAGATCATCTTTCAGACCAATCCTGCGTGATAAGTAAATTTGTATATCGTCCGCATATAAATGAAAACAAACATTTTCACGAACAGAAGGAGAGTCACTAATGTATGTACAGAAAAGAATCAGCCCCAAAATAGACTCCTGTGGTACACCCATCTTTAAAATTGAAGGTTGAGAGTAATTTTCTTGAACACGCTGTGTTCTGTTAGATAAATAATTGGTAATGAGACTAACAGCCACATCCGACAAACCAAAATAGTATTTAAGTTGTTGACACAGAACAAGGTGGTGGAATGCTTAAGAAAAGTCTAGCAGGCATATAACCGTTACATTCCCTTGATCATACTGTAGTCGCAAGTCATCTAAAATCTTTACCATAGCCGTGGAGCAAGAACCCTGAAGCCAGATTGATAAAGAGATAATAATTTTATGTAGTGAGGTGAGCAATTTTTTGCTTGGTAAGAACTTTCTCCAACACTTTAGACAGACAAGGTAAAATGCTTATAGGTCGACAGTCTGACGGTTCAGACAGACTTTTTTGGGACCGGGGTTATTCTGGCAGCTTTCCAAGCCGTTGGAAAAGTTGACGACGTAATGCAGTGGTTAAATAGAATTATATAAACCGAATTGGTATTCCATCTTCACCAATGGCTTCAGACCTTATGGGTTTATAAACGTTGATGATTTCTTCTTCGCATACAACCTCGAATTCGAGGTTCGCATAAATCTTGAGAATGCGAGAAGTCAATACCGTTACTTACTTACTTACTTATAGTGGCGCTACAGTCCAGGTCGGACCAGGGCCTCACCCGACAAACTTCTCCAGCCAGCTCGGTCCCTGGCTAACTGTCTCCAGTTTCGCACGCCAAGTTAGTTCAGGTCCTCTACTACCTGTGTGCTCCACCGGAGTCACGGTCTTCCTCTTCTGCGACGCCCTTCCGTGTTGGATTCGAAGACTCTACGCGCCGAAGCATTATTTTCCATTCGCTTAACATGACCCAACCATCTACCTTTACTTTTTTGGCTAGGTCAGTGTCGCTCGTACAGTTCTTGGTTGAATCTGAGTCTCCATTCTCCATTAACGCAGACAGGAACAAAAATCACTCGAAGAATTTTTCTCTTAAAGCAGCCCAAAGCGTTTTCATCAGATCTTGTCATAGTCCATGTCTCTGCACCATACATGAGGACTGGGATGATGAGGGTTTTGTAGACTGTCACTTTAGTTGCTCGAAGAGGACTTTACTACTCAATTGCCAAAGTCCAAAGAAGCAGCGATTGGCAAGAGTAATTCTCCGTTTAATTTCAGCGCTGGTGTTTTTGCCTGAGTTAATAGTGGATCCCAGGTAGACAAAGTCCTTAACTACCTCAAAGTTGAATCTGTCTATGTTGACGTTTGCTCCTAGACGTCGATGTTGGTTGTCCTTTCTTGTCAACAGCATTAACTTGGTCTCGCCCTCGTAAACCGCTTGACCCATCTTCCTGGCCTCTGTCTCAAGACTCACAAATGCCCCACTGAAATCACGCTGTGGTTTCTTCCAATTATGTCAATGTCGTCTGCGTATCCTAGTAGCTGGACGGACTTTAAAAAGATTGTGCCTCTGGTGCATCGTCTTGTCTAAAACCTTTTTTGACATCAAAAGCGCCCGTTAGGTTCTTTCCGACCATGATGGAACAGCGTGAATTTTCCATTGTCACCTTACACAGGATGAGTTTTTCTGGGATGTCAAAACTAGACATTGCTCTATATAGGTAGTTGGTCTCTATAGACGCTGTAATACGCAGCCTTGAAATCGATGAAAAGGTGTTAGGTATCGATTTGAAGTTCCTGAGTCTTCTCCAAGATCTGCCGTAGGGTGAATATTTGAGTCAATATCGTTGGTGCAAAAAATAAGGTCATGGTCTGAAATTCCGTCAAGAAATAGCTGATCATTTAAGAGAATATTGTTCTGAGCAGATACAATAATCAAGTCAAAAAAGTGTTTCTTCTCTCTCAATGTTATATTTTATCTAAAATGTTGCCACTTTATTCACAATAGTTCTGTGTCGCATTAGAGAAAGAGGACCACAACATCAGCCCCAGTAGCAGCAGTAGCAGAAGCAATTGTTGCTGCTATTGTTTGGAATGAAATCATAAATTGATGACAAGGAAGGGTTTGTCTGAAAAACTGGACACAACACGAAAATCCTATTTGTTGCTGAAGTGGGTCTGTTAAATTACGTATACGAAATAAATATTCAAATGTTTGTTAATGTAACATTTAAAAGTAAAGTGTTCGTCTCATCTACATGGTCAAATAAATGTTTAATTAGCATGACACTTTTGAAAGTGCAATTTTTAGTTGTGTTTTGCATGGACAATGGACATTTTGAGTGTGTTAAATCTCACATAACATTCAATTAAAGTGTAGTTTTTATTGCTTTATTCATTAAAAAAAGCCTGAAACTGTATTCCAAACGACCTTAATATTAATAATATCAGGCTTTGCCGTTTAATTTGAATCTTGATAACTAATATTTTTGCTAGTCGTATCGGCACTTAATTAGTATCTAATGCAAGCAGGTACAAATGTCAACGCTTGGCATCCCTGCAGAGCTCGTTCGCTTGTGAAAAATGACGATGGAGAACTCATGGTGCTCCATCAAGGTTGGCATCGAGCTTACGGAATCTTTCGACGTGAAAAAAGGATTGAGACAAGGCGATGCACTGTCGTGCGAAACTACACAACACCAGAGGCACTATCTTCCAAAAATTTGTTCAACTTCTCGCGTACGCCGATGATATTGATATAATGGGAAGAACACAGCGTCATGTCAATTGTGCCTTTGTGGGAATTGAGACAGATGCGACAAAAATGGGTTTAGCGGTAAATGAGGGAAAAACGAAGTATATGGTGTCTTTGAGGAAGGACACCCAACACCGACGGCTCGGGCAGAACGTCACAATAGACGCATACAACTTAGAGGTAGTAGAGGAGTTTATCTACCTAGACTCCGCTATAAACACGGGCAATAACACCAGCGCCGAGGTCAGACGAAGAATAACTCTTGCTTATCGCTGTTTCTTTGGGCTAAGAAAGCAATTGAGCGGAAAAGCCTTCTCTCGAGCTACTAAGATAAAACTGTACAACACCCTCATCATGCCAGTTCTGCTGCATGGTGCAGGAGCATGGACCTTGACCAAATCGGATGAATGTGCGTTAGGCTGTTTCGAGAAGAAAGTTCTTCGGGTCATCTTTGGCTCCGTGTGCATTGAAGGGGAATGGCGAAGAAGATATAACAGCGAACTTTACGGGTTGTACAACGACATGGACCTGGCCAGAAGGGTCAAGGTCTAGAGACTCAGATGGCTCGGTCATTTAGAGCTGATGGACACCAATGCTCCGGCCCGGAAAGCCTTCGACACTATTCCCGAGGGACGTAGGAGGAGAGGAAGACCGCGACTCAGGTGGCACACTCAAGTGGAAGAGGACCTCAATCAACTTGGAGTGCAAAACTGGAGACGACTAGCTAAGGACCAAGCTAGCTGGCGGAGACTGTTGATTGAGGCCCAAGTCCACAACAGACTGTACCGCCACCTTAAGTAGGTAAGTAAAATTCCTCGTAAAAACTTGTATAGCTCAGTTTCATGCTGGGCAATATGCCCAAGAAGTTATTCCCCTGCACCGATTTCGAATTATTAAAATATTCGGGGTTACTTCCATTATATTTTTGGACTTACTTCTTTTTTAAATGGCCAAATTTGACATTTGGCGTTATTTCACGTCACCTATAAATGCTGGTGTGCCCAGGGCTCCGTTTTGTCTCCGACCCTTTTCCTCATTTTCATAAATGATCTCTTGTCTTTAAATTCTAATTGTTTCGCTGACTATAGCACCCTTAGCTTTTCATATTCGTTTCCAGATTCACATCCCTCCTTTTCGGATGTGGAACTGCAACGGCAAAATATGATAAACTCATTAAACTCTGACTTAAACAGCATTGTACAATGGAGAATAAAAAATCGCGTAGAGTTTAATGCTTCGAAAACTCAATGCAGTCTTGTATCGTTGAAGCGAGATATACCACCCTTGCCTCCGTCCATGAGTGGCACTTGCATGAATGAGACCGAACATCTCGAGATTCTCGGTATGTGCATCACTGAGCACCTCTTGTGGACTGAGCACATACACGATGTCGCCAAAAATGCCGCAAGATGTTTGGGTTTCTTAAGACTGTGCAAGAAATTTTTCTCCCCGTCTGATCTGGATATTATCTACAAGACTTATATCCGTCCGAAGCTTGAGTACAATTCTCATCTTTGGGCTGGTGCTCCAGCTACATACTTATCCCTCTTGGATGGTATAGAAAAAAGAGCAGTAAGAAAACATCACTAACTCATTCACTTCATTGGAACACCGTTGTTACGTGTTGTGTCTCTCTTGTTTTACTGTTACTTCTTCGGTAATTGCTCTAGTGAAATAGTCAGTTGCATTCCGCCCCTTAAAGAATTGAACCGTAATACCCGCGCTTCCAGGAATGCCCATCAGTTTACCCTCAAGCCCAACTTCGGTCGTACGCTTAAGTATAGAGAATCGTTCTTTAGCCGTACTACGCGAATGTGGAACTCTCTTCATTCCCGATCATTGCAGTGTTCAGGAATTAAGACCAACCCCTTTCTTCTTTCCTAAAGCTATCACTGTGTCTATGGCACAATAAGGGAAGATGTGAGAATGTTAATTTTCGATTTTTGTTTTATCTCATGCTCGTGTAAGATATGTCGCTCACTAAGTTTGGCGAGTATATTTCGTCAATGGGTAGTAGAATAGCAGTTGACTCTTAAAAGGAGGAAAATACTACTTTAGTGGCAAAAATGACAACAGTGCTGTCAACATCATAACTTAGTTGCTTGCATCATGTTTGGTTCGACCATCAGCCTTGTGTACCGTATGATTGCTCTTCAAGGGACCATAGAGATCTCTTAAGCTCTAAGAACCCAATAAATCTTCAATGAAAATCCTTGAATAGGCCATAACTCTTAATGGGTCTAGCATCAATAAATATTTGACTGCATTTTCAAGGTTTCAGTTGCGTAATAAATTTTGTTTACGCGTTCAGTTTCAATTGATTACTGTTCTTAAGAACGTCTTCAACACAAAATTACTTTATCGCTGGCAGAGAAAAAACGAAACCACACACAACGTCCCATTCAAAAAGATAATCAAAAAAACTTTACAGCTCACATGTCATTATATTTTCTTGTTTTTTTTTTTTTTTTTTTGTAATAAGACGAAAATCAAAAAAATTACGATATGATGAGAGGAAAATGGAAGAGTGACAAGAACTGTCCACTTTTGTCATTCTTGTCAAGAGACACAAACAAAAAACCAACGAAAGAAAGACAATTTCTCTTTTTTCGTGATGAAACGTCAAGTAGTCATTTTCAAACAGTGAGGATTGTGGTGATGGCATGGCGGTGTGGTGTTGCTGTGCCACTTGATGAGTTCCATTTCTTCTGCTCTCTCTCTCTCTCTCTAAAAAAATGTCTACAAACTATCGATTTTGTCCTTGATGTCTGTTGGTCGTATTGGGTTCTTGAATAGTGATTATGACCTATGGGATATGGCATGAGATGAGTTAGACATCGCACAAATCAAAACGAACGAGAACGATGCAAATGGCTGCAGCTTCTCAAGGTTCATTCGAGACACAAAACACAATGCGAAGGACAATAATTATTATTAAAGTATACTGGCATGCTGGCTGTTATGATGGCAAAAAAGTGAGCAGCTGATGAACTGGACGAATCCGTCTAGATGTATAAATAACTGTGTGTGATAGATACCTACTTTCATAGAGATTAGAGGAGGTTGCATGTGCTCCATCCAAGATTATTCTTCTCAAGGCTGTGACTTTGTAAGCATGATGATGATGCTATGCGCAATTGCCGCTTCTCATTTAATATTCTCGAGATTTTGTATGTGCGTGTGTGTGTTTTTGTGATGCTTTTATATTTATTGACGGCTTTTGCTCTTTGGTCAAAGAAGATACAATATTTTTTCCACATTTTCCTCTATGATGATGTTGCTGCTGCCGAGACTTAGATTGGGGCTTGGCTTCTGTTTGTATTTTTTTTGTTCTCTGCTTATGCATCATCATATTCTTGGTAATGACAATGGACTTGGCCTTGATCATGGGCTATTTGTATATATCTACAATATAATAATCTGCTGTCTTACCCTTGGTTCATATGGCCTCCAGTGAGGTTTGTGTGTGATTTGAAGATTAATTAAAATGTAATGAAAAAATAATATGCTCAGACAGAGACTTTTAGTTTCATTTTGATGACGGTTTGGTTGGTATAATCTCAAGTTCATTGACGTAAGTCCAGCTTGTTCCAAAGTAAGGGATCAAATAGGCTCTACAAAATTGTAAAGGTCGCTACACACTCATAATAACATGATCGATAAGAATGCATGAACATTTTTTTTTTGTACAAATTTCCTTTCGTCAAAACACGGTTAATGCATATTTGAACAAGTTTCAATTCATGGCGCGAAAGTGTCTTTTTTGAACAAGCAAACTGTTGCATCTCAGTGCAACGTTTGTGAGCCTTGAGACGGAGGCCAGGAAGATGAGTCTAGCGGTTAACTAGGGCAAGACCAAGTTAATGCTGCAAGAAAGGACTACCAACATCGACGTCTTGGAGCAAACGTCAACATATAGACAGATTTAACTTCGAGGTAGTTAAGGACTTTGTCTACCTGGGATCCGCCATCAACTCAAACAATAACACCAGCGCTGAAATCAAACGAAGAATCACTCTTGCCAATCGCTATTTCTTTGGACTTAGAAGGCAATTGAGTAGTAAAGTCCTCTCCCGAGCACCTTAAGTGACACTCTACAAAACCCTCATCATCCCGGTCCTCATGTATGGTGCAGAGATTTGGACTATGACAACATCTGATGAAAACGCTTTTGGCTACTTGGAGAGAAAAATTCTTCGAGTGATTTTTGGTTAATTAATGGAGAATGGATCGAAGATTCAACCAACATGCGCTACAGTTTGCTTGTCCAAAGAGATTGTTCATGCATGCTTGTCAAGCTTGTTGTTGTGTGCGTAGAGCAACCTAAGCAGGCAAAAAATAAATAAAGGGTTTTCCAATAAGAGTAGTTGTTTTGAATAGCCCGCTATTTTGGTAGCTTTCACTCCTGAAGCTGTAATTTCCTGACATTTGACAAGTAGAGACTACGCCATTTATAAAAATGGAATGATACACACTTCAACAACGCACTAAAATTATTAAAATTCACTATAAAAATTGTGAAAATTTGGCGGAGACGGTTCGTAAAACTAAAACATTTTTGGGTCATCGTGAATCACCTCGTCGGACCGCAATACAGAAATTGGTGGACAAATTCGAGCTGTTGGGACAAGTTAGTGATGGGAAGAATAAAACCCGTGCACGTCGCTCGAGAACAACTGAGAATATTGCTGTTGTAGCCTAAAGTGTTGAAGAAAACTCAGGTTTGTCCATTCCTCGTCATTCTTTGGAATTAGGCATTCAGCAAACGTAATTACACCGCATTTTGCATAAAGACTTGGGTCTTAAGGCTTATAAAGTTCAGTTAACACAAGAACTTAAGCCGGCTGATCATCAACAACGTCGTGTCTTTGCTGGTTGGGTCCTTTAAATGCATGAAAATGATCTGGAATTTAATTGAAAAATCATCTTGACTGATGAGGCCCATTTCCACCTCGGAGGCTACGTCAACAAGCAAAACTGTCGCATCTGGGGCTCGAAAAACCCAAGAGTTATTGTTGAAAAGCCTCTCCATCCTCAACGCTTGACTGTTTGGTGCGGTTTATGGTCCGGCGGGGTCATTGGATCTTACTTTTTCTTTCAAAAAAACGGCGCTACGTGCCACACAAGCAATGAAACCATCCATTTTTACGGAAAAAGTTTGCAGACAGTGTTATCTCTCGAAGAGGTGATCACAATTGGCCACCGAGATCTTGTGATTTAACACTTTGCGGCTTCTTCCTTTGGGGCCACGTGAAAGATAGAATTCGTGAGGCTATCGAGGACATAGGGCAGCCACTTTGCGAATTGGTTATGGAAAATTTCATGAAAAGGATATGGTCCTGTAAGCGTGGTCGTGGCAGCCATTTGGCTGATGTTGTGTTCCATTATTAACGGCATACTTTCCTCTTTATAATGAAAAAAACATTCGATCATTTATCTCAAAAAATGCCATTTTTCTTAAAATATCAAAATAAAACCTCTTATTGGAAAACACTTTTTCTACGACGTTGTTAAAAGGAAAAACACACTTTCAAGACAAAATTGTTTGAATAAAAAAAATTATTTTAAATTTCCAAACAAAGAAATCGACGTTTAATGTTTTCTTTCTTTTCAGTTACATAATTCGAAAACGCGGACAAACAACTCAAGAACGGAACTAACAGATATTTTCTAATTGACGAAAATATTGTCAATATTGCAGGTAAGTCGAGCTTTATAAAAACGTAGTAAAATTCTTATTACAGAGTGTATTATCCTAATTTAATTCAAGTTGAAGGAGTATCGTTTCTTCATGCTTGACATCTTGTCATCTTATTGCTCTACGAATATGGCCAAAGAATTGCGTGTCAGCTTTTTCGGAAACCATCTCTGAAGAGCTATATATTTCTCAAAAACACATTGCACTGAATGGCCTTTTTCCGCTTGGTAACCCGTTATCTTTTTTTATAAAGAACAACGGCAAACGTCGTCGACTCGTCGTAGGTTCCATACTTCGTTGATGGCGATTTATGTGAAAATGTATCTCGTCCAACCGTCATCAAAGGCGACGGTTACGTAATGTATCGCCCTTTAATTGCCTTGTTTCAGCACTCTCCTACTAGGTGCTTAAATTTGGTCGTCTTTTATTGGTTACTAACTTCCTTCTGCTAGCTTTGCATAGTGACCATTTGTAAGCATCTAGAACTGCTGTTGAAATGAAGAAATAATCTTATGAGCGTCCGTGACAAGCTGAACTCACTATTATTAAGAGGTTGTATCCCGGTAAAAGAACAAAAGCTCTTTCGCAGAATCCTTAGGTCTTTTTTTTAGCACGGAACTCATCGAGTTGAGCACGATCTTAGTCCTCGGGCACGTATTAAGCGACTGAGCGGCGAAAAAATAAATCAAAAAAAATATCACGCAGAAGCGACCACTCAACGAGCGGCGGGCCAAACAAATTTCTGAGCGGTTAAGCGGTCGCGGCCCTGCTCAGGAACCAAACATGTTCTTAGAAATCAAGAATTTCTGTATATGTTATTTGTTACTTGATGGTGATTTAAACTCACAAATAGTTTAGATGATCTGCTAGACAATGAAGAGGAAGCATTACAAAATACAAATGATAGCCCTTCTGCCACATTACTTACTTACATACTTACTTGCTTATGGTGGCGCTACAGTCCAGGTCGGACCAGGGCCTCACCCAACAAACTTCTCCAGCCAGCTCGTTCCCTAGCTAGCTGTCTTGAGTTTCCACGCCAATTTGGTTAAGGTCCTCTACCACCTGTGTGCTCCGCCTGTGTCGCGGTCTTCCTCTTCTGCGACGTCCTTCCGGGTTGGATTCCAAGACTCAATGAGCCGGGGCATTATTTTCCTCTCGCCCAACATGACCCAACCATCTAAATCGTTAGACATTAACTTTTCTGGTCAGTGTCGCTGTACAGCTCGTACAGTTCTTGGTTGAATCATCGTTTCCATTCTCCATTAATGCAGACAGTCCAAAGAAGCTGCGATTGGCAAAAGTGATTCTTCTTAACTACCTCGAAGTTAAATCTGTCTATGCTGACCTTTACTCCAAGAAGTCGATGTTGGTAGTCCTTTCTTGACGACAGCATTAACTTGGCCTTGCCCTCGTTAACCGCTAGACCCATCTTCCTGTCCTCCGTCTCAAGGCTCACAAACGCTCCATTGGCATCACGCTGTGTTCTTCCAATTACGTCAATGTCGTCTGCGTATCCTTGTAGCTGGACGGACTTTTAAAAGATTGTTCCTCTGGTGTTGACATTGGAGCTTTGCACAATCGCATGACAACGCATCGCTTTGTCTTAAACCTTTTTTGACATCAAAAGCGTCCGTTAGATTTTTTCCGACCATGATGGAACAGCGTGAGTTTTCCATAGTCATCTTACACAGACGGATGAGTTTTTCTGGGATGCCAAAACTAGACATTGCTCTATGTAATTGGTCTCTATAGATGCTGTCATACGCGGCCTTGAAATCGATGAAGAGGTGGTAGGTATGGATTTGAAGTTCCTGGGTGTTCTCCAAGATCTGCCGTATGTTGAATATTTGATCGATGGTGGACCTTCCGGGTCTGAAGCCACACTAATAAGAACATAACAGGTTGTTGGCGAAGGGCTTCAAACGTTCACACAGCACGGCAGACAAGATCTTGTAGGCGATGTTAAGCAGACTTATACCTCTGTAGTTGGTGCAGTTCAGAGGATCTCCTTTCTCGAGGATCGGACATACGATGCTGAGGTTCCATTCATCGGGCATGATTTCCTCCGATAAAATTTTGCAGATGAGCTGGTATATGCTCCTAACCAAATCATCTCCAGCTGCTTTGTACATTTCGGTGGTTAGCTCGTCTGCTTCAGCGACTTTTAGTTTAGGTATCGCTATCTTCATTTCGTCCATGTCGGGTGGGTGGAATTGTTGAGTTTCTGCACCCAAATTGAATGGTTCTGTATTGCTGAGGATCGTCATCGCCATTATACAGCTTTAAAAAGTGGTCTTTCCATATCCTCAGCACTGACTGCGGTTCCACTACGATGTTCCCATGATGGTCTCTACAGGCTTCAATTAGTGGTGTATAAGTCCCGTATGTCTGTTTTACCTTTTGTAGAACTTTCGAACCTCGTTCCTGTTGGGACATCCCTCTATCTACTTGATCGCGCACTTCTCATGCCCCCTTTTTTTCTTTCGGAGAAGTTTATGCTCCTCTCTCATTTTCTGCTCTTAGAGCTCACGAGCTGCTCGTGTCCTTCCTTGCAGCGCCGCTTTGTGTGCCTCTTGTTTATCTGCATATGTGCTCGCCGGCATTCATCGTCATACGTTGTGGTGGCCGTGTAAACCCTAGAGCTTCAGAGGTGGCATCTCTGAAGGCTGCTTGGCAGTGTTGCCACTGGTTCTCTATAATTTGTGCTGGCAACAAAGGACTTTTGAGGAGAATTTCCTCTACATTTGAACTACTTATCTCTCAATAGCAGCTGCTAAGTGTGTGGTTTTTCGTAGCTTAGAAATTCTGCTCAGCCGTTCAGCAGTGGTCTTAATCTCCAAAAAATTGTGCCCTGTTCTTGTTTTCCGTTTTGCATACGTGCGTTCCCATCTCGCAAAAGTTGATTTCATGAGCTTCTGACATCTTGCACTCACTTAAGGACCTGTCTTCGTCATGAATACGAAAATAACTAATGTTGAATTCCTTTCTTTTGATAGAAGATAATTTTTTTCTCATTGGCTTATCAATCCCTAATTTTTGAAGCTTTCGGTTAACGTTCAGACTTTTACTAGTAGAAAAGTGTGTAAACCGAGGATCTCAGATGCATTACTTGCGGTAGTCAGCTCGTACTTGCATCCCATTCCTTGATCAGAAATCCCCGCCATCACATCGTGTGTGTCTCTTTCTCAAATCTGCATTTAAAATTTAGATTTATTTGACATCCCTAATGAACACACATCACATCTCGTAAAAAAGCCATAAATTGCGTCCCCTCAGATTCATTGAAAAGAACAACAACGCAACGTACACTTGTTATTCTCCATCCATGAAAATATTGACAAACATTCAAACGGGGCATGAAGGCTTCAAGTGCCATTAGCAATTATTATTCTTAATCAATTGACTCTTTGAGAATAAACCACGTCCTTTGCTTATTAATTTATTGGCGAAAATTTAATTTGCTTTCATGGTGAATAATAAAATAATTTGCTCATAAAACGAAATTCTAGGCTTATTTTTTGTTTCTTCCCCGCATCTTATGTTTTGTTTATAAACGTTGATGATTAATCTTCAGTAGGTACAATTTTTGCAGCAGGTGTCTCTGGACAGTGGACATACAAAACAAAAACAACAACTCAAGGTACTATAATTGTGTTCAGAGTGACTTAAAGTGATATTTTTAAATTACTCATAGTTAGACTTATCAACCAATTAAAAATTCCAAGGTCCCATTTAAATTTGTATATCTTCTTAGATTAATCAAATTTTGATGAACTTGAACGATGATAAATCAAAAATCAAAAATAAAAAATCTTTGACTAGCCGAGGTGTTGGGATATTACCTTGTAATGACTCACTTTGCATCAAAATGTTAATTGATTTATTGTTGGTACAACACACAGAAATTCTCATGGTATAGGCCTCTAGGGGGTTTGCCTTCGATATAGGAAGTATTGATTGATTGTTATTAAGAACCATCATCTCGATTCTACAAGTCTTGCACCAGGTATGACCTAATGGTCTATGGTTACTTGACACCAAATTTGAATAATTCTTTACGATTAATTATGATTGTTTGCATTTTTTGATTGGTGCTCGATTCATATAAGATCTTGATCTTGGGATCATCTCTTCAAAATAAAATAGAATTCAAACTTCCATGAGTTCAGGGCTAGATAAAATAACTTAAAGCCTTGAAAGAGAGAAGTTAGAAGTTATGATCCTACTACACGACCTTGTGGTATTTTTTTTTTTCTTTTATAATAAGCACACACTCAAGGGGTTTTTATACCCTTATTATGCCATAGACACAGTGAGTGCTTTAGGAAAGAAGGACGGGGTTAGAGAGGAGGTGCCGGTGTTCATTGGTCTTAAATTCCTGAACATTGCAATTATCGGTAAAAACAGAGTGTGAAAGAGAGTTCCACGTTCGCGTAGTACGGCTAAAGAACGATTCTCTATACTTAAGTGTACGACCGAAGTTGGGCTCCAGTGTAAACTGATGGGGGCATTCGGGGAAGCGCGGGTATTACGGTTGAATTGTTTAAGGGGTGGAACGGTACTGGCTATTTCTCTAGAGCACTTACCGTAGAAGTAACGATTAAACAGACAGAGTCACGAAACGTTACGACGGTGGTCTATAGAAGTGAATGAATCAATGTGTCTTTATCACCGATCGGCTCACGGCTGGGAATAGTACTCAAGCTTTGGACGGATATAAGTCTTCATGATAACAGCCAGATCAGACGGGGAGCATTTTTAGCAACATCTCGCTTATGCTCGGTCCACAAAAGGGGTCAGTGATGCACATACCGAGAATCTGGAGATGCTCGGTTTCACAGATGTAGGTGCCACTAAAGGGTAGTGTCCGTAGCTTAGTGGTTAGGTGCGTTGGCTGCTAAGCAGAACGTCGTGGGTTCGAATCCTACTCGGGCCCAAAGTTTTTATTTCATCTTTCACGGACACTGCCTCTTGCGAAGAACTGACAAAACTTCCAAGAGTATCATCTGTCATGAAAAAGTGCTTCTCAACTTTGCCGTTCGGAATCGGCGTAAAATTGTAGGTCCCCTCAATTCTTTACACGCACCTAGAGAATTGTTGATGAGAGTAAGCCACTTAGGCCTTGGCTCTTCAAGAGCTGTCGCGCCACTCTATTTATTTATGATCCTGAACTTTGCAGACAATTTGTCTG
>CAKKXW010000004.1:65896278-65915221 GCA_920937365.1 Sphaerophoria rueppellii | reverse complement strand
AAGTTGGTCGATGTCGCATCAAACAGTGTTACCACTTTGCAAATATCATCTATCATCGATTCACTGAGGTTTTTTTGAAATTTGTATGCGGTTCGCTATGAATCAAAAGTTAGAGTAAAAGTAAAGCTTTATTTTTAAAACGATAATAAAAGAAAATTTCAAATGAAAAATTTTGAAACGTGACAGTTGCTGTAAAGTGGCATCACATAAATAGTAACTTTTCTCCCTGGTTGCATATTATAATCGAGTTTTCTTCTGTTTTCTGTTTGAACTTTGTATATCGCAGCGCTTCTTCGACTTTTCATCTTTGATGAAATTGTTGATTATGTAAAGCAACAGAGGTGCCTGTCGCCTTTCTCCTCCAAATCTTGGTCTTCACATAATCCTCAAAGATTACTATCAGCCTTATTATGAGTATAAATTTGAGAGTCAAAAGCTTCAATCAAATAGTTGATAGTTTCGTATTATGAGTATCAACTTAATATTTTTGACCGATTGTGAATATTTATCAAATTTTCCTTAGAGAAGAGTTGTTTATTTTATTGTTTACTTACTCACTTAGTTATGGTGGCGCTTCGGTCCAGGTTGGACCAGGGCCTCACCCAACAAACTTCTCCAGCCTGCTGGGTCTCTGACAAGTTGTCTCCAGTTTCGCACGCCAAGTTGGTTCAGGTCCTCTACCACCTGTGTGCACCACCTGAGTCACGGTCTTCCTCTTCTGCATCATTGGTTGAATCTTGGTCTCCATTCTCCATTAATGGAGACAGGACGAAAAATCATTCGAAGAATTTTTCTCCCAAAGCAGCCCAAAGCGTTTTCATCAGATGTTGTCATAGTCCATGTCTCTGCACGATACATGAGGACCGGGATGATGAGGGTTTTGTAGAGTGTCACTTTAGTTGCTTGGGAGAGGACTTTACTACTCAATTGTCTTATAAGTCAAAAGAAGCAGCTTTTGGCAAGAGTGATTCTTCGTTTGATTTCAGCGCTGGTGTTGTTGTCTGAGTTAATAGCGGATCCCAGGTAGGCAAAGCCCTCAACAAATCGAAGTTAAATCTGTCAAAGTTGACGTTTGCTCCAAGACGTCGATGTTGGTAGTCCTTTCTTGTCGACAGCATGAACTTGGTCTTGCCCTCGTTAACCGCTAGACCCATCTTCCTGGCCTCCGTCTCAAGGATCACAAACGCTCAACTGACATCACGCTGTGTTCTTCCAATTATGTCAATGTCGTCTGCGTATCCTAGTAGCTGGACGGACTTTTGAAAGATTGTTTCTTTGGTGTTGACATTGGAGCTTTGCACAATGTTTTCAAGAATGATGTTGAAGAAATCGCATGACAACGCATCGCCTTGTCTAAAACCTTTTTTGACATCAAATGCGTCCGTTAGGTTTTTTCCGACCATAATGGAACAGCGTGAGTTTTCCATAGTCATCTTACACAGACGGATGACTTTTTCTGGGATGCCAAAACTAGACATTGCTCTATATAATTGGTCTCTATAGACGCTGTCATACGCGGCCTTGAAATCGATGAAGACGTGGTAGGTATGGATTTGAAGTTCCTGGGTGTTCTGCCGTATGTTGAATATTTGATCGATGGTGGACCTTCCGGGTCTGAAGCCACACTGGTAAGAACATAACAGGTTGTTGGCGAAGGGCGTCAAACGTTCACACAGCACGGCAGACAAGATCTTATAGGCGATGTTAAGCAGACTTATACCTCTGTAGTTGGTGCAGTTCAAGGGATCTTTTTTTTGAGGATCGGGCATACGATGCTGAGGTTCCATTCATCGTCCAAATTTTGCAGATGAGCTGGTGCATGCTCCTAACCAAATCATCTCCTGCTGCTTTGTACAGTTCGGCGGCTAGCCCGTCTGCTCCAGCGGCTTTGTTCGACTTTAGTTTAGATATCGCTATCTTCACTTCGTCCATGTCGGGTGGGTGGAATTGTTGGCCTTGTGCACCCAAATTGAATGGTTCTGTATTGTTGGCGGAGTTTTGGTCGTCATCGCCATTATACAGCTTGGAAAAGTGGTCTTTCCATATCCTCAGCATTGGCTGCGGTTCTACTACAATGTTCCCATGATGGTCTCTACAGGCTTCAGTTCGGGGTGTATAAGCCCTGGAGGTTTGTTTCATCTTTTTGTAGAACTTTCGAACCTCGTTCCTGTTGTGACATCCCTCTTTCTCCTCAATCGCGCGCTTCTCATGCTCCCTTTTTTCTTTCTGAGAAGTTTATGCTCCTCTCTCCTTTTCTGCTCGTAGAGCTCTCGAGCTGCTCGTGTCCTTCTTTGCAGCGCCGCATTGTATGCTTCTTGTTTAGCTGCATTCATCGTCAAACCAGGAGCTTCGTTGTGGTGGCCGTGTAAACCCTAGCGCTTCACAGGCGGCATCTCTGATGACTGCTTGGCAGTGTTGCCACTGGTTGTCTATATTTTGTGCTGGCAGCAAAGGACTTCTGAGGAGATTTTCGGAGACACGATCGGAAAAGGATCTAGCAATCTCTTGCGATTGTAGCCGTTTGACGTCGAATTTCCTCATAGCATTTTCAGGTGTTGGCCTTGATCGGGATAGACGCATTCGTACCTTGGCTACAACAAGGTAGTGGTCCGAGTCGATGTTGGCACGTTTTGTTACGAAAACCTTAGCAAAAACGTCCTCTCTGATTTCAGTTGTATACTTTTTTTAGTTTTCAATCACATCCCTGTATTATTTTGAAGTTTGCAGTAGCCTACTAGGATTAAAGAGTTATCCGTTTAGTACTTCGTTTGATCATAGTCAAATCAATGAACAAGCTACAAAATTTGCAGATAGATTTTGAATGGACCAAATGACACTTCAAAGCGAAATTATTACTCCGCGCTGTGGCATATTTTTAAAGGCAAAGTCATCTTCAAGCTTTGATTTCTTGGCATTGGTTTGCAACAAGAAATATAAAAATTTGAAGAAATGTGTTGAACAGCTGCATTCTTGTGAGTCTGCTTTATCTTATCTAAAACAATCAAAAAAGAAACATCATTCTCCTTGACACACAGCCATTTATTGGATTCCTTAAGGTTGATTTTGCGAACCTAGCAGAAAATGCTCAGACACTTGTTTGTATGAGTTGTTGACATAAGTTTGTATTTCGTTATTCAAATAAAAAATACTCCATTTGTAAATTGAATAAATATGTTGTTTAATTTAAAATTCCAGGAGTTATGAAAAAGGTAGATCGAACAGGGTTTGGTCAGTTGACAGTAGATCTTAAGTTCATGTAAGTTCCATTGTAATCTCCATTTCTGGAGATAATGCGCTCATCGAACTTCGTTCTCAATAATTCAATTGTGTGACATGTGGCACCGTCCTGTTGAAACCACATATCGTCCAAGTCCATATCATCCAATTCATTCCAAAAATAATCGGTTAGCATTGAGCGATAGCGATTCCCATTCACAGTAACGTGCCGGTCTTGATCATCACGGAAGAAGTATGGCCCAATGACACCACCAGCATGTAAACCGCACCAAACAGTGATTTTTTCGGGATGTTATGGTGCCTCGTGAAGCACATGTGGATTGCTGCCTGACCAATAACGCATATTTTGCTTATTGACGAAGCCATCCAGTCAGAAATGAGCCTCATCGATGAAGATGATTTTTCGATGAAAATCCGGATCATTTTCAAGTTGTTGCTCAGCCCAATTCACGAACATACAACGCTTCTGGTGATCAAGCGGCTTCAGTTCTTGCGTCAATTTGAGCTTGTTAGGATGTAGGCCAAGATCTTTTCGCCAAATTCGCCACAACGACGTCACAGAGATGGCCAACGCTTGAGAACGACGTGTGAGAGATTGATTTGGGTCTTCCGCAATTGATGCGCTAGCGGCAGCAATATTCTCGACACTAAGGGAACTTCTTTGTCTCACTGGCACGGGAACATTTTGTACTGAGCCTGTGGATTCAAATTTTTCCACTAGACGCTCAATTGTTGATCTGGCAGGACGATTATGACGACCATAAATTGTACGTAGCGCTCTTAAAGTGTTGACCACTGACTCCGAATTTCGGTAGTAAATTTTAATAATTTCGACTCGTTGTTGGATCGTATACCTTTCCATGATGAAATGGCAAACCTTACTGAAGAGAAATGTCAAGAGAGCGAGAAAAAAATATGGCGTCGTTTTCTGTCCCTATCGGTCTACTTTTATAGCGTCCCTATTGAAAAACCCTTTATATCAACTATCAAGTCGATAGTTGCTATTCATAAAAGGTCTGTATAACTCTCTAAAACTCTTTATGAAACAAAATGAAACCAACAATTTTTTATTATCCACTCGAGTTTGTCCAAATTATCGTCGACAAGTCGACATTTGTCGATGTGTACTTGTCCAAAGTAAAGAGTCCAATTATATTTATTTCTTATTACCTTTTCTTCGTCCACATCTTTGGTTAACTATAGGCTTCGGTGTCTTCTTTAGTCATGGTAGTCATCATCATCGTCAGTCGTCCTTTCTGGCTTCCTTACTTTTCCTAATAGAATATATGAATAATGACAGTTTTTTTCTGTTGTGGACCTTTTCATCGTATTACGTGACCTTTGTCTGTGTTGCTGAATATTTTAAAGCAAAATGATCTCCCAACAATATGCAGAATGGTATCCAACAACAAGGATAACAATCTGCTTCTTCCTTTCGTATGATGTGGCAGGTTTTCCTTTCATATTCAATTTGAATCTCATCCATACACGATGATGTCGTTGTCGTTGTCGGCTGGCTTATCTCGACTCTTGAAAAAGCTTTGAAGGAAAAATATAAAATTTCAAGTTTTATACGAGAATATAAAATCACAAGGATGAGGAAGTAGTTTACATCCTTAGACAAAAAAAAAAATAAATAAAAAAACATGACAAATAAAAATGATGAAATTCAAGAAAATAAGAGGAAAAAACTCCATCAGGAAATGCCAGTAACAATTGAATGAAGGGAAATTACAAAGAATACAAAAAGGAAATTGTCAATTTGATTTGTTGTACAAAAATGTTTGGCAGAGCAAAAATATAAAAGAAATAAATAAAAGAGATTGTTTAAACAGGGTGTTTTCAAAGTGACGCCTGAGAGCATGTGGTTTTTGAGGCTTGATTGAGAGGAACATTTTGTGGGATGAGAAGGTTCGAAGTTCAATTTGATTGAGTGCACTACGAAGCATTTACAAAATGTTGGTTTAATTCTTTGGTTTACATTTCCGGCATAAGAACCCACGGATTCCTTTGGGCTGTTAATTTGAATTCTTTTGATTGTCTAAGAAAATTCGTTGTTAGCTTAGTTTATTTATTTATTTTTTCTGAATTTTTCATTCACCTCAAAAAAGTGAATGAAGTCTAGCAAAAAAAAAGTCTTATTTTAAAACTTTCGTGGGTGGAAACCACGCCCCTAAATGAAATTTAAATATTTACTAATATTGTTCCTTATATTTAACCTAAGCCCTATTCGAATCCCGAATTTCAACATCATACGACCATTTTAAGAAGTGGGTGGATACCCCGCCCCCTGACGGAAAAAATTGAAATTTGCGATTTGTTTCTTTTTTTTAAATTTGAAGCCACCAAAACTGGTTCTCCTGCTTCACACTATCAATGCGGTCCTGTTAGGACACAGCCCTACTGAATCGAAGCAGCTCCGCTACATCACGAGCGAGGATGCCCCGTCCATACAATTGTCGCCGGTCTACAGTTTACCGCCTTACGTGGTAGATAAGCGGTACTGCCAATCTATCCTGCATCATGCCGCACTGGTCTAAAAAGAGGAATGCCTCTGGTGGAATGAAGTCGCTCAAGTGTGCATTCTCGAAGTAGTTGTCGTTCGGATGGAACGGCCCGAAAATTATGTTACTGGTCTAAATCATAGCTCTTGCAATATGGCCCCGAATAAGTTTTATCACGAAATTGTCAATTTTGTTGATTCGAGCTCCGTTGTATAGAACCTCGCTTGAATAATAATGCAGATAAGAAGATTCTGGTGTCCGATACCAACCGAGACAGCACCGAAGACACTGCCTCTCGAACACCCGAAATTTCTTCATTTAGGAAGGGGCAATGTTGAACCACACTGGACAACCATAAACTATCATTGGCCGTATGAGGGCCATGTAGCAAATTACCTTCACTCTAGGGTCAAGCCGACTGATGTTAAACAGCCGTTTCGTCAGAACAAAGGCTCCTCTGGCCTCAGTCAGAGCAGCATCTATATGTCTGTCGAAATATAGATACTGGTCCAACCAGACACCGATGTACTTCACTACAGTTTTGCTCAATGCCTGTCCGTGAGGATCAACTATGACCATCATGCGCCAATTCTTACACGTATCTCGTGAAGCCTTAGCCCATGGAGTCTGCAACAAAATTGTCTCCGACTTTTGGACATTTATTTTCAGTTTCGAGCCATCGCAATATCGCTGAATCTTCTCGAAGTCACGGTGCAAGAGAATTCTTATAACTTAAACCTTTCGAGCCGTTCTGTACGCAATGATGTCGTCGGCATACGCAGATCGCTGGTGTAAATGCTGAAGAGGATAGGCAAATTGACCGCTCCCTGTTGAGGATCGTTTCTAATTTCAAAGGTGGTGGTAAAAGTTACATTGCCACTTTTGACAACAAACTTTCTACCGTTGAGCATATACAATAATGGTTTATTGATGCCTAGTCTGGTGAGTTTTAGGTGCAAGACTTCTAACCATACGGTGTCGAATGCCTTCTCTTAATCAACCAGAACAGCACCCGTGCATTGTTCCTTGAACTTGTTCCATTGGATATCAGAAACGAGCTTAGACGCGGCATGAATAGTGTCATGTCCTGCCTTGAACTCGAACTGATTATCCGGAATTATTGAGTTGTCCGCAGCCCACTCGGACAGAGCTCTATTGATTACCTTTTCGAATACCTTGCTGATGCTTGGAAAAAGACTTATTGACTGGAGATTTGAAGGATGGGAGTTGTCCTTTCCCTTTTTTGGGAGAGGATGAACCACAGCTGTCTTCCAACGCTCTGGATAACATCCATTATTCAGCGCGTTGTTGAAAAGAGTGGTGTAGATATCTTTTGCCTCAATCGGTTAGTGTCTTAGTACAATGTTGGATATACCCATATTCCATCGACACCTGCTGACTTCTTATTCTTTATTAAATCGAAGATAAGCTGGAGTTCTACCTTCGTGATGAGAAAGGGACTTGGTCCCGTTCGCTCGGCGATTATAGCTTTTTCTAAGAATTCGTCATCAAACCAGGTAAAACCACGGTTCTCAGATCGCCATTGCGTAATATCATTCCTTAAGCACTATTCACAAGAGTACGAACAACGACCAACGAATGAACGAAAATTCGTCGATTTTGACATTTATTTCACATGAGAGTTTTTAATTCGTCGCGAATGAACAACCAAAACACAAGGCAAGAATGATTTTTGAGGTTATTTGTCGGTCGTTCTCATGTAAACAGTCCTTTATGTAGAAGTGATAAAGTAAGGCTCTATTTTCCAGGTCGTAATTCGGATGAATGCTAGCATTCACCTTATACACTGGCTGAAAAGCAGCTCCCACTGTCTCCACTTTCTCCTGCGGGTCTTCAATCACAAAGAAGTCGTCGTCCAAGACGGCTTCCTCAGGATCAATTTGCGCTGTCAGAAGTACGTCTCTGTTCTCTACTGTCTCTCTGGATCTTAGACACGGAAGGTCGTTCTGATTCTTGGACCTAAATATCTTATTTATTTGAGGGAACATACTTGGGTCGCTAGAATTAACAGGGTTGAATGAGAAGAATATGTCACCTATAACTAAAAATATGAGGTAAGATGTCATAAAGGGTTTTCCAATAAGTGGTGTTATTTTGATATTCAAAGAAAAATGGCATTTATTGAGATATATGATCGGATGTAAATTTCATTATAAATAAGGTATGCCGTTGATAATGGAACACAATATCAGCCAATTGGCCGCCACGACCACGCTTACAGGACCATATCCTTTTCATGAAATTTTCCATAGCCAAATCGCAAAGTGGCTGCCCTATGTCCTCGATAGCCTCACGAATTCCATTTTTGAGGTCTTGAATCAACTTTGGACTGTTGGCGTAGACCTCATTTTTCACGTGGCCCCAAAGCAAGAAGTCACAAGATGTTAAATCACAAGATCTCGGTGGCCAATTGTGATCACCTCTTCGAGAGATAACACGGTACGGAAACTTTTCCCGTAAAAAATCGATGGTTTCATTGCTTGTGTGGCACGTAACGCCGTCTTGTTGAAAGTAAACGTTGTCCAGATCAATTCCATCCAATTCCGGCAATAAAAAATCATTTATCATCTCTCGATAGCGCAATCCATTGACCGTAACTGTTGCTCCAGCCTCATTTTCGAAAAAGTAATGTCCAATGACCCCGCTAGACCATAGACCGCACCAAACGCGTTGAGGATGGAGAGGCTTTTCAACAATAATTCTTGGGTTTTCCGAGCCCCAGATGCGGCAGTTTTGCTTGTTGACGTAGCCTCCGAGGTGGAAATGGGCCTCATCAGTCAAGATGATTTTTCCATGAAATTCCGGATGATTTTCATGCATTTCAAGGACCCCATCAGCAAAGACACAACGTTGTTGATGATTAGCCGGCTAGAGTTCTTGTGTTAGCTGAACTTTACAAGCCTTAAGCCCAAGTCTTTATGCAAAATGCGGTGTAATGACGTTTGTGGAATGCCTAATTCCAAATAACGACGAGGAATGGACAAACCTGGGTTTTCTTCCACACTTTGAGCCACAACAGCAATATTCTCAGTTGTTCTTGAGCGACGTGCACGGGTTTTATTCTTCACATCACTTACTAGTCCCAACAGCTCGAATTTGTCCACCAATTTCTGTATTGCGGTGCTTCACGACGACCCAAAAATGTTTTAGTTTTACGAACCGTCTCTGCCAAATTTTCACAATGTTTATAGTGAATTTTAATAGTTTCAATGCGTTGCTGAAGCGTGTATTGTTCCATTTTTATTAATGGCGATATTTTTACTTGTCAAATGTCAAAAAATGACAGCTTCAAAAGTGACAGCTACCGAAAAAGCGACCTATTCACAATAACACCGCTTATTGGAAAACCATTTTTTTCTACATACTTTTTTTCAACGAATATCTTATGACTTTTGAACTTGATCACCCTGTATCTTTATCTCCCTTGCTCAGCAATTTGACAATTTTTCACTACTCATATTTATCTTTGGACCACAAATATGAGGTGAGATATACATAATGTATGAATAAGGTGTGTGTTTTCTATTTGGCAAAGCTTCTAAATTGGGTACAACGAAGTTTATTGTGGTTGTAAAAAGATATGGATGGGTGGATTCTTTCCTCTTACCTTATTTTGAATAAATTGCTTTTATTTGTGATTCTTAAATTGAAGGAGAATAATCGTTAACTTTTTGAATAAAAACTTGGCCTTTGTGCTGCTGCTTTAATTCTCGCCAGGAGCTCGCCATGAATTTTAAATTATTTTTGAATGAAAAACGTGAGGAAAAGAAGTGTTCTGATTAAGCAATATTGCCAATCAACTTTAAACAGCATTTTTCTTTTGATTATGGCTTCGAGGAGGAGATGAGACGAGACATCCAGAAGCATTTTATCGATTGTTTTGGTTAAGTTTCGGATCCTTTTATCTACATTTTAGTTGGCATTGGCACTTGTGGTCTCTCTCTCGCATTCTAGTCCACCAGGTGTGCTGTCCATTACAATTAAGTACTGGTACCAGTGTGCGATAGCACTTTTGATTACTTCTGAAAGACACTTGAAACAAATGTTCATTTCTTTTATTGCCCGCCTCTATCACCACACAGACCGAAAAGGGAAGCAGTGACTCCTTTGTATTGCCCCATCTAGAAAAAAAATCCCTCCCCAGGGGGACCCACAAAAATAAGACTTCCTCATCTCGTTTATTCGGAAGCATTTTCATTTAATTGCTTGGGATTTATAGGCGAGTCTAAATTTTCAGGATGTCTCGATCCTTTAGAGCCTGTGTCGATACAAAGCACTTTGGTAAAAAGGATATTCAGCAGGACATGTACAAATGGATAACAATAAAAGGCCGTATAAATATAAATTTGGCATTGTCCTTTGAGGCCCAGCTCTGACTACGATATCCAAAAAGCACATAATGGACGTGCGTCGGTACCTTTATTGCTGATTGAGATTCTATGCCTTCATCTGCTTAAAGTAAGAAGCTGGTCTCAGTACAAATTCTCTTGAATTGATGGCGTTACTATTTTTCCAACCTGACACATAATGGCTTACTCTGTATCCACCTTTAATGAACTAGCCAGCAGCGCCAATATCTTCTTTTGACAGCATGATCAGCTGTGTGAACTGTGATCCGTCATCATCTCATTTCAGGGAAAAATATTTCTCGACACTCATCACTCTGTCGTACTGCATTGTTGTTTTTCTTGTCTTCTTATCGCGTCGTCGCCGCGCACCGCCGATGCTGCCCGTCGCCACCGTCGATGTCATTCGACGCACATGGGTCTCGTTCCACAAAGTTAATTCTCTTGCTATTTCTCTGGAGATGAATGCATAGCAATCAGAATCCAGACATAATGAAATGTCAAAAATGATAAAAATAAAATTCTCGTCTGAGCATCTGAGCTGGTCGTGTTCTCTTCATAGCGTCGTTGAACGGATGTCGGGTGGCCGTGCTGGCACCGGCGATATCGTAATAATGCGTGTTAATTGCTAATTAAGGTCTCGGAAATTGTTGTCGACCATCGTTTTGTGTCGTTGCCGTCATCGTCGTCCGTGCCGCATACAGGTGACATGACAAATGTACATTCATGTCCGAGTTAAAAAAAAAAACGTAGACGCATGCAGTCGTGCATATCGCGCAATGCGACAATAACCACTGAAAATCATGTGTGCATTACAGATCGAGTTGAAATCCAGCAAAGATGAAATACATGACAACGAATGAGCAGCACGGGTTAAACAGTTCGTTTTTAGAGTACCATTTGGTCGAAGTGGTTGAGTTCGAGTTGGGGCAAATTATGTATGTTGACGGGTGTTGATATTTTTCCATTTAAGATGAGGCTTTAAATTATGGGCTAATGGAAAGCTTGCTGGGTGGGTGTGGCGAACGTGCCTCAAAATAAAATGTTCTTTAAAATCCTAGAAATATGAACGGGTCGTTGAGGGGTTACATAAAAGAATCTCAAATACCATAAGGAGCAGATTATTTCATTGCAAAAGTCCAGAGTTGATAAAGACACACCTTTTTTTCAATGCAAACAAAAGTCGATGCTTTGGATATTATTAATTTAATCAACGTCTTTGTCCGCAATGCCGTGTTATACCTGCTTGCAAAGCTTAAAAATCGACCTTCACGGGGCAATAGACCCCCCTTCTGATGCCTCTGTAGTTCGGGCATGCTCTCTTTCGACCATATTCTGCAGATGAGTTGGTGCATGCTCCTAACCAAGTCATCACCGGCTGCTTTGAAGAGTTCGGCAGTGATGCCATCAGCTCCCGTGGCTTTGTTGTATTTAAGCTTATATATTGCTATCTTCACTTCTTCAAGGTCGGGTAGACGGAAATCTTGGTTTGCGTCGTTTTCGTTCTACCTGACAGCGGAATTCGATTCGTCATCGCCGTTGTACAGTCTGCAGAAGTGGTCCTTTCATATCCTCAGCATTGACTGTGTCCCTTACGATATTTCCCTGTTGGTCTTTACAAGCTTCAGTTTGTGCTCGGTAACCTCGAGACATTCGTTTCACTTCTTGGTAAAACTTCCGAACCTGCGTTTAAGTCTCTCAACATCCTCGAAAGATCGCTTTTCATGCTCCCTCTCTCTCTTTTTCTTTCTGAAAAGCTTGTGTTCTTCTCCCCTCTTCTGCTCGTAGAGCTCCCGAGCTGATCTCGCCTTCCTGTGCAGCTTTATATGCTTCTTGCTTGGCTGCATTTTCCAGGGGTTTCGTTTTGGTGGCCGCGTGAAACCCAGCACATCATAGGCAGCATCCCTAATGGCTTCCTGGCAATTCTGAAAATGATCAATACTCTTGTAGCGGACTTCTCATGAGGTTACTTGACACTCGATCGCAAAAGGATCTGGCGATCTCTTGCGATTGTAGCCGTCCGATGTCATACTTTCTTCTAGCACTTCCTGTTTTTGGCTTTGGTCGTGATATCCGCTGCACTACCTTGGCCATAACGAGGTAGTGGTCCGAGTCGATGTTGGCCCCTCGGAAGGTTTGGACATCAATAATCCTTGAAGACTGTCTTGTTTCGATCGCAATATGATCAATCTGGTTGACAGTTGATTGATCTGGTGACCTTGTGGATGTTGAGATGTGGGAAACACCTAGGTACTTGCGAAAACTATGTTTCGCCAAGCTGCAAACTCGATAAGTCTGAATCCGATATCGGATTTTTTGCCGTGCAGGCTGTGTTTTCCTACTGTTCCAACAAAGATTTCCTCTCTTCCTAGTTTGGCATTAAAATCTCCTAAGACGATTTTAACATCGAAGCTAGAGCATTGCTCGTATGTCTTGTCGACGAGCTCGTAGAACTTGTCTTTGGTGTCGTCATCTTTCTCTTCTGTGGGTACGTGAGCGCATACAAGGCTTATGTTGCCGAATTGAGCCTTTATGGGGATTGTCGAGCTCGTTGACGGCTCTGAAGCTTAGGACATGCTGTCTAAGCCTGCCTCCAACGACAAAGCCACATCCAAATAGGCGCTGTTGTTGTTCTCTGTAGCAGTCACCGTAGTAAATATTGCAGTTATTCATCCTCCTTTTGCCCGGCTCATACCATCGTATTTCCTGGATGGCATTTTCCTATAGACATAAATAAAAAAGCTAGATCGACAAAAAGGAATTCGATTGATGCGTAAAAAAAGTGTCGGTTACCGATAAATCGTATACATTTATTTATAAATAAATTAACTTACTCGACCGCTCTTGAAGAGCCAAGGTCTTAGTGACTCATCAACAATTCTCTGAGTGCGTGTGAAGAATTGAGGGGACCTTCAATTTAACGCCGGTTCCGGATGGCAAAGTTGAAAAGCACTTTTTTCATGACAGATTGATACTCTTTGGAGTTTTGTCAGTTCTTCGCAAGAACGTGAGAGCAGAATTCGAACCCATGCGTTCTGCGTAGCAGCCAACGCACATACCACTACGCCAGGAACACTACATTTTGTAGTATGAATAATTCTGTACAATTCCCGGTTTACTTGCATAACAACCCTGTTTTAATAAAATATGTACTTCCCCGTAGACGAAAACCCAAGTGTGTGTGCTCTATATGGCTATTTTGCAAAGCCATATGGACATCGTTACTTTTTCACCAAATAACCTTTTTGTTTCAGGTTCATATACCTTTTGTGTCGTTGTCGTTACTTCATTGTAAATGTTAGTGCTTTTGTTAGCGCGTCTTTTAACGAGCAGCATTCCCCGACACAGCTCCCAACAATCTGTTGACAGCTTTATAAATTACAACCATCTCCCCCTCTTTGCAATTTCCAAACAAAAACACGTCTATCAGCTGTCATTTTTCTAAATGTTGGCAAAAGATTACTGCTCTAGAGGTCAACAATGTTTGTTAGTTAGGTGGGTTGGTCGTTGAGTGTCAAAAGGGTTAGTCTTATTTATACTTTATAACCTTTTTATGAACTCGTTCAAAGTGTACCACCTCCACAAGTCTGAGTAGTTTCCTCTTCGTGAGGGCAAAATTGATAATGATGTGAAGGGAAACTAACTGGGGTTGGGTTTTGAATTGGATTGGGGATTAAAATTATGTAAGATATGTGACACGATGACGTGACTACGAGACCGTTTGACAATTAAAACTCCAGAAAGAGAGGAATCGGATGTTTTTTTTTTTTTTCCTTCAGGAGCTTAGATGATGAACTAAATTCTAATATATAAAACTAGAAGTGTTCAATGGTAACTTAAAGGTGTAGAGTGCCGTTTTTCCCATCACTCAACAAAGTTGCAGCAATTCCGCAAGAATTATTATCTTTTTGTTGCCTATAGGTATCAAAATTGCGAGGAAGTTTTTGCCAATTCCCCCAAACTAAACTGTCAATTATTATATTAGGGGTATTCATGCAATAAGATAATTTTGTCGATTACGTATTTGCTTAAATTTACGCTACACTTTGCATAAACGCACTTGTTGGCGATTTATCGAGATGAGAATCCAGCAGAGCAAAAATAAATGTATACAATTAATTAAATTGTTATTATATATTTTTTACCAACTGTCCTGGGTGACGATCGAATCCAAAAAGATCGAGCCCATGACAAATTTTCCATTGGAAGCTTACATTAGAAGTTTAAAATGTTCGAATTAGACTGAAATTACTGAAGAGAAAGAAAGATTAGCTGTTAAACGTATGCTACATATTTCATAAAGAGATTGAGTGACTTTAAGTTTCTTCTTTTACATTTTATAGGGTATAACAGGCAATGTTACGCAATTTAAATTTTGTTTTTTCATGTTTTTTTTTGTAATAAGATATAAAATAATTATGATGTAAGATTGGATGACATAATCCGAAACAGCACTCATAAAGCAAATTGTGTAAACTACATAAATCTTGAAATGAAACTTCAAAATGTCAGTGGTTAATTAAAATTGAGTATTTTTCGATTGAAATATATCTATATACATTTGTGTTTTACTTAATTCCATAATACTTACTTACTTAAGGTTGTTGTGGACTTGGGTCTCAATCAACAGTCTCCGCCAGCTAGCTCGGTGCTGAGCTAGTTGTCTCCAGTTTTAAACTCCAACTTGGTTGAGGTCCTCTTCCACTTGAGTGCACCACTTGAAACGCGGTCTTCCTCTCTTCCTACGTCCCTCGGGAATAGTGTCGGAGGCTTTCCGGAACATTGTTGTCCATCCGCTTTAAATGACCGAGCCATCTGAGTCTCTGGACCTTGACCCTTCCCCGTAAAGTTCGCTATTGATAGATATATAGATAGATAGATAATTTGGATTTTATTGAGTTAACATTTGAATTTAACAATAGTAACATATTAACATATACAAAAATCGTTATGACATGGCATTTGCCGTCTGCCAGATTGACAACTATAATATATTTAATTCATTATGAAGTTATAACAATTTACAATTATGTATGTGATTCAAATAATTATATGACAACCATTTAATTTTAAAAATTCAAATAAGAGACAGTTAGTTATACGTTTGTTTAATTAAACATCTTCATTGATTATTCTCGATCTATATCTAAGCGCAATTATACAATATTTATAAATTCTTTCAACGTTCATTTCATTCAATTCGTCCAAAACTTGATCTTCAGATAAAACATCGCTCCCAAGAACACTTCTTCTGGTTTCTTTCAGAGTTGGGCATCTTCCCAAAAAGTGAATCACATCTTCTCTTTCCCTCATGTTGCAAATACTGCATTCTAGTGGTAGATCGGGTCTGTGAGGCATGAAGTTCAAATTTAGAAGCTCGCTGCGAAGTCTGACCATTGTAGCGATAACGTTAACTTTATTATTATCGCGAAAGTAGTTTTTTTCTGCCAGATTGTGGTTAAGCCTGCTGTAAACTGTTCTGTAGATGGAACTGGAGGCTTCATCTATATATTCAATTCTGCATTTCTCATCCACTTTCGAGATTACATTGTAGAAGAGAGCCTTGCAACTAAACGTATTTTCCAAATTTAAATCAAAGCTTAAATTGCATTCTTGAGCAAGTTTTGATCACTCTCTAAATAAGTTCGCTATTGTATCTTCTTCGACACGAAGCCTAAGGCACTTTCATCCGATTTTGTCACGGTCCATGCTTCCGCACCATACAGCAGGACTGGGACGATGAGTGTGTTGTACAGTTTTACCTTATTTGCCCGAGAGAGGGCTTTTCCAATCAATTGCTTTCTTAGCCCAAAGAAACAGCGATTAGCAAGAGTTATTCTTCGTCTGATCTCGGAGCTGGTGTTATTGTCCGTGTTTATACCGGAGCCTAGGTACACAAACTCCTTTACTACCTCGAAGTTGTATGCGTCTATTGTGAAATTCTGTCCGAGCCGTCGGTTTTGGGTGTCCTTCCTCGAAGACAGCATATACTTCGTTTTTCCCTCATTTACCTCTAAACCCATTTTTGCCGCTTCTATCTCAATTCTCACAAAGGCGGCATTGACATCACGCTGAGTTCTTCCCATTATATAAATATCATCGGCGTACGCGAGAAGTTTAACAGATTTTTAAAAGATAGTGCCTCTGGTGTTGGCGTTGGAGTTCTGCACTATCTTCTCAAGAACGATGTTAAAGAAATCGCAGGACAGTGTATCGCCTTGTCTGAATCCTTTTTTTGACGTCGAAAGATTCCGTAAGCTCGTTTCCAACCTTGATGGAGCAGCGTGAGTTCTCCATCGTCGCATTTTGCACAAGCGAACGAGCTTGGCAGGGATGCCAAAACTAGAAGTAGCTTTGTACAGTTTGTCTCTATAGATGCTGTCATACGCGGCCTTAAAATCGATGAAAAGGTGGTGGGTATCGATTTGGAGTTCAAAGGTCTTTTCCAGGATCTGTCGCAACGTGAAAATTTGGTCTATGGTTGATTTTCCTGGCCTGAAGCCACATTGATAAGGACCAATCAGATTGTTGACGAAAGGCTTCAGACGTTCACATATTACGGCAGTGAGGATCTTGTAGGCGATGTTAAGGAGACTTATTCCTCTGTAGTTGGCGATCCTTTTTCAGGATCGGGCAAACAATGCTGAGGTTCCATTCATCGGGCATGCATTCCTCTGACCATATATAACAGATGATTTGGTGTATGTTCCTATCTAGCTCGTCACCTGCTGCTTTAAAGAACTCAGCAGCTAGTCCATCTGCTCCAGCGGCTTTGTTGGACTTGAGCCGTGATATTGCGGTTTTCACTTCTTCTAGGTCGGGTTCACGGAATTGTTGGCTATCATCGTGACCGATGAAAGGCTCCTGTCTGACGGCGGTGTTTTGTTCGTCGTCGCCGTTATACAATCTACAGAAGCGGTCTTTCCAAATCCCCAGCATTGATTACGATTCTACTATGATGTTCCCTTGTTTATCTCTGCAGCAGCTCCTATCCTTCTAGGCAGCGCTGCTTTGTCCTCCTGCTTGGCTGCATGGGCCTGCCTGCATTCTTCGTCTAACCAGAGGTTTCGTTTTGGTGGCTGTGTGAAACCCAACACATTAGAGGCGGCATATTTAACTGCTTTCTGTCAATGTTGCCACTGGTCTTCGATACTTGATGTTGGCAGCATAGGACTCCTTAAGAGGTTATTTGACACTTGATCAGAGAAGGATCTGGCGATCTCTTGCGATTGTAGCCGTCCGCCGTCGAAATTTCTTGCAACATTTCCTTGTTTTGGCCGTTTCGGGATATTCATATCACTATCTTGGCTACGACGAGGTAGTGGTCCGAGTCGATGTTGGCTCCTCGGAAAGTTTGAACATCTAAAATGCTGAACAAGTCCCTTCCGTCGATCGCAATGTGATCAATCTGGTTGACGGTTGATTGGTCAGGAGATCTCCATGTACCTTTATGGATGTTGAGATGGGGGAACCAGGTGCTTGCTTCCACAACATTTTGCCCCGCAGCAAAATCGATCAGCCTGAATCTGGTATCAGAAGTAGTGTAGTGCAGGCTGTGCTATCTGACTGTTCCACCAAAAATTTCCTCTTTTCCCAGCCTTGCGTTAAAATCGCCGAGTTCCATTTTAATTTCATAGCTAGAACATTGCTCGTACGTTTTGTCAAGGAGCTCGTAGAACTCGTCTTTGGTGTCGTCCTTTTTCTCTTCTGTGGGGGCATGCGCACATATTAAGCTAATGTTGCCGAATTTAGCCTTGATTCGGATTGTCGTGATGCGTTAGCTCACGTATTTGAAGTTCAAGATGTTTTGCCTGAGTCTGCTTCCCACGACGATTTCGCATCCAAAGAGTCGCTGTTGTTGCTCTCGGTAATAATCACCATAGTAGATGTCGCAGTTTCTCATCCTCCTTTTGCCCGGTCCATCCCATCGCATTTCCTGAATAGCGTAAGTATCTGCTTTGTAGCAGTTGAGGGTCCGGAAAAACCGCTCCTTTTATGACTTGGGCTTCAAATAAGTCGAAGTAGCTCGTAACGTGTTCACCAAGTAGGTCAGCCTAACTGGAACTGGAGGCGCCACCGTTGATTCCACAGAAGAAATTCATTCGCTGCCGTCCCTCAGTGGGAGTGCCTTGGTGGGAACACTCCTTCGTTATGGGGTAATTGTTAGTAACAGCCTACTCCGCTTCGACGTGTTGACCATTTTAAATCAAGTTTCGCTATCGCATAGCTCTAAGCTTCATAGTAGTAGTTACCGTAAGCCGCTCCTCCACGTCAAGGCTTACCCCGTGGAGGGCAAAAACAACATTACCTTTATTAAATAAAGAGAATAAAAAAAACTGTCCACAGTGAAAGTTTCTAGCTAGAAACTTCCGGTAAACAGTTTTTCAAGTAAAAATGCATTTTTCATGCATTCTGCCAAATAAATTTAATACTTTCCCAAAACAGCCTTTACATTTTATTTGCTGTAAGCATCTTTTTCTTCCTCCCTGCTTCTTTCCTCGTCATCAACTTTGCCAAAAATGATTTTATTACAGACACGTTTTCGTCCTTTTACTTTTCTTACTTGTCTTGCTTAAGTTAAGAGTTCCTCTTCAAAATTCATTTGAAATTTATCGGCGGACGATCGTCATTCAGAATTTTCTGAGTAAAAGTCACTTTTCAACGACTTTGAATTCTTTACTCGAAAAAAAATAAAACCCCAAAACTGATGGAATGCCTGTGGATATGCTCTCTTCAGCAGACAAAGTTAGGCCTTTCATTGATTCTCTGAGGAGTAGCTTCGGTTCCCTGGAGTAATATCTATTTCCTTGGGCGAGCACTGCACGTTCTTATGGT
>CAKKXW010000004.1:65781828-65895778 GCA_920937365.1 Sphaerophoria rueppellii | reverse complement strand
TACTGTAAGGCGAATTCCCTACCCATTAAGAAAAAAAAATAAAAAGAACGAAAACGAAAAAAATTAATGTATAACTATACACAGGGGCTACCGTAGTAATGTATATACACTAACACACACATACTAGGTTAAGCTATACGCGCCGACTACACGCAGTTGATTTGGTACAGTCGAAGAAGTCGGACGCGTTCTTTTAGAAAAGTAGAAAATAAGATTTAATCGAGTGCTTTAAATATATGTATATCTAAATCGAAAGTGTTTTTCGTGTTTTATTTATCATAAACCCACCATCTCCTAAAATTCAGAAGTGGGATAAGAAACCCAACATTAAAACTAAAAAGTGAAAGACCCCCCTTGAAAAAGAAAGAAACGTGGTTCTGACTCTAAAGTGAATATAAATAAAATGGAGTGCGACGACACCAACATAGTTTTTTTTAGAAAGTGCACTGCGGTACAGTTGCGAGCATGGCTCGAAAAATTAAATCAAAAAACTTCAGGCACCAAGTCTGAATTGATTTTACGGCTTTTGTCGTTGCCGACAGATGTGCGAAGTAAATGCATTCAATTTAATGCCACTGATGATACGCACACAGACGATGATGACGATATATACTCCGACAGCGTGAGTGGGGAAACACACACCCAACAACAAGAAGACAACGAGCGACAGCAAGAAAATACAGAGGAGCGACAGAAAGAAAATACAGAGGAGCGACAACAAGAAAATATAAATAACAACAATGAGAGGCAACACAAAAATAATGACGAGAGACAAATAAATAACAACAATGAGAGGCAACACAAAAATAATGACGAGAGACAAATAAATAACAACAATGAGAGGCAACACAAAAATAATGACGAGAGACAAATAAATAACAACAATGAGAGGCAACACAAAAATAATGACGAGAGGCAAATAAATAACAACAATGAGAGACAACAAAAAAGTAACGATGAGGGGCATATGATGGCACAAATGAAAAAAGAAATAGAACTCCTGAAGAGAGAAATAGAAGTCCAAAAGAAAGAGAAAAATTTAATACAACAAGAATTGGAACTCTTAAAACTGAGAAAACAAACCAGTGGCGTCGGCATTTCAGTTTCCGCTCTGAAAGAACTTCTACCAGAATTTAGTGGAGAGTGTTTCACGCATTGGGCAATTCAGTTCCGAAATTTGGTAGAGGCGTACAATCTGGACGACAATAACGCTCGTGTTTTGATATCGAGTCGTTTGGGTGGAAATGCACAGAGATGGTTCCACTCGAAAATGAATTTAGCCCAAATGACGATCGATCAATTATTGAAAGAAATGGGTGAAATGTTTATATCAAATGAGAGTCGCGTATCACTAAAGAGAGCATTCGAGGGAAGGAGCTGGCAAACGACCGAAACTTTTCAGGACTACGTCCACGAAAAAACGATAATGGCAAATAAATTGGCTCTAGATGAAGACGAGTTGCTAGAAAATTTGATTGACGGAATACCAAATATAAGTCTACGTACACAGGCACGTATGCAGCGCTTCACAACTAAACAACAATTAGCAGATGCATTCAGGCAGATTGAATTGCCAAAACCCTTGGTGATTCCAGAAAAATTATCGATTCCAGTCAGGCGAATGCCAATGCTAATACGTCCCACTAATCCGAAGCCACATTACAACGTACCAATGATTACCAACACCGCTCCATCAACATCAACAATGGATCCAGTACCATCTACATCCAGAGGATCGACAGTCAAAGGAAGCGTAGACATACGCTGCTATAATTGTAATTCACGCGGGCATTACGCGTCAGAGTGTCGAAAGGAGAGACGTCCGTATGGAGCTTGTCATGTTTGTACACAACAAGGTCATCATGCAGCCGAGTGCCCGAATAGAAGAGTAATAGCGCTCCACCCGTTAAAAGACGACAATGAGGGAGAATACGTAAGACAGTTATATTTTAATTTCAAAAATAATTTTTTTACCTATAAAATATGTTTAGGAACACTAATAGATACCGGTAGCCCCATCTCAATAGTGAAGCAGAAATATGTTCCGATTAATTTTATAATATTAAGAACAAATGAGTGTAAAAAAATGATTTATGGTATTAATAAAAGTCCATTAAAAATAATTGGTTATGTAAATTCATGTATTTATTTTGAATTCGATCAAATCGAATTACAGCTTTATGTTGTCGATGACGACACTTTACAATATTCAGCTTTGCTCGGTAGAGATTTTTTGAAACTAGCTAAATTAAAATTAATAAAAGAAAAAGAAGATACAAACGAAAGTGTTAACGAGAGTACTGAAATATTAAAATATAAAATAATGAATGATTATGATACAGAATGTCGTGAATTTATGAACATAATGTTAGAAAATGATAAGCAGAATATTGATTTAGTACATAAGAGTAAACAAACATATAAATCTAAACAAATTTTTAACGAAATGTATCGGGATTTCCTGAAGTGCAAGCGTCCTGATTTTCCTGAAACGGATTATCAAATGAAAATAAGAGTATCTGATGATAAGCCATTTAATTGTGTACCTAGGAGATTATCGTATTTAGAGAAAGCTCAAGTACAGGAAATCTTAGACGATTTGCTAAAGTCAGGAGTGATTAGACCGAGCCGGTCAGAATATGCTTCCCCAATAGTTCTCGTAAGGAAGAAGACAGGTGACGTCAGGTTATGCGTGGATTATCGTGTATTAAACAAGAAAACGCTCAAAGATAATTATCCGCTTCCACTAATCGATGATCTGTTAGATAGGTTAGCCAATAAAAAAATATTTTCGTTATTAGATCTAAAGAGTGCTTTCTATCATGTTAAAGTGAAAGAGGAGTCGATTAAGTTAACTTCTTTTGTGACTCCATTGGGACAATACGAGTTTTTAAAAATGCCGTTCGGATTAAGGAATGCGCCGTCGACGTTTCAGCGTTTTATTAACGAGGTATTCCAAGACTTAATCCGGGCCGGCAAAATAGCAATTTACTTAGACGATATAATGATAGCGACCGAGACAGAGGAGGAACATTTGGAGATCTTGAGGGAAGTTTTTAAAAAATTGATTCAGAATAAATTAGAGATAAGAGAAGATAAGTGTAAATTTATGGCATCGGAAATCGGATATTTAGGTTATATAATTTCAGGAGAGGGTATCAGACCGGACGAAAAAGGATTGCAGTCGCTGAAGAATTTTCCTATTCCTAAAAATGCTAAGGAAGTACATAGCTTTTTAGGGTTATGCTCGTACTTCAGAAGGTTTATTAAAGGATTCTCGTTATTAGCCGAGCCATTATATAAATTGATAAGGAAAGATACGGTATTTAAATTTCAAGAGAAAGAAGTTGAAACTTTTAGGATATTACAGCAAAAGCTGTTGGAGTCACCTATCTTAGCTATTTACGATCCTCGCGATGAAACTGAACTCCATTGCGATGCGAGTGCATTAGGGTTTGGGGCAATTTTATTACAAAAGAAAAAAGATGGCATTTTTCACCCGATATTCTATTTCTCGAAGAGAACGACAGAATGCGAATCGAGGTATCATAGTTTCGAGTTAGAAACTTTAGCTATAGTCTACGCTTTAAAACGATTCAGAATTTATCTACACGGCATTAAATTTAAGATAGTCACGGATTGTAATTCGTTAACATTAACACTAAATAAGAGAGAAATAAATCCTAGAATCGCCAGGTGGGCGCTTGAATTACAGAATTATGACTATAGTTTAGAACATAGGAGTGGAAGTAGAATGCAACACGTGGATGCACTGAGTCGAATACCCAATATAATGGTTTTAGAAGACAACACGTTTGAGCAAACGCTATCCATATGTCAGAACAAAGATGCGTTTATACAGAAGATAAGAGAGAGATTACAAACGAGAGAAGATAGTGTGTATGAGCTAAGGAATGGACTAGTTTATAGGAAAATGGGAAAAGAAATATTATTTGTTGTACCACAAAGTATGGAACGAAATATTATACAGAAATATCATGATGAGATGGGACACGTGGGAGCTGAGAAGGTAGTAGAGAATATTCAGAAATCGTATTGGTTTACGGAAATGAATAGGAAAGTTAAGGGGCACATAAGTAACTGTCTTAAGTGTATAGTATTTGCTTCAAAAATGGGTAGACATGAGGGGCTTTTACATAATATCCCAAAAGGAGATATCCCGTTTGATACTGTACACATTGACCATTTCGGTCCTGTGGCTTTGAAGAATTGTAAAAAGAGATATGTTTTTCTTGTAATAGATGCGTTTACGAAATTTACTAGACTATATGCGACACGGTCTACAAATACAAATGAGGTAATCACTTGCTTGAAAACCTATTTTAATGCGTATAGCAGACCAAAAACTATAGTATCAGATCGAGGGAGCGCATTTACTTCCGAAGCATTCGCGGAGTTTTTGAAAGCAAATAGTGTTCGACATGTGAAAATTGCTACAGCATCGCCTCAGGCCAATGGACAGGTGGAACGCGTGAATAGGAGTTTAGCGCCAATGTTGGCCAAAATTACTAATGGAGGGTTAGATTTGACATTAGATAAAGCGTTATCAAAGATTGAGTTTTACATGAATAATACTGTACATAAAGGGACGGGAGCTCATCCAAGTCAGTTATTATTCGGGGTGAATCAAAGAGGAGAGTGTGTAGATCAATTGAGAGAAGAATTGAAGGAATTAAATGATAAAGAAAATGAGAGGGATTTAGAAGGAATGCGAAAGAGAGCTTCAGAAAGGATAGTTAAAATGCAAGATTATAATAAACAAAAGAAAGACCAAATGAGAGTATGTAGAAAATACCATGTTGGAGATTATGTTATGGTTAAGAATTTTGTCAGTCAGCCAAATGTATGTAAAAAGATATTACCAAAATTTAAGGGACCATATGAGATAAGACAGGTTCTACCAAACGATAGATACGTGATAGGAGATGTAGAAGGCTTTCAGATAACTCAGATACCTTATAATGGAATTTGGGAAGTAGATAATTTAAAGCCTTATGCATACGAAAAGATGGATATTAGAAGTAATCGGGACGATTGCATGTCAGGAGGGCCGAATTGTAAGGCGAAATTCCCCTACACATTAAGAAAAAGAACGAAAACGAAAAATTAATGTATACTATACACAGGGGCTACCGTAGTAATGTATATACACTAACACACACATACTAGGTTAAGCTATACGCGCCGACTACACGCAGTTGATTTGGTACAGTCGAAGAAGTCGGACGCGTTCTTTTAGAAAAGTAGAAAATAAGATTTAATCGAGTGCTTTAAATATATGTATATCTAAATCGAAAGTGTGTTTTTTCGTGTTTTATTTATCATTAAACCCACCATCTCCTATAATATTGTTAGACTTATTCCTCGATTAGTTGGCGCAGTATTAGAGGAACACTACTTGCATGCTCTGACGCTAGGGGCTACACACATGACTTCTGTAGAAGAAGCTGCCATGGACGAGGAGGAAGAAGATAACAGTGCTAAACACCTTCTATTGGTACATGGCTCCAGCACTCTCCCATTAGAAGGAATACCTTATTTTCGGTAATTCCTTCTTCCGATAATACTAAAAACCTGTGAACTGGCAACGATTGACACAAAATGTCTCTCTAACTTCATTAGGAGCATGTATTGGTTTGTGTTGAGTCCATTCTCTCCCATGAGTATTTTGTTGGGATCCACCAATGGAACCATTCGACCGGCGTTACTTAAGCACAATTCACAATGACGCACGAAACGACGACCAACGAATGAACGAAAATTCGTCCGATTTTGACATTTTCTTTCACAGAGAGTTTTTAATTCGTCGCGAATGAAACCAAAACACAAGGCAAGAATGATTTTTGAGGTTAAGACGCGCGCGAACATTTTTGTTCGTTGGGAATGTGGATGAATGTGGAAACGCGAATAGAGTTTGGCAGTTCGTATCAACTACAATTCTTTTCGCGACGAATAAATATTGTTTTCTCAAATTTATTAACATCTTGAGATTAAAAATTTAATTTTATGCATCACAAATCAAACATATAACTACAGTTTATATCGTTTTGTTGAGGCATTTGTAAGGAAATAATGGCTTCAAACGTATCTAAATTCACTTTCTTTCAATCATTCGTCGTTCCGTTGGTCAGTGACTCAGGTGAAATAGTGCTTTAGTGAGTCAACATACAACTAGACAGCCACTACAACCTACCTAACCTTCAGACCACTGCTATTTTTATGTCCACGGGAAATATGATCTACAAAAGGAAAAAGTAACTGTTATTCTATGATCTTGAATTGATTCTTTCCTATTGTTTTCTCTTTTATTTCTCCTGCTATATTTTCTTAAGCCGAGTGCATTCAATTTTAATGAATCAGTTCCGAAACAAGGTTGTATAGTCACAAATAATGGCCTGATTAAAAGTAAATTTTAATTTTTATTTCGTTTATTGGAGTAAAATTTTCAAATTTACCTACATTCGAAGGCGAAAACGGGACTTTAGTTTTATTAATTTCTTTGATTTCAATATCTCTCAAACTCTCGAAAGCATCAACTTGTAAACTTCGTTCAACTATTTTAATGTATCCCATTTGCTTGCTCACTTTTGAAAAACAAACACGTTTCACAATCAACAACAAAAACAAGGAAGAATATTTGAATACAATTCCCAATCGCCATCGCATCGTTGTTCGCAGCAGGTGGGTTGGAGAAGAGGCTAGTTTTGTTTAGTAACTCTAAATGTTTACAATGTCTCTCTGTCTCTGTAATTCTCCTAGTCCATGTCAACATCAAGTGTTTAGAAATGTATGACACATGACTTAAAGTGAATATCTAGTAGGTATGTACATGAATAACTTCTATTCCATCCTGACAAGGCTATCAGGTTCGCAAAAGGTTAATATCTATTAGAAAGTCCTAGTGATACACATAATGTCATAATATTAGTATTATGCTCCTCTAGCTATAATATGAATGCTGTGTGTTTTAGCACTCAAGAAAAAGCTGCGGGTATGAATGTCTATAGGAAGGTACTAAATTGTTCCCCTCACCCAAGCAAACAACAACCACATCAGCTTTAGCAGCTTTAGATACAGAATTAGAGCCAGAGCCGCATCCCAAATTAGGATTTTGCAATTTGCATTTGCGCCAGCAATGAATTTTCTTCATGGAATATTCAGTTGACAAGTGACTTTTCTTCTTCTTCTATTTTTATTTGAGTAATTTGCATATAAAATGATTTGTATTTTCTTTTAACGTAGAGGGGGGGGGGGGCGAGAGTAAGGTGGGCGTGTAAAGGGAACCATAAACTTCTCGGAACGAAAAAAAAGGGAGCCTGAGAAGCGTGTGATCGAGGAAATAGATGGATGTCACAACAGGAACGAGGTTCGAAAGTTCCTACAAAATGGTGAAACAAACCTCCAGGGCTTATACAACCCCGAACTAAAGCCCGAAGAGACCATCATGGGAACATCGTAGTGGAACCGCAGTCAGCGCTGACGATATGGAAAGACCAATTTTCGAAGCTGTCTAAGATCGATGACGAGCAAAACTCCATAAGAAATACAGAACCATTCAATTTGGGTGCAAAAGGCCAACAATTCCACCCACCTGATATTGACAAAGTGAAGATAGCGATATCTAAACTGAAGCAGTTGGAGATGATTTGGTTAGGAGCCATGCACCAGCTCATCTGCAAAATTTGGTCGGAGGAAAGCATGCCCGATCCTCAAAAAAGGAGATCCCCTGAACTGCACCAGCTACAGGGGTATAAGTCTCCTTAACATCGCCTATAAGATCTTGTCTGCCGTGCTGTGTGAACGTTTGAAGCCCTTCGTCAAGAATCTTTCAAAAGTCCATCCATCTACTAGGATACGCAGACGATATTGACATAATGGGAAGAACACAGCTTGATGTCAGTGGAGCGTTTGTGAGTCTTGAGACGGAGGCCAGGAAGATGGATCTAGCGGTTTACGGGGGAAAGACCAGGTTAATGCTGTCAACAAGAAAGAGCTACCAACATAGACGTCGTGGAGCAAACGTCAACATAACAGATTTAACTTCGAGGTAATTAACGACTTTATCTACCTGGGATCCGCTATCAACGCAGATAACAACATCAGCGCTGAAATCAAACGAAGAATCACTCTTGCCAATCGCTGCTTCTCTTGGACTTAGAAGGTAAGTTGAGTAGTAAAGCCCTCTCCCGAGCAACTTAAGTGACACTCTACAAAACGCTCATCATCCCAGTCCTAATGTATGGTGCGAGACATGGGCCATGACAACATCTGATAATAACGCTTTGGGCTGCTTTGAGAGAACAATTCTTCGACTGATTTTTGGTCCTGTCTGCGTTAATGGAGAATGGAGACAAAGATTCAACCAAGAACTGTACGAGTGCTGCACTGACCTAGCCAGAAAAGTTAAGGTCCAACGACTTAGATGGTTGGGTCATGTTGACCGAATAGAAAATAATGCTCCGAGGCTCATAGAGTCTTCGAATCCAACCCGGAAGGATGTCGCAGCAGAGGAAGACTGCGAATCAGGTGGAGCACACAGGTGGTAAAGGACCTGAAACAAATTGGCGTGCAAAACTGGAGACAGCTAGCCAGGAACCGAGCTGGTTGGAGAAGATTGTTGGGTAAGGCCCTGGTCTGACCTGGACTGTAGCGCCACCATGAGGAAGTAAGTAAGTAAGACTACTCAATTCAAGAATAATATCTTAAGGAGGGTGATAATAATTATAGGTAATTTTTAATCATATTAGATATTGCAGAATTCAACCACCACTGTACAGGTCGCAGTAGACGAGAAAACCAAGTCAAGCGACCGATTCAATGAATTTTGAATAGAGCTTTCTTATTGTAAATCCGCTGAGATTATATTATCTTACATTGAGAGCTCCAGTTGAGAACGAAAGGCAAAAAAACTCTGCACAAGTGCAAGCTATTACACACAGCAACAAGGACTCCACCACCAACTGAATTCAGCTCATTTTCATGACGATCTTTTCGATAAACTATGAAATCTTTTCAAAAAGTTCAGAGTGCAATATTGAGGCGTTAAGCCACGTTTCGGTTAAAGCAAAAAGATCATAAGAAAGTGTTTGAGAATTTTAAAAAAACTGTAGAAGTCTACAGTAGTGTCCGTAGCTTAGTGGTTAGGTGCGTTGGCTGCTAAGCAGAACGTTGTGGGTTCCAGTCCTACTCGTACCCATAGTTTTTATTTCATCTTTCACGGACACTGCCTCTGCGAAGAACTGACAAAAATTCCAAGATTTTTTCTGTCATGAAAAAGTGCTTCTCAACTTTGCCGTTCGGAATTATGAGAGTAAGTCGGACGAATCCGACCATATCTTACTGATGATTTGGTGCATGTTCCTATCTAGATCGTCGCCTGATGCTTTGAACAGCTTGGCAGCTAGACCATCTGTTCCAGCGGCTTTTTTTGGTTTTCAGCCGAGAAACATAAAACTTAAAAAAGTTAAATACATCAATGTTTAGACTAGGTTCCTCCTTTCGTAAGACCCTTAGGGTTGTTGAAGTTAGTGAACCTCTTATAACTGTTGTCAATGCAACTACTCACACCGTGTTTCTCAATGACATTGTTTGTTCGCAACTTCTTCATTTTAAATTTAACGGAAATCGTGTAATGCTATTGCAAGGTTTTACGAAGAGAATCCTAAAAAAGTCAAAATAAAAATAAAAACCTTGAACGTTTTGTTTGAAAAATCTTACAGTTGGCAACACTGTTAATATGATGACATCTATCGATCTGTCAGTTTTATCATTCATCATTTTGTCATTATAATTCATCTTACTTCCATCTAGAGCTGTCAGTAGAACTTGATTCAATGACATTTAAAAATATTATTTAAAACATTCTGCATAATGTGCTTATTTTTCTTTTTGGGTCACTTAAGATAAACAAATACAAAAAAAAAAAAAAACACAAAACCCAAATCCAGTTCAAACTAATTCGATATTTGAGTATTTTATTCTGTCGTACCTGCTTTCGAAAAGTTCAATAATTCGATGAGTTTAAGCACATAAACACACAAGACATTATCATCGTATCGACATTTATATTGTTTGTCTGGATTTTATGAACTCGTATGCGCTCTACAGCGCCGACAAAAGCATTTAAAAAAAGTTTATTATATCACAGACTTGGTGTGTGTTGCACTTGACTGAAATCGTAGGAAGTAAATAATCGAGTTTAGATTGAAATTCGATGTTTTTTTTTCTCAAGAAGTGATATTTGATTAAAGTTAAAGAAAACGCAAAATAACCAAACAGGGTTGTAAGATTGAAAAGTGTTAAATGAAATTATCAAGACCTCATGTGCTTGTGTATTTTTTTTTCAATTGTTAATTTGACTTGACATTATTTAATTAAGTAAAGGACAAGTTCATAAGTTGAGGTCAAAATATCAATCGGTCATAAGCGTGAACGTGCACACTTCTTTCCTTTTGAGACTTCGGTTGACAGGAGCAAAACCAGAAATTCAATGCAATATTATTAAATTAATTTAAGAAATGTATGACACTAACGAAATAAAATTTTTTTTCTTATTACCTACCACTTTTTTTTGTAGTGTCCGTTGGCTGCTAAGCAGAACGTTATGGATTCGAATGCTACTCATGCCAATAAATATATTTATTTCATCTCTCACGGGTACTGCCTCTTGCGAAGGACTCACAACACTTTTAAGAGAATCAATATGTCATGAAAAAAGTGCTTCTCAACTTTGCCGTTCCGAATCGCCGTTTCATTTATTGTTTTTTGTTTTCTTTATCGAAGGACAGGGCTTCAACTTCTCGTGAATTTGACGCTCTGTTTGACTCCATTCAATTGTATCCCTGTATCCTCACACTAAAATCGTTATTACAGGGGGCGATTTCAATGTACACAATTCTTCTTGGCTTCTCCATTCGGGCCAGACAACATGCGAAGGAATGTGTGCTGAGATCTTTGCTGAGTTTAACCACCTAACTCAGCTTGTCACCGAGCCCACTCGAATATCGGACATTAATGGCCAAGCGGAAAATACTCTTGACTTGTTTCTTACGTCTGACCCTGATAAATACACTATCAGTGTATTAACGCCTCTAGGCAGATCAGATCATAGTATTATATCTGCAAATTTCTCGTGTCAAGCTAATCCAGTAAGAGAGAGAGCTCCGAAGAGAACCGTCTGGCAATACGAGAAAGCCAACTGGGACGGTCTCAACAACTTTTTCCGGATCTTTAACTGGTCACTATGCTTCCTCGATAGTGACGTAGACTCCAGCGCAGATATGATTACTAATATGATTATTTTTGGAATGAAAACTTTTATCCCGAATAGGGTTAAAAGCATCAAACCTAAGGAAAAGTCATGGTTTGATGAGGTTATCAGGGAAAAAGAAGTAAAGTTCCGGTGTTTAAGAGCCATCCCAACTGAGGAAAACCGGAACAAGTTTAAACAAGCCAGGAAGGCCTGCAATGCTCATATTTGTCGAACCAAATTTTACATGACCAAAAATTAAGGCAAAAAATACTGCAATGTCCCAAAGGTAGTAAGAATTTTTGGTCATTTGTAAAAAAATATGAAGAATTCTTCTTCTTCCTCGGTCCCTACGCTCGTTGACAATGACACTCCAGTTGTTAGCTCTCTCGCGAAAGCTAACCTTTTTGCTAGCTGTTCGCCGCAACTTTCGCTGCCAGAAAGTGTCATGACTCCGCCTGTTCCTGAGCGCGCCAATGATTCAATGGGACAAATCTTCTTTCGCACTCGTGCTGTCGCGAGAGTCGTAAAGGATCTCAACATACATAAATCCACTGGTCCGGATGGTATCCCCACTATTGTTTTGAAGTGGTGTTCTTCCACGCTGGAAAAAAACCTGCGTAAGCTTTTCCATCTATACTATTCTTCTGGGCTCGTTCCGAGCAGTTGGAAAACAGCATTTGTCCAGCCAATCCCAAAAAAAGGCGAATCTTCTTCTCCCTCCAATTATCGTCCGATTGCACTTACGTCCCTTCTTTCTAAGGTCATGGAAACGCTGATAAACTATCAGCTCAAGAAATATCTCGAAGACCGAAAGCTTCTTAATGACCGGCAGTACGGCTTTCGCAGCAACAGGTCCACTGGTGATTTGATGGTTTATCTCACCGAACAGTGGAACAAATCCTTACATCGTTTTGGAGAAAGTAAGATTGTTGCACTTGATATTTCAAAGGCATTTGATAAAGTCTGGCCTTGCTCTTTTATCGAAAATGCGTGCCTTCGGTATCGATGAATCTCTTCTTCGTTGGATTAGAAACTTTCTTTCGAACCGTTCAATACAAGTTGTATTGGACGGATTCAAGTCTGGAACCCACAATATAAGGGCTGGTGTGCCCCAGGGCTCCGTTTTGTCTCCGACCATCTTTCACATTTTCGTCAATGATCTCTTGTCTGTTGCTTCTAATCCAATAAATTGTTTCGCTGCTTCTCATATACGTTCCCAGATTCACATCCCTCCTCTTCGGATGTGGAACTGCAACGGCAAAATATGATAAGCTCATTAAACTCTGACTTAAACAGCATTGTACAGTGGGGAATTAAAAACGTGTAGAGTTTAATGCTTCGAAAACTCAATGCTGTCTTGTATCGTTGAAGCGAGATATACCCCCGTTGCCACTGTCCATGAGTGGCACTTGCATCAATGAGACCGAACATCTCGAGATTCTCGGTATGTGCATCACTGACCACCTCTTGTGGTCCGAGCACATACGCGATGTCGCCAAAAATGCCGCAAGATGTTTGGGTTTCTTAAGACGGTGCAAGAAATTTTTCTCCCCGTCTGATCTGGCTATTATCTATAAAACCTATATCCGTCCAAAGCTTGAGTACAATTCCCACCTTTGGCTGTGCTCCAGCTCTTACTTAAGCCTCTTGGATGGAATTCAAAAAAGAGCTGTAAGAATGATTGGTGATAGAGAGATCACTGACGCATTCACTCCTTTAGACCACCACCGTAACGTAGCGTGTATCTCCTTGTTCTATCGCTACTTTCACGGTAATTGCTCTATTTCAACCAGTTGCATTCCTCCCAAAAACAATTCGCCCATAATACTCGCGCTTCTAGGAATGCCTATCAGTTTACCCTCGCGCCCAACTTCGGACGTACTCTCAAGTATAGAGAATCATTTTTTAGCCGTACTACGCGAATGTGGAACTCTCTTCCAAACTCTGTCTTTCCCGGTCATTACAATGTTCAAGAATTTAAGATCAATTTACACCGACTACTCCTTTTCAACCCCTTCTCTTCTTCTTAATGCACTTACTGTGTCTCTGGCATAAAAAAGGGTTTAAAAATCCCTTGAGTGGGTGCAAATTATAAAAAAAAACTAGATTTACAATTAAATTTAAGTTTTTTTTTTCATTTATATAACGGTAGTATTGATCGATTTCAAAACAAATAAAGTCCAAAGAAGAAGGTTCCTCATCCTTGTCTTTGTCTATTCCGTCCCATAAAACTCTTATAACATCCCAGTTGCTATAATATTCGCAAGTGACTTGCATTTCTGAACAACTTGCAACAAGCTCATAATGAATCATTTTATTATCTTATTTCAATTGAAATAAAATCTTAGATTGGCAATATTAAACCTTGAAGCTATCGTTAAAAAATGTGAACCACTCAATAAACGCCAACAAGTTAAACGAACTTCCTGTGATATATTATTATCGGATTGTGCTTTCAAATCTACAATTTAATTGCAGAACAAATTTTAGTATACGCTTCTAGACCATTTCAATTGAAGCACGTCCATTGATCGCACCTCATCTTCTCAGAAGTAACATTCAACAGCATTTCTGGGAAACCACAGATTCTTCTCATTCTTCAGGATCCATAAAGTTACGCGAACTCTGTTGATTTTTCATTGGAACTCTTCACACCGAACCACTGTAGTGGTGTCACTTTGTCACACCCGCTTCTTTTGAAGAAATAAAGAAAACAGCCTCGAGGTGTGATTTAATTTTATGACTTTGGTTTATTTTATTCCTCCTCAAAAATTCGATAATTTCTCTGACATGCAAATCAAAAAAGGTCAACAGTTTCAATGAGAATAAAATGTTAATAAAAATGTGAAATAGGCATCAATGACCGGATTGCCCTAATTGCTTCCAAAAAAGAAAGAAAAAAAAAACAACATTTCTTGCAAAGGTTAGGTGGTAAAAATCCAACCAAAGACAATCCAAACACATGTTAACGGTGAATGAACTCTTTCCCCTAACATGTGATGTTGTTATGCGCAGAAATGCCGTTTAATTAATTAATCCGCTCAAGGCAATAGCCATCTCTCGCCAGTGGCTATATAGGTAAAAGCCACACGCAAAAGACAAGACACCTATCCTCATCAACCATCAAGCCAGACCAAAAAGAATGGAAATTCCTCTTTTTAAGTTTACTTGTAAGTTCATTTGAAAATATTATTCTCGTTGGAGTGGCCGAAGTGTGGAGATGTGGCTGCAGTGATGTGGTGCGCCATGAACTTGAAAATATTAAATTTCCGCTTGTGTGTGATTTTTTGGCTTGGCTCTGAATTTGACGATGATGATGAATGAACATTTGAAAGACGCTGTCTTAACAGCCGAAAGGCCTAGGGTGCTTTGTTTATTGCTTACTGTGTGGACTTTGATGTTTCGTTGTAGATCCTCAAAGAGAACGAATCGACCGCGACACGACGTTTATATCCGAAAAGTCCAGTATGCGTGTTTGTAATTTTGTAAAAGGCGTTTTTTGAAAAATGGGTCTTTAGCTAAAAAATTTTAATTTTTAATGGAAATACTACAACTTGAGTATGTGTCTCAACCTTTTATCCGAGCCTAAAATATAGAAATCTCACTTCTTGGCCCTAGTACTGCTGATACGGTCTTCCTGATAAACTAAGATGGCCAAGCATTGTTGCTCTTCAGTTGAAAATCGATTGGTTTTACTTGGACGTTGTTCTCATCGTCGAATTCAACATGACGCAACTTGTGGAATTTCCTGAAGCTCTTCAAAGAGATTTCTTTCACCCAACAAGATTGTCAAAAAAGAAAACAAGCTTGACTTATTCTTTTTAACCAAGAGACATCTGAATAATGCAAATGAGTCAGCCAATTTCCTTGTAAGTTTCATCTTTAAATCGAATGTAAATTGATAATTCAAAGAATTTTATAGATTTCCATGTTACGTGTGTTGGTCACAATTAGCTCGAAGACGTTCCGCAGACTCTCACTGTGACGATAGAAACCCAAAAGATTATAAAATTGTCTTCACTATTTGAGCAGTATAAATTCTTTTAAAACTGGCAAATTGCATCTGCAACTATAAATTGAAAGACCCACAATAATTCCATGCGTGTATGTTTACCCATCTTATGTCCTACTATTCAAGCTGTGTGGCCAAAGACCGACAATATACCACACAACCCGACCTTCCTCAAACTATCGTCTTACCTTTATAATGTCTCCACACTTGGGCGTTCATAGTTTTCGACAGCCAAGACATCTCCCTCACTCTGTAATTGATACATGAACGTGCAAGGTGCAACTTACACAAAGTCAAGTCTTTTGAGGTCTTGTGGTGGATTTGGAGTCTCAAATTCCACCAGTAGGTTGTGTATGGAATTAGTATTTTAATACGCACTTTCTCACCCGCAAACATTTTTTTTTATTTCTATCCGTACACATTTCATACATTAGCCGGAGTCTGACCTCTAGATTCCAATATCACATCGCATTTGGCTAACCACATTAATAAAAAAAAAAACGATAGTAAAAAAGAAAAACAACGTGTGCGAAGTTTTGGCTTACTTAGGCTTAGTGTTACCAGTTGATGATTTTGATATGGCAATTATCCATCGTTTTGAAAGTGGGCTGTTCTTATCATTGAGTACTCTTTTAGTGGCGCACTTTGTCGTGGATACAAGTGTTTTGGAGCACTCAAATGCAATATTTGTAAACGATTGTCATAAGAATAATTGAAGAGGGTCAATTTTTTTTCTTTGTTCAATTAAAGTGCATAATTTCATTCTTTTATTTTGTTTACTGTGGCGTATGAGTGTTTATTTTTGTAAATTCTTAGGTTGATTAGAGTAAAAGAAAGATAGAAAAAGAGAGAAATAGAAAGAGAGAGAGAATGAGAAAGAGAGTAAACGAAAGAGAGAGAGAGTGAGCAATTGAAAGAGTGAGATAGAAAGAGTGTAGGGGAAACGTGCATGCTGCATTAAAAATCAAGGGTGGATTTTTTTTATTAACAAAAAAACGTAGAGTTTAGGAAAATTCTGTTTGAGAGAGAGCTAGGTCTTGTTTTTCAAGTCATTTTTATTTTTTGTTGTATGTATATGTATGTATACTAGCAAAACCCCTGCCCGCTTCGCAGGGCTTCGGCCCACAACGGTTCGGAAATTAGAGATTGGCAGGATGAAGAATACGGCAATCGATGGATAGGCAGAAATGAACAATATTCTTAGAAAAATCATGCCTGTATTTGCTAATCTGATGAATAGTCTATTTGTTTTTCAATTCTTTTTAGTTAATTTACCCATTAAACATATCTTTCCCAAATTTAGCTCCCTGAGAAGAGGTAAGGCAATTAGGATTTTGGCAGCAAGCCAGGTATAGGCATAAGTATGCTTTTAACTCTCTTCAGGATTGCACAATGTTATAAATTTTCTTAAAACTAACAATTATCGGGATATTATAAAGTACTGCAATAATAATATTGACAAAAAAACCTGAATTCGATGTTCTAAGCTTTTTTAGATTTTCCCAAGTATTATAAAATGTATGGGTTTTTGTTTATCAATGAGATTTTATTTGCTAATTTTTTTGTTCATAAGTTAAAATTAAGATAACTTTATGTTCTTTACGCATTATTTGAAAAAAAAAAACAAAAAATATCTTGAAGTCAACACTTTGCTCGGGCAAGAAAAATTGAACACCACTAAAGTTAGCCTTTTTTTTAATCGTCAAAAAGTGATGAAAAAGTAACTTTGTCTTAGAAGGATGATTTTCTAAGAATATGACTAAGAATCACATCCCAAAGTATATGGCAGACAAATTACAGGATACCCTGTATAGTTGACCATGAGGAAAAACAGAACTTTCTAATCAAAACCACATATTTTTAAAGATTGACCTTGCGTCTTATTCATTTTTCAGGGAATTCGAGTCGAATAGGAAACTAACGATGTATGCCATTGACTTCTGCTAGTCTTGTAGTACTGTAAAGTTTTAGTTGATTGATGTCCCGAAACATACCATCAGAGGTTAAAAATGTGGAGGCAGTCCTGGTACATAAATGCATAAATGCAAAAAATTCAAAAACTCCGTCTCGTTGTAAAATTTACTACATCGTTGTCATTTGTATTGTGTCAAACCACTCAAATGACTTGTGGGCAAAAAATTATGCATTTATTTGTCTAGTTCAAAATAAATCGTTGCATCGATTTTAGAAAGACTTTAATCTGTACCAGCCATTATTGCACTTCAACTCAATGCTTCAATGCTTGGAAAGACTTTTCGAATCAACTTATTCCGAGGATTTGCATCACAATAAAAAAATTGTTTGAAAGTTAAATTCGGCCTTCAGAATCAAGTGAAATTATTCCAATTTCCAATAGTGTGCGTGGCTTAGTGGTTAGGTGCGTTAGCTGCTAAGCAGAACATCGTGGGTGCGAGACCTACTCGTGCCCAAAGTTTTTTATTTCATCTTTCTCGTGCATTGCCTTTTGCGAAGAACTGACAAAACTTCCAAGAGTATCAAGAGTACGAAAAAGAGCTTCTCAACTTTGCCGTTCGGAATCGGCGTTGTATTGCAGGTGCCCTTAATTCTTCACACGCACCCAGAGAATTATTGACGAGAGTAAGCCCCTTAGGTCTTGGCTCTTCAAGATCTGTTCCGCCACTCTCTCTATAATCGACAAAGTTTGTCCTCAGAAACAAAAAGATTCAGAGCTCCAAATTCTTCAAGTTGCGGTTAAAGGCTTCAAGTTAATTTTTGTGCGCCATTGCGCTCTCATCCCACACAAATATTCGGCCATTACCAACTTTTTTGAAATAGTGTAATGTCAGTTTTAAGTCTAATAATGTGCTCACAACTCCAGAAGAAGAAAGAGCCAACTCTTTTTTTAATTTCAGATCGCACCTTGCATATCTAATGGTGTCATACACATAAGTACTTTTGTTGATCGTTTAACTTCGGCTTAATAGTTTGCGCAAATATTCTGAATCCTATGCAATTTTATTGTCCTTAACGTAGTATTGTTGTCGAGCAACCAATGCAATTGTGGCAATGCTTTATTCGCAAAACGGTTTTTTCGTAAGCAACTGGCACATTTCAATTTGAAAGCATTCAATTCCCCATCAGATTGGCATTTGCAATGACTATTGACTCAAAGCTAAATAATGTCTGTTTGTGGCTTAAATTTGAGCACACCATGTTTTTCATTCAGACAATAATTATGCGTGGAATACCTCCAGTTCGTTAATGTTGATTAAATTTTATTAATGACACATTCCATCAACATTCAAAACGTTATAAATAACAAATAACAATATAATTAACAAATACGTACCCACTAAAAATAAATAAGATATATCTACATACATATTTTCATACTCTAGAAATTTCATATATCAAAACAACGTTTGCCGGGTCAGCTAGTTTAAATGTAATTTCCTAGGTTGACTGACATTTTTTTTTGTCGAAGAAAAATTATATTTGTCAAATATTTTTTTTCTTCAATGACATTTTTTTTTGATTTTTTTATTGAAAAAAAAAATATTTGACAAAATTTTCAAACTAAATTGAGTGTTCGTGTATTGATCAGTTTTTTTTTGTAGTGCGAAATACAAAATTTTTAACATTTTTTAACAATCGAACCATTTGTGATTTGAAAAGTATACATTTTATTTTTGCTAAACCTTCTACCTTAAAACCTCTTGCATTTAGAGAAAAATTAGGAAAATTGGTCAACCAGTGTGCCCGGTTAGTGAACGAACACAAAAATTAGGCTGTTCTTTTATATATATAGAAGATGTATGTATGTATATGTCTGTAATGTATATATACTCTCGACTTGTTCCTTACGTCTGACCCTGATAAATACACTATCAGTGTATTAACGCCTCTAGGCAGATCAGACCATAGTATCATATCTGCAATTTTCTAGTGTCAAACTAATCCAGTTAGAGAAAGAGCCCCGAAGAGAACCGTGTGGAAATACGAGAAAGCCAACTGGGACGGTCTCAACAACTTTTTCCGGTTCTTTAACTGGTCACTATGCTTCCTTAATAGTGACGTAGACTCCAGCGCAGATATGATAACTAATATGATTATTTTGGGAATGAAAACTTTAATCCCGAATTGGGTTAAAAGCATCAAACCCAAGGAAAAGTCATGGTTTGATTCAAAACAGTAAAGAGGTTATCAGGGAAAAAGAAGTAAAGTTCCGGTGTTTTAGAGCCAACACAACTGAGGAAAACGGGAACAAGTTTAAACAAGCCAGGAAGGCCTGCAGTGCCCATATTTGGCGGACCAAATTATTACATTTTTAATATTTTAATATTTTAAATTTTTACATGACCAAAAATTAAAGCGAAAAATACTGCAATGTCCCAAAGGCAGTAAAACTTTTTTAAATTTCACACTCCAGTTGTTAGCTCTCTCGCGAATGCGAACCTTTTTGCTAGGCAGTTCGCCGCCAACTCTTCGCTGCCAGAGGGTCATGACTCCTCCAATGATTCCATGGGACAAATGTTCTTTCGAATTCGTGCTGTGGCGAGAATCCTAAAGGATCTCAACACACATCTGCTGGTCGGTATGGTATCCCCGCTATTGTACTGAAGAGGTGGTCTTCCACGCTACCAAAACTCTTGTGTAAGCATTCTTCTGGGCTCGTTCCGAGCAGTTGGAAAACAGAATTTGTCCAGCCAATCCAAAAAAAAGGCGAATCCTCTTCTCCCTCCAATTATCGTCCGATTGCATTACGTCCCTTCTTTCTAAGGTCATGGAAACGCTGATAAACTATCAGCTCAAGAAATATCTCGAAGACCGAAAGCTTCTTAATGACCGGCAGTACTTCTTTCGCAGCAACAGGTCTACTGGTGATCTGATTGTCTATCTCACCGAACAGTGGAACAAATCTTTACATCGTTTTGGAGAAAGTAAGATTGTTGCGCTTGATATTTCAAAGGCATTTGATAGAGTTAAGCACCAGGCTCTTTTATCGAAAATGCGTGTCTTCGGTATCGAAGAATCCCTTGTTCGTTGGATAAGAAACTTTCTTTCGAACCGTTCAATACAAGTTTTATTGGACGGATTCAAGTCCGAAACCCACAATATAAATGGTGGTGTGCCCCAGGGCTCCGTTTTGTCTCCGACCCTCTTTCTCATTTTTATTAATGATTTCTTGTCTGTTACTTCTAATCCATTAAATTGTTTCGCTGAAGATAGAACCCTTTGCTTCTCAAATTCCTTCCCAGATTCACATCCCTCCTCTTCGGATGTGGAATGATGGATGTGGGGAATTAAAAACCGTGTAGAGTTTAATGCTTCGAAAACTCAATTCTGTCTTGTATCATTGGAACGAGGGGATGGGTATATCCCCCTTGCCACTGTCCATGAGTGGCACTTGCATCAATGAGACCGAACATCTCGAGATTCTCGGTATGTGCATCGCTGACCACCTTTTGTGGACCGAGCATATACGCGATGTTGCCAAGAATGCCGCAAGAAATGGTGCAAGAAATTTTTCTCTCCGTCTAATCTGGCTATTATCTACAAAACCTTTATCCGTCCAAAGCTTGAGGACAATTCACATCTTTGGGCTGGTGCTCCAGCTACTTACTTAAGCCTCTTAGTTGAAATACAAAAAAGAGCTGTAAGAATGATTGGTGTTAGAGAGGTCACTAACTCATTCACTTCATTGGCACCTCTCTCTTCGTTTGATTTCAGCGCTGGTGTTGTTGCCTGAGTTGATAGCGGATCCCAGGTAGACAAAGTCCTTTACTACCTCGAAGTTAAATCTGTCTATGTTGACGTTTGGTTCAAGACGTCGATGTTGGTAGTCCTTTCTTGTCGACAGCATTAACTTGGTCTTGCCCTCGTTAACTGCTAGACCCATTTTCCTGGCCATGGAATCCAAGGCTCACAAACGCTCCACTGACATCACGCTGTGTTCTTCCAAGTATGTGAATGTCGTCTGCCTATTCTAAAAGCTGGCCGGACTTTTGAAAGATTTTCCCTCTGGTGTTGACATTGGAGCCTTGCACAATCTTTTCAAGAACGATGTTGAAGAAATCGCATGACAACGCATCACCTTGTCTAAAACCTTTTTATACATCAAAAGCGTCCGTTAGGTTTTTTTCCGACCATGATGGAACAGCGTGAATTTTCCATTGTCATCTTACACAGACGGTTGAGATTTCTGGGATGCCAAGACTAGACATTGCTCTATATAGTTGGTCTCTATAGACGCTGTCATACGCGGCCTTAAAATCGATAAAAAGGTGATAGGTATCGATTTGAAGTTCTTGAGTCTTCTCCAAGATCTGCGGTAGGGTGAATATTTGATCCATGGTGGAATTTCCGGGTCTGAAGCCATACACTGATAAGGACCTATTAGGTTGTTGATCTCATTACTTTTGGTGGTTGACTTTTCACGCAGTGTTGTTTGCACTTAAGGGAACTTGGATCCTTTTTTCACATTTTATGTTTTTGTCCTGATTTTACGTCTTTTTGCAATTTTTTTTATGGAAGCGTGAACCTCGAAATTCACTAAATCAGCTATAGCAATTTGCAAACTTTAAAAATATAATTGCTCTGCCAATTTGTAAATAAATAATAGGCAAGTTAGATAAGACCTCTAGGGTCCATTCAATTTGTAAATAAATTATAGGCAAGTTAGATAAGACCTCTAGGGTCCATTGGGAACCCACTAAAGGAAGTTACTCATGGGAGTGTTTTGAACTTAAAAAAAAAAACAAAATTAGACACCCTACGACCATTTTACCCACTTGAAGTGAAATTTTCGATGTTTTCCTCTGTATAGACCCGAAAACCTCCCATTGTACCAAACTTCAAGGTTCGGATGTTGTTAGAAGTGCTTCATAATTTTGATGATCACTTTTTGAATTACTGTTTAATATCTCAGGAAGTAGTGGTTCCACAAAATTATTTTTATAACGTTCCAGAATTAGCCATGTCATTATTCTTAAGAAAAAAAACATTGTGAATCAAATTTGTTGTTAATACAGAAGTTATCTATCTTTTTAGTAAAAATTCCACTTAGTAAATTATTCACCATCGATCTTGTCGTAAAGCTTTCAAAACGTTAATAATAACAATGCCTACAATTTACGTTCAATTCGATTCCTAAATTGTGTACAACTGGTCACCCCACTCGCCAAGATAAAGATTTCAAATCGCATAAAAAAAAGATCTTCATATTTGGAAGCTCCCGCAGTAACCAAATTGTTCACTTAACTTCAGTTTTGTTTGCGTTGTAAGAGCGGCGTGTGGTGTGTGTGAGTGTCGGCAAGACAGACAGCTCTACCGATTCTTAAACATTTCCACAAAACTTTAATTCAAAATCGACAAACCAACCAGCCCATCATATCACTTTATCTTACGCGGTCGGTCTAAGTTGACGAAAGGTTTATCGCCGCAGCGCGCTTTTGTGTTGGATCGATATCAAAACCAAGATATCAACGGCTACCGAATGCGGATGTGTCTTCTTTTCATATCGATATTGACGCACGTGAAAAATTCCAACCGATCGATCGCATAATTGAAATTATATCTGATATTAACGTGTCGAAAAATAGTGTGTGTTGGAAGGAAAAAAAGGCATTTGTACTTCATAATAAATTCAAGAGCACACTTTGAATGACCTTTGTGTCGTAACTTGGCTCATGGTTAAAAAAAAAATAGCATCTGTGTTTGCATGTGTGGTTAATTACATAAATTAAATTGAAACAAGGCTAATTGTTTTAAATATTATATTTTTGCAAGTGTTTTTTTTTTTGTCTGTTATGAATAATTGCGTTTTCAATGTAAACAAAAAACTATCAAATGTAAATAAGTGCTTAGTGGTTGGATTACAAAAGCAATAGTGTTGCTTTACAATCATGTGTCTGGACCAGACTACAAGTTATAACTAAAGCTGGCCTCTATAAGGTAGATACAAATAAAAAATTGATAATATGGAGATAGAACGTGTGCATCTGCATTTTGTTGAAAATGGCGCCCAACGTATAAATTAACATTTATCAACAGTGTTGTTTGCAAACTTGTTTTAGAAATTGGAACTGAATTGTTCAACAGAAACTTATTGAAATCTGTGTTTTTCTCAGTTTTTATGTTAATTAAGTGAGAACTTGATGTTGCTGTGGAAAAATCGTTTCCGAGCGTTTTATGTTCCTATATCTAATCGTATGTATAGTTTTCGGAGTGCGTAGATAAAAGTGTAAGAGTGGTGTAGAACAAAAACGGATTTGAATATTTGTGATTTTCGTTATCTGCTTACATTTTTTTTTGTGTTGTTTAAACTTTTTTGTTCACGTGGTCATATATAGAGATTGAACCAGTTTATTGTTTCTGTGAGAGAAATTTCATGATATAAGAATTTTGTAGGTCAAGACAGAAAAACTAGTTCAAAACTACAACAGATTTTATTTCGCATACCAATTCTTTAGAAACAAGTCGTTGAAAGTAAAATTTTAAGTGTTTGGTGGTGAATAATCAAACGCTTTTTCTTTGTCCATGTTTACGAGGGCTCACTAGACATTATTTCACTTCCAAGAATTTGGAGATTCCTTAGAAAATATCTAAATTCGATTGTAAACATTTTTCCGTCTCTAGTCGAAGTGTTTGGATTGTGTCTGAATTTATAAATTACGGAAGTTTGAGATTGTTTGATTTTTCTCATTTTTTCCTCGAAAATGATTTCGAAAAAAAACACAACTGAATTGACATATTATCAAACATAATATGAGCAATGATTGAAAATTTCAAAGTTGATGTAGTAATGTTCGTGGGCTACGTAAGAATTTTCTTGCTACGTACATCCACACTGTTTCTAACAGGCCAGGGCGCTGAGCGAAACCAAAGTAGGTGAAAATTCCGATCCTACTGAATTTCTCATCCATGGGTATAGCTTAGTGCCATTATTCTTCCTCTACCATGGTCTCGCCATTTACATTAGGAATGATGTCGCTTACCAATTCCTTCCACAATATGGACGCTGCTCCAACCCTGTTTTCAATTGTATGTGGATTAAGTTCACTATAAATAAGCACATCATTCACTATTGTTTTCTTTATCGAACCCCAAATTTGGACAGGGCTTCAACTTCTCGTGAATTCGACGCTCTGTTTGACTCCATTCAAAGAATTGTATCCCTGTATCCTCACACTGAAATTGTTATTACGGGCGATTTCAATGTACATAATTCTTTGTGGCTTCTAACTAATCCAGTTAAAGAAAGAGCTCCGGAGAAAACCGTATGGCAATACGAGAAAGCCAACTGGAACGATCTTAATAACTTCTTCCTGGTCCTTAACGTTCACTTTGCTTCCTCGATAGTGACAAAGACTCCAGCGCAGATATGATGACATGATTATTTTTGGAAGGAAAAGTCATGGTTTGATTCAAGCTGTAAAGAGGTTATCAAGGAAAAACAAATAAAGTTCCGGTGTTTTAGAGCTAACTCAAGTGAGGAAACCCGGAACAACTTTAAACAAGCCAGGAAGGCCTACAATGCCGTACAAAATTTTTACAAAAGTAAAGGCAAAAATACTGCAATATCCCAAAGGCAGTAAAAATTGTTGGTCATTTGTTAAAAATATGAAGAATTCTTCTTCTTCCCCGATCCCTACGCTCGTTGACAATCACACTCCAGTTGTTAGCTAGCTCGCGAAAGCAAACCTTTTTGCTAGACAGTTCGCCCCGCCAACTCTTCGCTGCCAGAGAGTGTCATGACTCCTCCAGTTCTTGAGCGCGTCAATGATTCCATGGGACAAATCTTCTTCCGCACTCGTGCTGTCTCGCCACAGCAGTCCTAAAGAATCTCAACATACATAAATCCGCTGGTCCGGATGGTATCCCCGCTATTGTTCTGAAGAGATGGTCTTCTACGATGGCAAAACCCCTGCGTAAGCTTACTTCTCGGCTCGTTCGGAGCAGTTGCAAAACAGCATTTGTCCAGCCTATTCCAAAAAAAGACAAATCCTCTTCTCCCTCCAATGATCGTCCGATTGCACTTACGTCCCTTCTTTCTAAGGTCATGGAAACGCTGATAAACTATCAGCTCAAGAAATATCTCGAAGACCGAAAGCTTCTAAATGACCGGCAGTACGGCTTTCGCAGCAACAGGTCCTCTGGTGATCTGATGGTTTGTCTGACCGTACAAATCTTTACATCGTTTTGGAGAAAGTAAGATTTGGTAAAGTCTGGCATCTTGCTCTTTTATCGAAAATGCGGGCCTTCGGAATCGATGAATCTCTTCTTCGTTGGATTAGAAACTTTCTTTCGAACCGTTCAATACAAGTTGTATTGGACGGTTTCAAGTCGGAAACCCTCAATATAAATGCTGGTGTCCCCTAGGCCACCGTTTTATCTCCAACACTCTTCCTCATTTTCTTCAAATCTCTTGTCTATAACTTCTAATCTTATCTAATATTCGTTTACAGACTCACATCCCTCCTCTTCGGATGTGCAACTGCAACGGCTAAATATCATTAAACTCTGACTTAAATAGCATTGTACAATGGGGAAATAAAAACCGTGTAGAGTTCAATGCGCAATGCTGTCTTGTATCGTTGAAGCGGGACATACCCCCCTTTTCACTGTCTTTTAGTGGCACTTGCATCTGTGAAGCCAAGCATCTTGAGATTCTCGGTATGAGTATCACTGACCACCTTTTGTGGACCGAGCATAGACGGTGCAGAAATTTTTCTCCCTGTCTGATCTGGCTATATTATCTACAAAACTTATATCCGTCCAAAGCTTGAGTACAATTCCCATCTTTGGGCTGGTGCTCCAGCTACTTACTTAAGCCTCTTGGATGGTATACATGAAAGAGCAGTAAGAATGATTTGTAACAGAGACATCACTAACTCATTCACTTCATTGGAACATCGTCGTAACGTTTCGTGTCTTTCCTTGTTTTATCGTTATTTCTGCGGTAGTTGCTCTAGTGAAATAGCCAGTTGCATTCCACCCCTTAAACAATTTCACCGTAATACCCGCGCTTCCAGGAATGCCCACCAGTTTACCCTCGAGCCCAACTTCGGTCGTACGCTCAAGTAGAGAGAATAGTTCTTTAGCCGTACTACGCGAATGTGGAACTCACTTCCACACTCTGTCTTTCCCGTTCAGTGCAGTGTTCAGGAATTAAAGACCAATGTACACCGGCACCTCCTCTCCAACCCCTACCCTCTTTCCTAAAGCACTCACTGTTCCATGGCACAATAAGGGTATAAAAACCCCTTGAGTGTGTGCTTGTTCTAAAAAAAAATTGTTCTTCAGTTAAGTAATCATAAGAGAGACCTTCTTCTTCACTGCACTTTTAAAAGACAGTGCTTTATTACAAAAAATAAATAGAGTTGCGTGACAGCTCTTGAAGGGCCAAGGCCTAAGTGGCTTGCTCTCATCAGCAATTCTCCAGTTGCGTGTGAAGAAATCAGGGGTACTACAATTTAACGCCGATTCAGAACGGCAAAGTTGAGAAGCACTTTTTTCATGACAGATTAAATACTCTTGGAAGTTTCGTCAGTTCTTCGCAAGAGGCAGTGCCTGTAAAAGATGAAATAAAAACTATGGGCACGGGTAGGACTCTAACCCACGACGTTCTGTTTAGCAGCTAACGCACCTAAACCACTAAGCTACGGAACACTCCGTATTCTGTTTCCCTTTGCAACACCCTATAAACTTCCTCAAATATTCAGTCACATTCAAACAGTTCTAAAGAGGAAACGAATAGAAAAATGTACATCCTGTATCCTGCTTGTATTAATTAGGAAATTGGATTCTCCGCGGCAATTCCCTCTCATTGCTCCATATTGCAAGAAAGTAAAGGATAAGAGACAGTAGTTCGTTTTATTTTTACAAGCGCCAGTACCTCCCTGGTGGATTATTTTGCTTCTACTGATTGCTTCATTGATTCTGTAGGTTTATCTGTATTTTTCTCCCAGTACAGAACACGAAACATTTATAAACCTCTTGGATGGAGCAGGATGACATACAACACAATTCGAGTTGAATAAATTTACCTTTGAAAAATAAATCGTTTAATTTCTTATTCATTATTTGTAGTTTGGTCTTAATTTAATTGTATACCGTTTTACTTTTCCTCTCCCTCTCTCTGCAAATGTATACGACGACGAGGCGCACCATCGGGAGCACTTTAATTTAATGAAATGCTTCCCAATACCAATACCAATACTGTGTTGCTTCACTCTGAGTTGCTAAGCCTGCTATTGATTCACTCAGCGCTAGCACTTTATATGAGTTACAAAGGAATAATATCAGGGAAATCACTCAAAAGCTGCCAGTCGTTGATTCATTAATTCATTATCCTGAGAATCAGGATTTATATTCCCTACCTCTCAAAAAATTGACAGTTTTCTTTGGGAGGGGGGGTGGGGGTGAGTTTTCAATCAATCATTTTGTTTCGTTAAGGGATTCGAGTGACACTGAGTCTGAGCGATTGAGTGAAGTTGAGCTGTAGGTACGGAAAGTTAATTGTCTGAAAAAATGGTGAAGGGAATTTTTTGTCTGATAATAAGTAGACAATTTTGGAACTTCTCTCCCTCTTATCTTGCTATTGGCTGAAAAGTTGAAAAATGTTTTGTTCTCGCGACTGACACGGTGTAGGAAACACCATTATACTTTAGGTTTTGATTGGAACGCAAGGATTTGAAGGGATAATATTCAAGCTCCGAAGAGAATCAGAAATTGATCCTTTGACTAATCAGGAAATTTAGAAAATTTACTGCAAACAGCACTCCTGGTCACCTTAACATTGCGATAACAATTGCATTAATTTATTCATAATCAGATTTATTATGGGAAGCACCTTTGTTTACATATACAGTGTTCCACAAAAGTCATGGTACATCATTATCTACATCAAAAAAATCCACGCCAATGGTTAGGTAAGGTTAGGTTTGAGTGGCTGTTTACATGTTTCTGACTCACTTACACCTCAAGGGTCCATTGTGATACCACTAAAAAAGTTACTCATGACAGAGTACTGAACTTAAATAAACCATTTTGTACTTTTAATGAAGTTAGAGAGATATTTTGTGTCGATCGTTGCAAGGCCACTGGTATTATCGGAGAAGGGATTACCGAGATAGTTATTCCTTTATTGGAGAGCGCCGGACATGTACTCAGAGGGTTTTGGACTGTTTCCTCTTCCTCCTCGTCCATGCAGCTTGTACAGAGACGTTTGCGTAGACCCCTAGCCTCAAAACATGTCTGCCTATGAAGCAGTGTCCTGTTATGATCCAATTGTAGAATATATATGTTGTCTACTCAGGGAAATCAAGCCTTTGACCTCTTCAGGTCTATGTTTGGCCATATTTGCTTGGTTGCTAGGCAGGTGGTACCCTGTGACCATCAAGCATTTGTTGATTCTAGAGCATATTGTTTGAGAAGATTAGAGTTGCGCAAAACAGTTCCAAGACCGGAACGAACATGGAACGGTTCTCTTGGTAGTCGGAACTAGTTCCGCGGAACTGTTAAGGTTCTGTAAATGCAAATGAACTAATAAGCGAAATGAAGAGTTTTTTATTTCTTGGTTTGTCTTTTTTTTAAGCTATTTTAATGACTTGAAAGTAAAAAGAAAAACTGTAGATTAAAAAAAAAAAAACAACCAATTTAAATGTTAATAAATGTAAGTATTAGGAACATAGGAACTAATAACATTGCCAATTTTAAGAATTAAAAAAAAAAAAAAACAAAAGTATGAACTTAGTAAAAAAAAGGTGTTTTCGGAATCAAGAGGGATTAGCATTTCAGATTTCACATTACTGAAACTAACTAACTTTTGCATGCACGAATAAGAAAACGATAAACACTTTTTGAAAAGCAGTTCAAAATACACAATAAAGAGTCAACAAAACAATAACAAACAATCAAAGATACACTACACATGCTAAATTGCTAATACCAATACGAACACAATGCAATGCAATGCAATGCAATGCAATCATTTTTCATTTACATTTTTCATGAACGAAAGAAACTGGAATCCAAATCAGTTCCGACTCCGATCCAAAGGAACTATTTAATGAGCGAGGAACTACGAACCTTCGGAACTATGATACTCATAGTTCCGAAGGTTCGTAGTTCCATAACACAGATATCAGAGATCAGACATCAGACCGTTCAATGTTCATTTCGTTCTAGATCATATTATAAATACAAACACACTTCAATAATATACCCATCTGCAACTACCTATATGCTTATACAGTGGTGGTTGATTTGGTATTTATTATTCATTCGTTCCGCATTCGTGTGTGTATCTGTATACCTACAAGCAATAGCACGAGTTTCACTAAAGTTTGTTTGTATTTTGTTACTTTTTACATTATACATGTGTTGTGTTCTTTCCACTTTCATATCATACATATCCAGTCGGAACTATGAACTGCTCAACAACCAACATGTGTTTTTTTCTTTCTCTTTCCACTTTCATACCATGTCCAGTCGGAACTATGAACATGTTTAAGTTCGGAGTATGGAACGAAAGGAAATGTCTCCGATAGAGGACATAGTTCCTGGAACTATACATGTCCGGAACGACCCAAGTCTAGAGAAGATATTTGCATGTAGCAAGTGGTGTACCTATGTTATGTCTTTGTCTAACAGTAGGCAGAAGTGTTCCGTTTTTGGCGAGCTCATCGGCTTTGCAATTTCCTGGGATGTCTCTGTGGCCCGGCAGCCAAAGGAGGTGAATGTTAAATTGTTCCGTCATCTCATTCAGAGATGATCGACAATCGTGGACTATTTGTGGAGACAGACGCGAGAGATTTGAGAGCGGCTTGGCTGTCCGAGAAGATACGTATATCCTTGCAAGATATAAAGTTTTCTTTGAGCCAGGATAGTGCCTCTTTAATCGCCATTACTTCTGCCTGGAAGTCTGTATGATAGACTGAGATACAGTTGTTCCGAATAGATTCCATTTCCAACTCCGTAATCGGTCTTTGAACTGTCTGTATAGAAGTGTACCGTATTGTCTTCCAGGGGTCTCTCTTCTTCCCAAGAGGATCTTTTTTTTTATAATTTGCACCCACTCAAGGGATTTTTATAACCTTTTTATCCCAGAGACACAGTGAGTGCATTAGGACGAAGAGAACGGGTTGAAAAGGAGGTGTAGTCGGTGAACATTGGTCTTAAATTCTTGAATATTGTAATGACTGGGAAAGACAGAGTGTGGAAGAGAATTCCACATTCGCGTAGTACGGCTAAAAAATTATTCTCTATACTTAAGAGTACGTCCGAAGTTAGGCTCGAGGGTAAACTGATGGGTATTCCTAGAAGCGCGAGTATTGTGGGCGAATTGTTTGAGGGGAGGAATGCAACTGGCGTGAAATAGCCAGCAATTACCGTGAAAGTAGCGATAGAACAAGGAGATACACGCTACGTTACGGTGGTGGTCTAAAGGAGTGAATGCGTCAGTGATCTCTCTATCACCAATCATTCTTACAGTTCTTTTTTGTATTCCATCCAAGAGGCTCTGGAGCACCAGCCCAAAGGTGGGAATTGTACTCAAGCTTTGGACGGATATAGGTTTTATAGAGAATAGCCAAGTCAGACGGGGAGAAAAATTTCTTGAACCGTCTTAAGAAACCCAAACACCTTGCTGCATTTTTGGCGACATCGCGTATGTGCTCGGACCACAAGAGGTACTCAATGATGCACATACCGAGAATCTCGAGATGTTCGGTCTCATTGATGCAAGTGCCACTCATGGACAGTGGCAAGGGGGGTATATTTCGCTTCAACGATACAAGACAGCATTGCGTTTTTGAAGCATTAAACTCTACGCGGTTTTTAATTCCCCATTAGACAATGCTGTTTAAGTCAGAGTTTAATGAGCTTATCATATTTTGCCGTTGCAGTTCCACATCCAAAGAGGAGGGATGTGAGTCTGGGAACGAATATGAGAAGCTAAGGGTACTATCGTCAGCGAAACAATTTAATGGATTAGAAGTAACAGACAAGAGATCATTAATAAAAATGAGAAAGAGGGTCGGAGACAAAACGGAGCCCTGGGGCACACCACCATTTATATTGTGGGTTTCGGACTTGAATCCGTCCAATAAAACTTGTATTGAACGGTTCGAAAGAACCGTGAAACTTGGAAGCTACTATCGAATACCATTTTTGGGGTGGTATAGTCTAAGCGATCTGGGATAGAACTGAAGTTGTCTAGTATAGTAGTATGACTAGTATTATTACTGTTCCATTGAGAAGTGGCTCTAAGCCTCACACATTAGTTGGCTGCCATCATTTTGGAGAAGATGTCAAGAGGTGTTGGGTTTAAAAGCACTTCCAAGGCTGCTATTGGTTTTGAGCGAAGTGCTCCTGTGATGCACACACCTGCTGACCGCTGGAGGCTGGACTTTCATAAGTTTATTTAGATTTACCATCTTGTCCGGTGCGGTCCACAATACGACAACCCCATAAATGAGTATCGGTCTGATTAGCGAAGTGTATAGCTAGTGGGTTATTTTTCGGGAGAAGCTCCATTTTGAGCCTATGGCCTTTTTGTTTTTGAAATAAAGAACAATTGTGGATCTGCTAAATGAAGTTGGAAAATTTTGAAATTTTCCTTTATTGCGGAATATTTTGAGCATTGTGACTAAAACTGTATGCTGTACGTACAATGACTTTTGTGGAACACTGTAAATTAAAGTTGTTATTCCGTGTTAGCATTTTTGTTACCTGAAGCTTTGATGACTAGATTAACTGTTTGTGATTTGAATAAATGAGTGAGATTAAGCTATAATTAATCTGAAGAATACCACACTGTGATATCACATCCGTTTTTTTTTTCTTAAAACAATTTTCTATTTATAAACTGACTAATTTGATTTTTTTTTTTCAGGTAAGTCATCGGGCCTTGTAGCTTGTCAAATGCGAACTTTTTTTCCGAAACAAAAACAATCAGACATACATAGGTATGTATTTATATGTTCCTGTGAATGTAAGTGCTTAAACATTTCGAAAATTGATTTTACCCCAGTAATTATTCAAGTTGAAGTCTCCCTTTTTAACTCGAAAGTGTACTTTGTTTTGCGTTCCTTGCCCTCCGACTTGAAATTAAATAAATCGATGGATATTTTTTCCAGTGTATGTATTCAAACTGAAGCGATCTTCAAAGTCATTGACTATATTCACCTTTCGGTTTCCAACCCGGCCATACATAAATTAATTAAAAAAGATTGCCTAACTGCAAGTGAATATTATCACTCATAAAAAGCCACAACTAACCTTCCATAATTTTTGAGTGCCCCTTAATGCACGACTGTTGTATGAACAACCACACACAGAAACCAAGCAAATGAAAAAAGAAAAAAAAAAAACAAACGCCCTTGACCATCAATAATTATTATCAACTGTCGTTACCTGATATGCACTCAAAGTAGATGTACAAGTACCATGTTCCAACAATCCACAATGACAGACATTAGAGCTAGAGCTAAACGTCGCCGTCGCGTCATTGATACTGCCGCATGGTTGATTGGCTTACACGTGATCGAGCTGTGACTACGTGGGTATTAACATTACATTTTAAATTAAAATTTTAATAGCTTTTCTAAAGGATTTCCGGTCACAGCTTAAAAGGACTTGAAGATTTTGACAGACCTCCATAACAATTTTCCATGAAATTCAGCGAAACGTCAAAAGAGCAGACTTTATCTATCCCATCCCAATTATAACCAAAGGAAATGATTAAATTTTTATTCGCACGAAGCATTCTTCTAAAACAAGTCTCTTCCTTATTGAGCGCAAAAATGAATGAAGAAAATTAAACAAAAACACAAGCGAAATTTAATTCATGTTTATTCTTATGGTCTCACTGGCTAAGGCTTTGATAGCAGCCTGGCTGTCCACGAAAAAAGTATCTCCGAGGAGCTTAGCTTTTCATGATGTGTCATTTCGGCTGCTTTTTCAATGGCATAGATCTCGGCCTGAAAGACACTACAGTCAGCTGTGAGTTTATACGCCTCTCTGATGTTGAGAGATTGGCAAAACACTCCAGCACCTGTTCCTGATTCCATTTTCGAACCGTCAGTGTAGAAAGGGATACCCTGTTCACTTATAAGTGAATTAGGATCCCAACCCTGTCTTCCTGGTATGCAAATAGAAAATTTCCTGTCAAAATCCAGTAGAGGGGGAATGTAATCGGTGGTCTCCATCAGTCTTGGAATCATGTCATATCTTTGTAAGATTGACCCGTGTCCATAAGTGCTGTGCTTCCAAAAACTCAGTTCTTTTAAACAAATTGCGGTTTTGGCTGCCATGCACCTTATGAACTCATCCAGAGCCGGAAGATCCAAGATAATTTCCAACCCAGCTTCTGGTGTGGATCTCTGAGCGACTATTCCTATACAGGCTAGTCTCTGTACCTTATTCAGGTTCTTAAGATAGCTTGATTTTTCCACTGCTTTCCACCATACAATAGAGCTATAGGTGAGAATGGGTCTGACAATCGCTGTGTACATCCATTGGATGACTCTTTTTTGCATGTGTAGAATGCACATACTGCTTTTTTCATTCTTTCCTCAGTATTACGCTTCCATGTTAGCTTGGAGTCAAGGATCACTGCTAGAAATTTAGCTTCCTTAGAAAGTTTAAGAGGAACATCATTTAGTTTAAGAAGGTTGAAGCCCTCCAGTTTCCGTTTTTTCGTGAACAAAGCTAGCTGTCTTGGTGGGGTTGACCCCGAGACCGTTCTTAGTTGCCCAAGAGGATAAATCTTTTAATGCGTTTCCGATGGTGTTAAGGAACATACCTGATACCAAAACCACTGCTACAATTTGTATGCCCTGATCTTTAAACTTTGTGAGAATTTTGTTGACTACGTAGGCAGGGTGAGTGACTCCCCTGTGGTGTGCCTCTAGTAACTGTTTTCTCAATAGTGCTAGATCCCAATAGAGAGTTGATAATTCTGCCATTTAACATGGTGAAGATCCAATTGAAAATGACAGATTCAACTCCAACTTCAACTAAGGCGGTTTTGATTGATTCCGTTTTTACGTTATGAAACGCCCCCTCGATACCAAGAAATGCTGCCAGGGTATACTCATTTTGTTCGAGGCTTTTCTCAATATGTGAAACTACCTCATGCAAAGAAGTTTCCACAGATTTGGGATAAACACTACATTGAACTTCTTCCAGCTATAAGGGACGTATCTAAGTTTGATACAACTTATGAAGATTACCCTTAGGCAAGGAGTTATTGCTTTGAGAGCATTTTGAAGAAGAGCCGTCTGGTCCAGCTGATTTGTAGGGTTTGAAAGAGTTTGTTGCCCAGATAATCTTCTGCTCAGTAATAACCTGTTTCAGTTCTAAATTTGATTCCGTGTGAGTAAAATCCAGCGTGTTCGATTGCAAGTAATCAGAACTTCCTGGGTTCTTACAACCAGGGAAATGAGTTTCCATGAAGAGTTCAAGCGTTTCTAGGCTTGTGTTCGACCATGATCCATCAGGGCGTCAAATGTATCCGCGATCGTGGGATTAAGGGCAAGGGTTCTACGGAGCCTTGCCGCCTCACTTGTTTTTTCAATGGATTCACAATGTTTAGCCCACGAACGAGATAAAGGGCAGTGTTTTTTCAAAAGATACTCTCATTTTACTAGACAGGTTTTGAACAACAGTGTCAATGATTGAGGTACTTAGACTTGTATGGATCAATACAGTCTTTCAACCATTTTTCGTACTCTGTCTAATTGGTTCTAGTTGGGTTCCTATAAGGTTTCCTTTCAGTAAAGTTCCTGTCTATAGAAAAGATTATCCTTAAGTGATCTGAGAAAGATTCTTTAGGTGAGACTCTCCAGGGGTGATTGCCCCTATTACATATCGATAAATTAGAACAAAGAATATATTCAAAAATTGACTAACCCATTTTATTGATATCCTTTGAGCCCCATTGAGTGCGGTGGGTTTACCGCTTGCTGTGGCATGGACCACAAGATCGCGGACTGTTTTTGATGGTGGGTTCTCCTCTTCGTACGGCATGTACGTCGACGCTAGGATGAAGTTTCCCTCATTCGATTCGACGCTGACTGCCGTGGTGTCCTTGTCGCTGTACCTTGATAGGAAGAAAGCATTAAAGATACGGTTTTTATCTAACCATGGTTCCTGGATCAAGGCCACATACACGTTCTCATGAGACATGTAGAGCGTAAGGTCGTACGTTGCTGCTTTAGCGTGGTGCAGGTTTATTTGCACCACTAGCAGCCTTTGACTCCCTTTTGTCTTCATGCCTCTTAACCTTTACTGTACCGAGACCATACCTCAACACGTCGTTTTTCTCTTTGAGCAGAAGGTCGGATTTCTTGCCTGCCACAAACAAGTGCGGTCCTTCCCTTCGCCAATATGGTTCTTCCTTGAGTGTTGGAGCTTCCATTCTAAAATGGGAAGCTCTTTGTTCTGCTTCGCCAACAGCTTAATAATGGCTGCGTCCTCATGTTCTGCAGGAGGGGGGATCCAGATACTGAACTGCTTGGGGAGTGGTAGAGCTGCGGCGGGTAGAACTTCAAGGGAGGAACCTTTTCATAGTACGCCAATGTTGTACGGTTTAGGAACTTCCGTGATTTCTGGTCACCACTTTCACTCCTCGCCGCCATCCGGCACCATCAAAGATTTAGTCCTCAGAACTGTCGTTCTCTGATGCCCACCATCATGGCTTTGAGAATCTCGTTTTCTACAAGAAGCCAGTTTTTTTGCCGAAATTTTCCCATCTGGGTAATTACGGCTTATGATGGCGGTTTGTAGGTCAATCGGGGTGGTGTCGAAGCTGCTGGTTTTCTGTTTTTTCAGCACCGTCTTGGTTGACTGTCTCCTCCGATCTTACTCTTTTCGTTCCAGAAGAGGTTGCTTGCCGGTGCTTGTTCTTTGTTAGCATTGGATAGCTATTTCCTACTGGAAGTCGCCTGAACTTTACCCTTGTCGTTCCGAGCAGTCGAGTTATTGCCAGCCTGTTCATGGTTTGTCATTTTAGGGACAGACCTAGATTTGGCAGCATATACTCCTTCGCTCTCCGACATTTTTGGTGTCCGCTCTATCAGAAGTTTCAGTGGCAGTCTCTGCCAGCTGCCGCTCGAAGTTCTTAACTAGCTTTCTGTGCTTTTTTAGGAGAGCCTTTTCCTTCGAACTGAGCGTTGCAGGATCTTTCAACTCGGTAGTTCTAACCAATCTTTTAGATGATCTGTAGTTACTGCGTTGCCTCGATGCTTTTAGGGATGCAGCAGACTTCATCGTAGTCTCTTCTTGACTCGGGTCCATCAGTAGCTCGTCCTCGGTTTGACTACCTGTAGAAGGGGGTCTGTCCGAGATCTCCATACCTTTGATAGTTAAACCATCTTGTTTATGTAGAATGTCTATGATGGATTTTGAGTCTTTGACCATTTTATTAAGCGGATTACGGCAAACCTTAAAATTATCTTCAGTAATTGACTGAATCATCCGTCCATTGTAGTCGTCTTTGTTTATATAAAAAAAGTATTTAGAAAAATAAAATAATTACAACTAAATTAAATTTCGTTTTTGTGTTTTTGTTTAATTTAGCGGTCAATAAAGAAGAGACTTCAACAATTCTAACATAATCGCGACCACAAATTTTGTTCTCCTTAACAGATTAACTTGTTAAGATTTTTGTTTGTTTTGTTATTCAAAAGCTTCAAGACAAAAACCTGGAAATTCCATAAAATTCCGTATTCACATCGTACTTTCTATTCAATTTTCAATTTAAAATCACATACAAACCCCAAAACCCAATTACTTAACAATACCGTTTTAATGATGCAAAAGCCAAAAGCAAACGCGAAGCTTCCCCATACAGAGGCTTTTGTTCAACATTTCGGCGGAGTCCAAGTCCAGTCTAGTGGCCAATCCTCGTTTCGTTTACTTGTGTACAGTCACATCTCTTGCTGGCTGCCTTTTTTCTACATTGTCATAGTCGAATAATTGAAATACAAAAAAGGAAAAGAAAACAAAAATACTCCCATCACACAGCGGTGTCTGATGTGAATTATTCCAAACATGCCAAAATATGTGATGATAGCAGATTGCGAATAGGTAATAAAAAAAAATCAGTAGAACAACTGAACCAGACATACCTCGACTTTCATTCAATTTTTTTTCTTGTTTTGGACTCTTGAATTATACAAAAATGTTTACTTCTATGTGATGGCATTTTTGCGAGTTGCATTTTAAAACTTCGAATTCACTAAATAAATCACTATTTTCGTTTGCATTCATGTGCAATTATTACAAAGAAAAAAAAAAACAAATATTGAAATTTATACTCTCGTTAAGCAGCATGGAAATCGATAGTGCTTTTAAATCATTTGATGGGTTTTAAAAATATTTTCAAGTAGATTCGTCTTGGTGTCCATCCGCTCCAAATGACCGAGCCATCTGAGTCTCTGGACCTTGACCCTTCTGGCTAGGTCCATGTCGTTGTACAACCCGTAAAGTTCGTTGTTATATCTTCTTCGCCATTCCCCTTCAATGCACACGGGGCAAAAGATGACCCGAAGAACTTTCCTCTCGAAACAGCCTAAGGCACTTTCATCCGATTTTGTCAGGGTCCATGCTTCCGCACCATACAGCAGGACTGGGATGATGAGTGTGTTGTACAGTTTTACCTTAGTTGCTCGAGAGAGGGCTTTTCCACTCAATTGCTTTCTTAGCCCAAAGAAACAGCGATTAGCAAGAGTTATTCTTCGTCTGATCTCGGCGCTGGTGTTATTGCCCGTGTTTATAGCGGAGCCTAGGTAGACAAACTCCTTTACTACCTCGAAGTTGTATGCGTCTACTGTGACGTTCTGCCCGAGCCGTCGGTGTTGGGTGTCCTTCCTCGAAGACAGCATATACTTCGTTTTTCCCTCATTTACCGCTAAACCCATTTTTGCTGCTTCTGTCTCAATTCTCACAAAGGCGCCATTGACATCACGCTGTGTTCTTCTCCTCGCGTACGCGAGATGCTGAACAGATTTTTGGAAGATAGTGCCTCTGGTGTTGACGTTGGAGTTCTGCACTATCTTCTCAAGAACGATGTTAAAGAAATCGCATGACAGTGCATCGCCTTGTCTGAATCCTTTTTTGCCGTCGAAAGATTCCGTAAGCTCGTTGCCAACCTTGATGGAGCAGCGTGAGTTCTCCATCGTCATTTTGCACAAGCGAACGAGCTTGGCAGGGACGCCAAAACTAGACATAGCTTTATACAGTTCGTCTCTGTAGATGCTGTCATACGCGGCCTTAAAATCGATGAAAAGGTGGTGGGTATCGATTTGGAGTTCATAGGTCTTTTCCAGGATCTGCCGCAACGTGAAAATTTGGTCGATGGTTGACTTTCCTGGCCTGAAGCCACATTGATAAGGACCAATCAGATTGTTGACGAAAGGCTTCAGACGTTCACATATTACGGCAGAGAGGATCTTGTAGGCGATGTTAAGTAGACTTATTCCTCTGTAGTTGGCGCAGTTTAGAGGATTCCCACCCTTTTTCAGCATGTGAACTGGGATTCTACTATGGATGCTTCCTCTGTCTTATCTCACAGGCATTCGGTTCTTGCTCGATGACTCTGAGCCAGGTGTTTAACCTTTCGAAAAAACTCCGAACTTCATTCCTGTTGACTCTCTCAACAGCCTCGATCTGACGCTTCTCATGCTCTTTCGTTTTTTCTCCTGAGAAGCCAGCGTTCTTCTCCCCTCTTTCGCTCGTAGAGCTCCGAGCAGCTCTTGTCCTTCTATTGCAGCGCCGCTTTTAGCATCCTGCGTGGCTGCCATCGGCTTGCCTGCATTCTTTGGTTCAACCAGGGGTTTCGTTTTGGTGGCTGTGTGAAACCCAGCACATTAGAGGCGGGCATCTGTAACTGCTTTCTGGCTATGTTTCCACTGGCATTCGATACTTGATGTTGGCGGCATAGGACTCCTTAAGAGATTACTTGACACTCGATCAGAGAAGGATCTGGCGATCTCTTGCGATTTAGCCGTCCGACGTGAATTTTCTTGCAGCATTTCCTTGTTTTGGCCGTTGTCGGGATATTCGTAGCACTACCTTGGCTACGACGAGTAGTGGTCCGAGTCGATGTTAGCTCCTCGGAAAGTTCGAACATCTAAATTGCTGGACAAGTGCCTTCCGTCGATCGCAATGTGATCAATCTGGTTGACGGTTGATTGATCAGGAGAAGTCCATGTACCTTTATGAGATGTGGAAAGCTAGGTGCATGCCTGAATACGTATCGGAAGTGTGTCGTGCAGGCTGTGCTTTCCGACTAGTTCCACCAAAGATGTCCTCTTTTCCCAGCTTTGCGTTAAAATCGCCGAGGACAATTTTAATGTCATAGCTAGGACATTGCTCATACGTTTTGTCAAGGAGCTCGTAGAACTCGTCTTTGGTGTCGTCTTCTTTTTCTCTTCTGTGGGGGCATGCGCACATATTAGGCTAATGTTGCCGAATTTAGCCTTGATTCGGATTGTCGTGATGCGTTCGCTTACACATTTGAAGCACAAGCTTTTTAGCCTGAGTCCAAAGAGTCGCTGTTGTTGCTCTCGGTAACAATCACCATAGTTTATGTCGCAGTTTCTCATTCTCCTTTTCCCGGTCCATTCCATCGCATTTCCTGGATAGCGGGAATATCGCTTTGTAGCTTGAGGGTCTCCGCTGTTCGGCACCGCGGTTATTAAGTGACCTAACATTCCACGTGCATATCCGAAATTCGTTGTCCTTTATACATTTGCTTGGGTCGTCATCAGTGTATCCTGTCCGTTTCCGAGGCCTGTTGTTGCTTCGCAACTAAATGCTTTTCGGATGGGAAGTCGACCCTACCGACGTACAACCCCCAACATGGATTACCAGGCACTTGATGTGACTCCAAGTGCAAGAGCCGGTAAAACCGCTCCTGGCTTCAAAAAAGTCGAAGTAGCCCGTAAAAATATTCAGCAAGTGTTCGGCCTAACTGGAACTGAAGACGGCACCGGTGATTCCGAAAAAAGAAATTCCTTCGCTTCCGTCCCTCGATGGGAGTGCCTTGTTTTCAACACTCCTTCGTTGTGGGGTAATTAGTAGGAACAGCCTACTCCGCTTCGACCTGTCGACCATGGGAGACCCGTCTGCGAATATAAGTTTCCCGATCGCATAGTTCTAAGTTTCATAGTAGTAGTTACCTGTAAGCCGCTCCGCCACGTCAAAGCTTTCCCCATGGAGGGGTACTCAACTCATCTAAATAAAAACACAGTTCCGCGCACGTACATCAAAGTTTTGTGCATCGTGCTCTATCAAAGAAATGTGGAAATGTTGTTCTTTGACGATCATTACTATTTGATCAAAGATAATCCTACTGATGAAAAACATTAGAAAGTTTTGCTATACATCTCCCTCAGCCATTCAAGAAAAAAGTCTAAGAATGTACCTAGACTCTAGGGTTGAATAAAGGTCAAAAGGATCAGATGCTGACGCCCGTTCTGGTGCTATAATCTTATTTATTTATTTAATCCCGTTAATTATTATCTAACGTTAATATAAACTTATAGCTATTTACATAATTTTTAATTTAAAATTTTAATTAACATAGAAATAAATAAATACTATAACATATTAAAAAAGCTTTCTTTAAATTGTTTACTTTTAACATTGTCATTAACAGATGAAATTAAATTATAAAATTTATTGAAGACTGAAATCAATTGATTTAAAGGCTATTCGTACCATAGTTTAGTTCTGCTAAAAATCGGACATAAAGGTATCTGTCTTCTTATGCTTGTTTGACTATAGCTAAAATTTAGACGATTCAGAGCTGTTGGGGATATAATAGAACCATTAATTAATTTTAAAATAAAACAAAATTGGAGATATTGTCTATGTTTTGAAAGTGTAGGGAGGTTTATTAGCAAGAGTCTGTGAGAATAAGGAGGTGGTGTAAATACTTGGGAAAACGGAAGAAAACGAAGACAAAAACGCATAAATCTTTTTTGGATACTTTCAAGTCTGTCTATATGGACTGAATAGTATGGTGCCCATATAACACAGCCATATTCAAGTATTGGCCTGACAAATGATACATAAAGAAGTTTTAAGACGTAGGGGTCACGAAAGTCACGAGAAAAACGTTTAATAAAACCTAGAATCTTGTTAGCTTTTTTAACTATAAAGTTATAATGGTCACAGAACGTTAATTTACTGTCAAGAATAACACCTAAATCAGAGAAAACGGAAAGTTTACAAAGGGAGGAAGAATCTAATAAATAGTTATAATCTATAATTGTTTTTTTGCGTGTAAAACACATAGTTTTACATTTGTCAATATTCAATAAAAGTCGGTTTGTATTGCACCATTCCCTAAAACTATGAAGATCTTCTTGAAGCTGTGAGCAGTCATTAATTGAACTAATAGATTTGAAAATTTTAATGTCATCAGCGTATATTAAAACGGAGGAGTTTTTTATAACGGATGTTATGTCATTTATATATAAGATAAATAATAAAGGACCTAAATGGCTACCCTGTGGAACACCAGAGTTGACGTAAAATTGGTCGGAGAGTTCATTTCGGAATATAACGCTATAACTTCTGTTCTTTAGATAAGACGAGATCCACGTCAAGAATTTGTCGTTAAACCCTAAGGCCTTAAGTTTATGGACTAAGGTCTTGTGACATAATTTGTCAAAGGCTTTACTGAAATCTGTGAATACGCAATCCACTTGCTTACGATCTTCGAAGGAGTCAAGGCAGAAAGAAGTGAAATGAAGTAGGTTTGTAATTGTTGATTTATTCTGGACGAAACCATGTTGATTTTCACATATAATTGATTTACAATTAAACGATAACATCTTACAGATAATGGACTCAAATAGTTTGGGAATAACGGAAAGTTTTGCAATCGGACGGTAATTCGTTATTTCATTCTTAGACCCTTTTTTATGAATCGGAGTTATAAATGCACTTTTCCATAATAGTGGGAAAATTGAGCTTCTAAGAGATTCATTGAACAAAACATAGAGAGGGTACGATAAATGAGACACACATTTTTTTAAAACACACGATGGTACTCCATCAGGGCCAGGGTGAAAACAGTCATCAAGTTCTGAGACACAACGAACAATTGAATCTTCACATATTGTCAAGTCAAGTGAGTTAAGGTGTGGATAATTTTGGGCTGGAAAGAACGAATCGGGAATTTGAATGGAAGGAGGCACGTCGAAAGCATCTTTGAAGAAATTAGCAAACATATTTGAAATTATTTGGGAGTCATGACATGTTGTGTTATTAAAAGACATAGAGTTTGGGTAACCGTCAGTTTTTCTTTTACTTTTCACGAAATCCCAGAAGTTTTTTGGGGTCTGTTTCAATTCATTTTCAATTTTTATAATATAGTCAGAGTATAGAATATTGGAGTAGTCAATGAAAATATTTTTAAGTTCGGAGTAAATCCTGAAGTCTTCTTCTGCTCTAGTTTTACTAAATTTTAGCCATGCCTTATTTCTTTTATTTTTTAAGTTTCTTAATTGAGTGTCAAACCATGGGGGAGTTTTAGATTTATAGCGAGATTTTCGTAATGGCGTAGTTTCATAAAAACAGTTAAAAAGAATACTATAAAAATTTAGACACATGTCATCAATATTACGATTTAGGAGCAGTTGATTCCAGTCAACATTACACAATAAGTTAATTAGTTCATTAAAGTTACATTTTTTAAAATTGAATTCAAGTTTTTCATTTGATGTATTAGGGATATTGCACACGTTTATATTTAGTGATATATTTAAAGCTGGATGATGACGGTCTTCTTCTACTAGTTTAACATCGGCTGGAGATACATCTACATCGGTATTTATCGTGTCGGAGAAAAATATTAGGTCCAAATATTTGTTGTATTGGTTGGCAACCCCATTAAATTGAACAAGTCCACAAGAAGCTAAACCATCAATAATTAAGAATTCATTGGTGCTCGTTGGATTGATAGGTGTAAAATAGTTGAGGTCTGATGATTTTGTCCAGTTCAGGTTCGGAAGATTGAAATCACCTAGGATCAGCAGTTCATCATTAGGTTCCATTTGGTCGTGGATCTTCTCAGTTAAATGTATGCAATTTTCATAGACATGACTGGTAGATCTTGGAGGTATGTACACAGAGATGATAAAGAGATAACCTGTTTCCAATTTGATTTTAATACATAGCATTTCGACGTCGGAAAGATCAAAAGTATCAACCAAAGTGCATATAAGGTAGTTTTTTACCGCGAATAGTATTCCACCACCAACTGTCTCCGAGTCGCTCGATTGGTGCCTATCTCGTCTAAAAACTTGGTAAGTTGAGTCAAAGAGTTCGGTATCTATGAAAGAATTATTTAGCCATGTTTCTGTAAGAGTTATTATGTCATGTTGTAGATTGTTAATGTTTTTATAGATCGTATTGATCTTTGTCCTTAGACCATTGACGTTTTGGTAATAAATCAAAACTTGTTGGAGCTGCCTCTTCGATAATAATGCATTGTCCGGGTCTCTCGAAAAGGGTTAAAGGATGATTGTTTATTCTCGAATTCGTGTATTATGATCCCTTTTGGCCAAAGCGATGTTGAGTTTAGAATGTGGAAGATTGAATCTGGGACTCTTATCTTAAAAGATGCATATTTCGAGTGGTTTCGATGAATCATTTTCTCAACTTTTAATAGCGACGTACCAGTCTTGTTCGAAATAAAGTTTTTAATATCGAGGGCGTTTGTTGAAGGGTCAAGTTTGGATAAGAATAAAGTTCGATGGCCTTCTACTACTTTCAATCCGCGTGAGATAGGTGAGTTAGGATGAGTTTTGTTTAAAAGAGATGAAAATAACAATGAGTTTGCTAACGTTGATGATGATGGGATTGTATTTGCGAGTAATGGCTCTATTGATGATGGTGAAGTTGCTTTTGCTTTGATTGGGACAGAAGATTTAGATAAGGTTAAAGTTGATTGAAGGTGTTGAGAAGGAAGTACAGATGCAGAGGGAGAAGCAGACCTGACAGGCTTCTTCATTGAGGGATTCTAAATCGATACTTACCGAAATATTGATAAATCTTGTTCCTTGTATAGTGTCCGTAGCTCAGTCCAAGAATCGGAACGACCTTCCGTGTCTTAAGCTCCAGAGGACAGTAGAGAACAGAGACATACTTCTGACAGCGCAAATTGATCCTGAGGAAGCCGTCTTGGACGATGAATTCTTTGTGATTGAAGACCCGCATTAGAAAGTGGAGACAGTGGGAGCTGCTTTTCAGCACTTCATCACTTCTACCTTCGGAACGATATTGTGCAGTGGCGATCTGGGAACCGCGGTTTTATGCGGTTCAATGACGATTTTTTGGCAAACGTCATAATTGAAGCAAGTCTTGTGTTAGTTACGAAGGTAGAGCTCCAGCTAATCTTCGATTCAATAAAGAATAAGAAGTCAGCAGGTGTCGATGGTATATGGGTATATCCAACATTGTACTAAGACACTTACCGATTGAGGCAATAGACATCTACACCACTCTGTTCAACAACGCGCTGAATAATGGATATTATGCAGAGCGTTGGAAGACAGCTGTGGTTCATCCTCCCCCGTAAAAGGGAAAGGACAACTCCAATCCGTTAAATCTTCGGTCGATAAGTCTTCTACCAAGCATCAGCAAGGTAATCGATATGGCTCTGAATGAGTGGGCTGCGACAGCAAAATAATTCCGTATAACCAGTTCGGGTTCAAGGTGGGACGTGACATCATTCATGTCGCGTGTAAGCTCGTTTCTGATATCCAATGGAATGAGTCCAAAGAAACAATGCTGTTCTGGTTGATTTAGAGAAGGCCTTCGACACCGTGTGTTTAGAAGGCTTGTACCTAAAACTCACCAGACTAGGCATCAGTAAACCATTATTGTATACGCTCAACGGAAAGTTTGTTGTCAAAAGTGGAAATGTAACTCCTAACACCACCTTTGAAATTAAAAACGGTCTTCAACAGAGAGCGGTCAATTCGCCGATCCTCTTCAGCATTTACACCAGCGATCTTATAGGTAGCTTAACAAACGCAATTGCGTATGTCGACGACCTGATTGCAAACAGAACGGCTCGAAAGGTTGAAGTTATTAGAATTCTCTTGCAGCGTGACTTCGAGAAGATTCAGCTATACAGCGACGACTGGAAACTGAAAATAAGTGTCCAAAAGTCGGACACAATTTTGTTGCAGACTCCATGGGCTAAGGCTTCGCGAGATACGTGTAAGAATTAGCGCATGATGGTCATTGTTGATCCTCACGGACAGGCATTGACGAGCAAAAGTGTAGTGAAGTACCTCGGTATCTGGTTGGAGCAGACATATAGATGCTTCGCTCTTCGCTCTGACAAAACGGTTGTTTTACAGCAGTCGGCTTGACCCCAGAGTGAAGGTAATTTGCTACATGGCCTCATACGGCCGATGATCGTTTATAGCTGTTCAGTGTGGTTCAACGTTGCACCATCTCAAATGGAGAAGATTTTTGTGTTCGAGAGGCAGTGTCTTCGGCGCTGTCTCGGTTGGCATCGGACACCGGAATCTTCTTCTCTGCATTATTATTCAAACAAGGTTCTATACAATGGGGCTCGGATCAACAGAATTGACAATTTCGTGATAAAACTTGTTCGGGGTCACATTGCGAGAGCTATGACTTCGACGAATAATTTAATCTTTGGGGCGTTCTATCCGAACGAAGAATATTTTGATAGTGCACGCTTGAGCGGCTTCATTCCACCAGAGGCATTCATCTATATTTAAATAGATGCGGTCTGATACAGGACAGATTGGCGGTGCCGCTAATCTACCACGTCAGGCGAAGAACCGTCGATTGACGGCTCCTTTACAGTCGAGACGTCTTCGCACAAGACGGAGCAGAGCTTCTTCGGTTCAGTAGGGCTGTCTCCGAATGTCACCGAATCGATAGGGTGAAGCAGGAGAACCAGTTCTGGTGGCTTCAGTTGACAATGAGTAGTCGGGGTGGGGTTTTGAGCCTTGGCCGGCTTACATACTTGTTTTAGTTTAAGGGTTTTGGGTTTAGGTTTAAGTAGAGTAGGCATGGTGGCACAAACATTGACAAAGACAACAAATTTTAAATACAAAATATGAAAAGGAAACAAAAAGAATATGCGAAGAAGTGACAAAACTTCCAAGAAAAAGTGCTTCTCAACTTTGCCGTTCGGAATCGGCGTTAAATTGTAGGTCCCCTCAGTTCTTAACACGCACCCAGTGAATTGTTGAAGAGAGTAAGCCACTTAGGCCTTGGCTCTTCAAGAGCTGTCGCGCCAGTCTATTGAAAAATCAAAAAAAAAATCAGCTTAAGCATTTTAATTTGTTTGCCAATCCAATTGATGGTTAGAGTTCGCAATGAAATAAAAACATAATAATTATTGACATAGGTTTTTTGCAACCAAATGAAATATTAAATGTCTACTGATGCGATGGCAAGCATGAATATTTGGTTAACAATTTTGGTTTTAAAAAACTAATTAATTGATGACGGAATTTACCTTAACCAATTTTTATGTATATGTTCTTTGTTTTGTCAATTTTGATTGATTGGTTAATTTGTTAGTCGATGGTATTTTTTATTTGCTTGTTTAAAGAAGATTGTCTTTAACTAAATTCTAAAAATCATTAAAACAAATATTTGGTCTTCAAGCGAAAATGCAAATTTCATTTTTAAATTCGAAGTCCATAATTAAAAACACACAAAATCTGTGTTTGCCTTTGCCAAAGAGTGTGGTTTAACCGAGAATTTGCTTAGTGTTTTTTGTATTCTTATTATCTAAAAAAAAATATGTAATTCGCACATAACCATACTCAAATGTTGATAACTATTTAATTATCCACCAACTGAAATAAGTTCTTGGGGAGCAGTATAATTTAAAAACTTAAAAATACCCATAAAGTAAGAAGAAATAAAAACATCAGATTACAAACGTTCTTCATTGAAGGTGAATAAACTGTTGAAGTTTAATTAAATTAACAAGTATGGAAATTATTTTAGTGCTTCCGGTTGATTTTTTATCGTTTCCTTGACTTTTAAGCCTGTGACGTTTCTTAAAATTTTTAAAATCTATTGTATTCCACTCTCAACAACATGACTACATTAAACTCAAATGTCTTAATGGTGGAGAAGGCATTTTCAAAGAGATCTCAGAAACAGATCGGATTTGGATGATGTTCTCTTTCAAAGTGTTTGCTTTTTATGCTGTTCGAAGGGTAGACACGTGCATTCAAGTGGACACAAGCGTCCACTAAAACCTCTGTCCATAAATTCCTACTCTCCACCTCCCCGTGGTGAACATCAGTTGCCCACTACCTTCAACCGTAGATTGGGTTCCAACCCCAGTGGGAAGTTGTTAGCGGCAGCAAAGAGAGAGGGAGAGAAGGTATGCGTCCACTAAGGCATCCTTTTCAACAGGCGGCAGCGGAAGAACTCCCAAGATGGTATCAACGGTGAGAACTACAGTTCCAGTCAGGATGAACTACATAGTGAACACCTTATAAAGCTACTACGACATATTCGCAGCCCAGGCCTATAAGGAGCGGTTAGTCCGGCTCTTCTTCTTAGAGTTAAACTAAAGACTTGACCCTCCAGGTTGGGGGTCGTGCGTCGGGGTCACTCTTCGGCCACTTAAAGAAACTATAGTTCCGAACCACCAACAAGCCTCGGAAATGGATGGAATAAATGATGACGACCCACGCAATCGATCTAAGGACAACGAATTTCGGTTTTGCACTTGGAATGCTAGGTCCCTTAACAGGCCACGTGCAGCCGAACAGCTAGCGGAAGCCCTTGACTGCTATAAAGCAGATATAATCAGCGTCTATTTGGATGTGGATTTGCAGTTGGGACTAGACTTCAGGAGGAAGGTCTTGAGTTACGACAATCCGTATCAAGGCTAAATTTACCAACATCAGCTTCATCTGCACTCACGCCCCCACTGAGGAAAGGGATGAAGACACCAAAGACGGTTCTACGAGCTCCTCGACAAGACCTATGAGCAATGCCCTAGCTTATAACATTAAAATTGTACTTGGAGATTTTAATGCTAAGCTGGGTAGAGAAGAAATCTTTGGTGGAATAATCGGACGACATAGCCTACACGACACCACCTCCGATAACGGATTTAGGCTAATGGACTTCGCTGCAGGGCGAGACGTAATGGTAGCAAGTACGCGATTCCCACATCCCGATATCCATAAGTGAACATGGAAATCTCCTGACCAATCAACCGTCAACCAGATTGATCACATTGCGATCGACGCTTCTCTAGCATGCAAGATAATCGCACATTCCGAGGAGCCATTGTCGTCTCTGATCTTGTTGTAGCCAAGGTACGAATGCGAATATAAATTCGACGTCAAACGGCTACAATCGCAGGAGATTGCTAGATCCTTTTCCGATCGTGTCTCCGAAAATCTCCTCAGAAGTCCTTTGCTGCCAGCACAAAATATAGAGAACCAGTGGCAACACTGCAAAGTAGCCATCAGAGATGCCGCCTTTGAAGTGCTAGGGCTTACACGGCCACCACAACGAAATCCCTGGTTTGAAGATGAATGCCGGCGAGCACATGCAGCTAAACAAGAGGCATACAAAGCGGCGCTGCAAAGAAGGACAAGAGCAGCTCGTGATTCTACGAGCAGAAAAGGATAGAGGAGCACAAACTTCTCTCAGGAGCACAAACTTCTCAGGGCTTATACACCCCGAACTGAAGCCTGTAGAGATCATCATGGGAACATCGTAGTAGAACCGCAGTCAGTGCTGAGGATATGGAAAGACCACTTTTCCAGGCTGTCTAATGGCGATGTCGAGCAAAACTCCGCCAGCAATACAAAACCATTCAATTTGGGTGCACAAGACCAACAATTCCACCCACCGGACATGGACGAAGTGAACATAGCGATATCTTAACTAAAGTCGAACAAAGCCGCTGGAACAGACGGGCTAGCCGCCGAAATGTACAAGACAGCTGGAGATGATTTGGTTAGGGGTATGCACCAGCTCATCTGCAAAATTTGGTCGGAAGTAAGCAGGCCCGATGAATGGAACCTCAGCATCGTATGCCCGATCCTCAAAGAAGGAGATCCCCTGAACTGCACCAACAACAGAGGTATAAGTCTCCTTCACATCGCCTATAAGATCTTGTCTGCCGTGATGTGTGAACGTTTGAAGCCCTTCGTCAACACTGATAAAGTGTGGCTTCAGACGCGGAAAGTCTACCATCGATCAAATATTCACCCTACGGCAGATTTTGGAGAAGACCCAGGAACTTCAAATCGATACCTACCACCTTTTCATCGATTTCAAGGCCGCGTATGATAGCGTCTATAGAGACCAACTATATAGAGCAATGTCTAGTTCTGTCTTACCTTCTGTGTAAGATGACAATGGAAAATTCACGCTGTTCCATCATGGTCGGAAAAAACCTTACGGACGCTTTTGATGTCAAAAAAGGTTTTAGACAAGGCGATGCGTTGTCATGCGATTTCTTCGACATCATTTTTGAAAAGATTGTGCAAAGCTCCAACGTCAACACCAGAGGCACAATCTTTCAAAAGTCCGTCAAGCTACTAGGATACGCAGACGACATTGACGTAATTGGAAGAACACATCGTGATGTCAGTGGAGCGTTTGTGAGCATTGTGACGGAGGCCAGGAAGATGGGCACTAAAGCCACTTTGTGTTATTGAGGTATGAGATCAAATCGTTGATCTTGAATTCTGAGAGTTCCTCAATACCGTTGAAGAATTCTTTACCTAAGTGGAGTGCTCTTTTCCTAGCCAAGGCCGGACAATGGCATAGAAATTTTGTGACTGTTCCTTTTTCAAAATCGGGAAGTCTATAGGATTTTGAAATCTTAAGAAATTCACAGAAGACACCTGCACCGACACCGCATTCCATCTTCGAACTATCCGTGAAGATAGTTGTGTCGAAGTCTTTTTTGACTGGAGCAAGACTCTAATAAACTTCTTTGAGGTGTTTAGGGTAGGTATTCAGTAATCGGTGGTTGTGGATAGGATGTCTGATGGTATCAGACTTGTTTGGTTGCAGTGCCCGTAGGATCTGGTTTTCCAGCAGCCTATTTCTTTGAGTCCCAAGATACTGCAGGACACCTGATATTTAATAACGAGGTCAATCGGAAGAAATTCCAGGATGACTTAAGTGCATCCGTTGGACAGAACCTGATTATTGCCCCTGATATCCTACTCAAGCATTTCTCTGCACCTTTGTAACCTTGTTTACTATGTAAGCTTTGCTGAGAGCAGGCCACCAAACAATGGAACCATAAACAAGTATCGGTCTTACACTCGCTAATACATACTCGCCGCCATGTTTACAAACAAAGAAAGTAAAAACAATATCAATTATGTAACAAATACATAGGCATTCAACCATTAGAAGCAAACAAATTTGTTTGCATGTTCTTTTGGTATCCGGAATCGGACAGTTCTGTGTAGTGTGTACCAATTCCGGATAACCAAAAAAAAAAAAAAAAATGCTATTAGACAAAAGCTTAAAATGACTGCGCACATGATTTAAGTCAACTTCTCATATCAGCAATGCTCGACAATTGGCCCAGTCCATCCCGGCAGTTCTGGAAAAAGAGACCAAATCCTCAGATACAAACTGAATGGAGCAAAAACTGAAATTGGTTATTAATTCAATTAAAAAGGCAAACAAATTTGTTGAGAAATATCTGCAACCTTTATTTGAACTAAAAAAGTTTCCCTCCCTCCGTCCCTCCTTTTCATTTCTTTGTAAAGAAATTCATAATATTCCCCTGTTTTGTCTTCGCACCAGCTGTTGTCGTCTTGCTCGGACCAGCAGTTGTTTTCTTTTTGCTCGGAGATTTCGGCGATTCCTTTTTCAATTTCGTTGGAGTCTTCATCTTCACCGGTGTTGGATTTGGCTTCTTTTGCGGTGCTGTTTTCTTAGCTTTCTTTGTGACAATAAATCCATCGTCGTCAAGGAATGTCTCAGACTTCTTTGGCTCTCCAGGCTCAACTTCTTGTTCCTTTTCAGTGGCAGTGTCATCTTTCTTTTCAATTTTAACGTCAGGCCCATTGTCTTCTTCATCAGACTCGATAACCCTTCGACGTTTGTTGCTTGTAGCTGGCTCCATATCATCATCATCATTGAAGACTTCACGCTTGAGAGCGTCCAAGGCCTCCTCATCATCGGACGACTCACTTTCCTCGAATATATTTACTGAGACATTGGCTGATTTCGGTTCTTCTTTGATTGTCGGTTGTTCCTTTTTTTTGTTAGTTGGTGATTTGGGTTTGTCTTCTTTTTTGGTTAGGAAATTGCTCAGTCCTCTTTTGGGTGTTGTATCTGGTTTATCTTTTGTCTCTGGTGATGTCTTTTTAGCGGCTTCCTGCTTCTTAAACATGGCTCCCAAAGTATGTGCGGCTGGTTTCTTCTCCTGTTCAGCTTTGGGACTCTTCTTCGATGTTGAAGCTGTTGCTTCTTGTTTCTTGAACATAGCTCCCAAAGCTCCTGACTTGTTGGGTTTCTGTTCCACCGGCTCTAGTTTCTTTGGGGTGCTTGCTTCTGAAGTTATTTTGGTAGCAGCAGTAGTTTCTTGCTTTTTAAACATAGCTCCAAGAGCGCCGCCCGATTTCTTTGACGATGCTTCCGGTTCCTTTTGGACTGTACTTGTTCCATTTGTAACAACTCTCAAAGGCACTTCTTTTACTTTCAAACTTTCCAATTTGATAGCTTTTTCTCGCAATGGAACAAACTTCGTCGGTGGCCCTTTGGTACCTCCGACAGCTTCTGCACAATAAAGCATACTTTTTGCATCTCTCAGTTGTTGTTTTCTCTCGTTCAACCTGCTACCAGGCACCAAAGTTATCACCTCATTCTCGGATTCCAATTCCCGACCACGAACCAAAAAGAGTTTCTCGAATTCCTTTCCTTTCTTCTCCTCGGCGAATAGAAATTCCTGAACAGTTTTTGCAGTCTCTTCCAGCAAACCACCATACTCATCCAACAGATTGGTGACTAATACTTTGCGGTCGAAATGTATTAAACAACTATCTAAATCCCTTAGGAGTGACATTTTTTATTTTTATATAATGTATTCCTTTCTTTGAGAAAAAAAAAAAAAACTATGAAAACATTCCCTGAAGAAATTAAAAATTATCACAACAAATTCCCGCGCAAGACTTTTCTTGAATGACGTTTCTCACAAACTGTCATGAATTGACAGCTATAAGCAACAGCGACATGCTAGCCCTATATGGATATGAAAGAAACATCGTGGTGAATGGTGAAATAAGAAATAAAGCTTTTGTTATTTCTTGTATGAAAGCTTATTTGATTTAAAAGCTTTTCCGATAGAAAAAGAACCGTTAGGCTTTGAATTTAATTAACAGTTTACCGGTCCTATGATTTAAATAATTTGAACTGAGTGGACACAATGTTTTTTTTTTTATAATTTGCACCCACTAAATGGGTGTTTATACCCTTATTATGCCAGTGTCACAGTGAGTGAAGGGTTGAAAAGGAGGTGTAGGGGTGTAAATTGGTCTTAAAATCCTAAACATTACAATATTCGCTATCTTTGTACTGTGTTTGCATTTATTTCTTCTTTATGCTTTTTTTTTCAGAAATAAATCTTCAAGACTCGAGAAGCAGCCAACTTCAAAAGAAATAAAAAACACTTGTCTGCAGCAATTCTCGAAACCAAAATAACTCTAAATGAAGACGAAAAAGCAAATAACTTCGAGGCGTGGTTATCGTAAAACAAATGAAAATTCCCAAGGGGCTCGACTGAAACGCTCAACTAAAAGCTGAAAGTTCTTCTTTAAGCCCTAATTAGAGTTTTGGCTACTTTCGAAATTCATATACTCGAAAACAAAACAACAACTAACAGAACTTTGGAGATATTTTAATGAAAATACTTGTAAGACCGTTAAACTAAGGCCTCAAACTCAAATACACAGAGGCTTAAATAAAACCTAAACGTTACTACTTAATATTTAATAATACAAAGAAAAGCCGTATCTTTTAGTGTACTTAAAACCGCACAAACAAAAGTTAAAAACAAAATTTTAAACATTCTCGAACAATTCATTGATACTCCTGCAACAATGTTCACGCGACGGAATTGGCTATTGCGCGTCAGTATAATCATAAATGTTGCCGTAATCCTGTACCTTGGCACACATGTTATGATTGGTGGAGGCAGTAATTTTACGACAGGATCGGCGTATATAATTCAAGACGAGACGTCAAAAGCTCTACAGCAGCCGTTCAAAGGCGAACAAGCGAATGTGCGGGAGCCACTATCACAACAGGTATATTCAATAAATTCGAAGTTTGTGATACAAACGATTTCATAAAATGTTTCACTCTCTTTAGGATCAAAGTCCTCAGTCAACATCTGAGGACAAACCTCAGCAGTTACAACAGCGTCAGCAGCAGCATCAACAACAAACACTGGCCCAACAACAGCCAGACGAAGATGAAGCTCCGGCCGCTGTTGGCAATGACAACCCCACACCGGACCATCCTCTTGTTCTCGAACTCAAAATGATTCCCGAAAAGAAAATGTCCGAAGCACCGACTGATTCAACACTGGAAGCTGGAAGCATCCCAGAATCTAGTTCTTATGTTAATAATTCCAGTCCCGATGGCTATATGGTTACCGGCGATGAAAAAGACTTTGACGAGAGACTGCGTTCGCTGCTTAAATGTCATGATCACGACTACAAACCGGTCACACTGCAGCGGGGTGACTTCTGGGTGCTGCAAAACTATGTGCGTGCTGAGCATGGAGAATTGAAGTGCCATGAAACCATAACCTATACGACACACGCTGATTACACGTTTTTGGATAATCTTATTCCATTACTTGAGAGGTACAATATATTTTCTCGTCGTCGTTGATAGTCGTTTTCTGATTGTAATTGTTTTTTTGCAGGTGGAATGCCCCAATAAGCATAGCGTTACATGCACCCGGCACAGATTTTGCGCCAACTGTTAATTCGATAAAATACCTTAGAGACTGCCTGCCCGATAGTAACCTCGTTCGACAATTTGTTACATTTCACATTTACTTTAGTACGAAACATATCCCCAAAGCTGTGCCCAAAAGCGATCAGGTGTTGAATGCAGCATACAACTGCACCATACCGCCGCCGTTTTTCAACCTATCCGGCGGCCATTTGTACAAGACACAAAAGAAACTCCTCTATCCGGTCAATGTTGGCAGGAATATTGCAAGAGATGCGGCATTAACGCACTTCATCTTGGCAAGTGATATTGAACTGTATCCAAATCCGGGTTTAGTGAAAAAGTTTTTGGAGATGATCGCAAGAAATGAGGCTTATTTGCATCGCAAAGCGCCTAGGTGAGCGATTTTTACTTTAAAAATGTAAATTTACTTATTCTTGTTTTGTTTTTGTTTTCAGAGTCTTCCCACTGTCGATTTTCGAAGTGGAGAGTTCAGCGGCTGTGCCACGAGACAAAACCGAACTGCAAGAACTGCTGCGAACTGGCAAAGCCATACCATTCCACAAACGGGTGTGTTCCAGTTGCCATGGAGTGCCCAAGTCCAAAGAGTGGATGGCAGCCAATGAAACCGACGAATTGGGAATATTTCACATCGGCAAGAGAGTTGGCTACTTTGTTCATTGGGAGCCAATATACATTGGAACAAACGCCGATCCTCATTATGATGAGCGATTGAGTTGGGAAGGCAAAAGTGATAAAATGACACAGGTAACAAAATTTTCTCATTTCAATTTGAATAACTATAAAATCTCTTGCTTTGAAGGGATATGCCCTCTGTGTTCTCGATTATGAGTTCCATATACTGGACAATGCATTCCTAGTCCATAAGCCCGGCATAAAAGTTCTCAAGAAGGATCCCAGACGTGCCATGTTGGCAGGCAAAACAAATCAACTTATAAAGAAAATCATATACCCCGAATTAAGAATAATGTATGGCCAACGAAAAGGATGTGCGGTATAGTAATTATGATAAATATCCTTTTTTCCTTCATCTTCAAAGAATGATTAAGAAGAAAAGACTTAACCTAGACGATAGAGATCAAACATTTTATAAAAGTAAAAAAGGATATTTATCGGAGATCATTAAGAATTTACTAAGTAAACTTATTTGATTTTGATATTGACAACAAACAACAACAACAACACATAGAAATACAAAAAGGAAATTCTATACGTGCACCTGCACACACTATTTCACATTTGCATGAATGATATTTTGTTGTTCTTTGTATGAAATTGATATTTATTTAGAATTTAATGTATACTAATCGAAGCGATATGATGGGAACCAACACTTATTAGAGTATGCTTTTTTTTATCTGTAAATTTTTTTTGTTGTACTCGTAAATGTTTATAAAGTCTTCAAGTTGATAGTAGTGTAAGTTAAGGGTTAAAGTGGGTTTATGAACGAATTGTATTATAATGTAAAGATTTAAGATTAAAAAGTATTGTTGTGTATGTTTGTATATTTTTTAAGTGTTTGTTTTAATTTGTAATCATTCAAACTTGTCGAATTGAGTATAGAGGGGTTTTTGAGTGTCTCATAGTTTTATATCACTTCAATGTGGGTCCTCAGATCGGAACCAGAATCTAACTGGGACCCTTTTTAATGACTTTTCCATGTGCTTTGCTTCAACGGCAGGATGAAGACGAGGAGAGCTATTGAAGAGTAGGTACGTTTGTGGATATTAGTCCGGATACTTTAACTCTTCATGAAACATTCCTGATGGCCACCAGTCTTCATGGCCTTGTCTATTCATTTTAAATGCCAATTTCTCTGACGGCCTTTTAAAATTCTTTCTTGCAACATTAGTTGAACATAAATCCCTCCTAATCATAATCCTTTCTAAAACGATAAGACAATGTTAGTTGAAATAACTTAGAACTTAAGCAAGAAATCTGCTCGACGCGGCTAAACCATCCAATAGAGCTCTCAAATATTCCAGACAACCTTATGTTGAGTTTTATTTAAGCCTTTGATGATTTTAAGGGAAAGCAATACTTACTTACTTAAGGTGACGCTATACAGTCCGTTGTGGACTTGGGCCTCAATCAAAAGTCTCCGCCAGCTAGCTCGGTCCTTAACTAGTCGTCTCAAGTTTTGCACTCCAAGATGATTGAGCTCCTCTTCCACTTGAGTGCGCCACCTGAGTCGCGGTCTTCCACTCCTCCTACGTCCCTCGGGAATAGTGTCGAAGGCTTTCCGGGCCGGAGCATTGGTGTCCATCTCGCTCTAAATGACCGAGCCATCTGAGTCTCTGGACCTTGACCCTTCTGGCTAGGTCCATGTCGTTGTACAACCCGTAAAGTTCGCTGTTGTATCTTCTTCGCCATTCCCCTTCAATGCACACGGGGCCAAAGATGACCCGAAGAACTTTCCTCTCGAAACAGCCTAAGGCACTTTCATCCGATTTTGTCAAGGTCCATGCTTCTGCACCATACAGCAGGACTGGGATGATGAGTGTGTTGTACAGTTTTACCTTAGTTGCTCGAGAGAGGGCTTTTCCACTCAATTGCTTTCTTAGCCCAAAGAAACAGCGATTAGCAAGAGTTATTCTTCGTCTGATCTCGGCGCTGGTGTTATTGCCCGTGTTTATAGCAGAGCCTAGGTAGACAAACTCCTCTACTACCTCGAAGTTATATGCGTCTATTGTGACGTTCTGTCCGAGCCGTCGGTGTTGGGTGTCCTTCCTCGAAGACAGCATATACTTCGTTTTTCCCTCATTTACCGCTAAATCTATTTTTGCCGCTTTTTTCTCAATTCTCACAAAGACGCCATTGACATCACGCTGTGTTCATCCCATTATATCAATATCATCGGCGTACGCGTTGAACAGTTGAACAGATTTTTGGAAGATAGCGCCTCTGGTGTTGACGTTGGAGTTCTGCACTATCCTCTCAAGAACGATGTTAAAGAAATCGCATGACAGTGCATCGCCTTGTCTGAATCCTTTTTTGACGTCGAAAGCTCGTTGCCAACCTTGATGGAGCAGCGTGAGTTTTCCATCGTTATTTTGCACAAGCGAACGAGCTTGGCAGGGATGCCAAAACTAGACATAGCTTTGTACAGTTCGTCTCTGTAGATGCTGTCATACGCGGCCTTAAAATCGATGAAAAGGTGGTGGGTATCGATTTGGAGTTCATAGGTCTTTTCCAGGATCTGCCACAACGTGAAAATTTGGCCTGAAGTCACATTGATAAGGACCAATCAGATTGTTGACGAAAGGCTTCAGACGTTCACATATTACGACAGTGAGGATCTTGTAGGCGATGTTAAGTAGACTTATTCCTCTGTAGTTGGCGCAGTTTAGAGGATCTCCCTTTTTCAGGATCGGGCAAACAATGCTGAGGTTCCATTCATCGGGCATGAATTCTTCTGACCATATCTTACAGATGATTTGGTGCATGGTTCTATCTAGTTCATCGCCTGCTGCTTTGAACAGCTCAGCAGTTTAACCATCTGCTCCAGCGGCTTTGTTGGATTTCAGTAGTTATATTGCGGTGTTCACTTCTTCTGGAATTGTTAGCTATCATCGTGACCGATGAAAGGCTCCTGTCTAACGGCGGTTTTTTGTTCGTCGTCGCCGTTATACAGTCTACAGAAGTGGTCTTTCCAAATCCCCAGCACTGACTGCGATCGTACTATGCTGTGATCTTGTTGGGATAGCAATGTATCCAAATATATTGATCTCTGTGTGATGGAAGACCATCTGTCAAATCTGACGGAATATTATCCCTTATCCGAACGAACAATCTACCAAGAAATACTCAAAGAAAACAAATTTTAAAAGTTTGGCCAATTCTTGTACCTTGTTTTTTCTTGTACCCCCTCGTCAAATACTCATCAAGACTACTCATTAATTTGATGTTTGAAAGTAAAAAAAAAACAAAATGTCTATAAATGTCGTAACATTTATTAAATTTTCATATCATGGTAAAAATATAAAAATTGTAAAATATTAAAAATAAAACTAACTGATTGTGCATAAACGACTTTTCTAAACATGACAACAATTCTTTCTTTCCTCCTATTGCTCTCTCTCTCTCTCTCTCTCTATATTTAAAAATATTCCCTGAAGAAAAAAAAATCAATTGAAGTTTGAATGTATGTACGTGGATGTTTGTATTCTTGTGGTACTCTTAAGTTTTCTTTACTTAACAAAATACTCACAATATAAAGAAGAAATCGAGGTTTGTAACTCAGCGGCCGAATAACGGTATCCGTTATCGAATAAAACGTTACTGAGTTGTGTGTGTTTATGTGTGTTCGGCATTACCTCTCACGTTATCGAGTTATCTATCGAGCAACTAGCACAATAGTTTTAAATTCTGTCTTCAGTTATCGAACTTAATTTCATTCGAAACATGAGCTCACGGAACAAAATAAATTTAAAATTTCTACCTTCTGAATCGGGGCATAGAGGAAATATATTAATATATAGTATGGTAATATATATCTTCAATGAATCGGAGAATAAATAAGTATTATTTATTTCGTTTCAATGTTTTGTTATTTATTTGAAAAGATGTATAGGGTGTCTCATAAAGAGTGCATCGATCTTAACACATTATCTCACAAAATTCTTATGTCAACTTGCCACCAAGATTGTGCGGTTTAACGCCGTGCGTTTATTTTCATTGGGGTTTTGTGAAATCTCGGGTTTGTGCGAACAAACCAGAAACATTTCCTGAGCTTAAATAGGAAATCCAACGTGTCATCGGTGAGATACATCCTCATCTCTGTGCAAACGTCATGGAAAATTTCATGAAAAGAGTAATGGTCTGTCATCGGAGCCGGTGTCATTTGCTGGATTTTTTATTCCATACTTAATCGGAACATGTCTTCTTTACAATACTAAACAAAAAATCACAACTCTCATAAAATACTTGTTTTTATTTTAAATAAAATCATCTTACTGAGACACCTTATAGATGCTTATTTTACCACTCAAGACTCGTTTAAAATAAACAGAGACTCGATGAAGTAGAAGAAAGACTACTACAATTTTTAATTCTCAAACGATACGTGACCAATCGAATGCCATCATCCCAAAGTGGTTACTCGTTCGTTCGATCACTGATGAGACTCACTCACTTGTTCACTGAAGCGGTGATTCGGCCCCTGCTTTTAGATGATTTTGGAGCAACTGGCCATTAGCCAATTATATATTAAGGTCAAGATTTTCCTCTCCAAATCTTCACCAATCTCGTCTTCTGTTAACAGTCAAACTGTGTGTGTGTTTTTTTTTTTTCATTAAAAAAATTAATATTTCTGCCTTCACCACTTCGCTCAAGTTTTGTTATTTTATTTGTCAAACCTCTCAAAATTCTTTAAAAATAATCGAGACTCAATAAAAATACAACAATTTTTACTTCTCAAACGATAAGTGACCTAACGAATGTCATCATCTCAAAGTCGCTACTCGTTCGTTCGATCTCTGATGAGACTCACTCACTCGTTCACGTAAGCGGTAATTCGGCCCCAAATTTTTTGTTTTGATATATTTCATTCGTCCTCAAACATCACATTGACAGTTTGGTATTTCTTAATCACATGCTCTCAAAGTCTAGCTTATAAAAAAAACAGTGCTCTTTTTTAATTCTTTTAAAACAAAAATTAAAAAATAATATTGATAATACGTTTTTTGAAAACTCAATTTAAAAATATATGTTTTAACTTTAAAGGCAAAAAAAAAATAATTCAAATTGCTTCCCTAGCAAAAGAGCAAATGCTGAATTTAAAAGTATCCTAGTACTAACCCAGAAATGCTAATTAAAATTGAACATTAAAAAAATAACAGAAAAAAACTTAATAATTAAGTGAAAAAGTGATATATCTCTAGATCTAAGAATTAAAAAAAAAAACATTTGTATCCACTGAGAAGATTAAAAACATTAAGAAACACAAACATATTTTCTAGGAAGAAAAAGAAAACAAATTAAGTATGAATATTTAATATTAAATGTAATAAACTAACAAATAACAAAATATGACTATTACCTAATAGTAAAATAAATTCATGTAAAAATCTTATTTTGAAAAAAAAAAAAAAAACAAACAAACAAACATATGGAACAAACTTGAACGAACAAAAAAAACATCAAATTTAATGTTTTAAAGTATAGAAATAAACATAGATAATAGTTAGGAGAATTATGCAATATTTGATTGAACAAAATAAAAGACAACATATAATTTTTTTATTTACCTAATATAATTTGTTTTAACTTAAACTTTAATTTTATATTTTAACTTAAGACAAAAAAAAAATTGATTGTAAAGCATTTTCCTATACCAGGTTGTTAGCGTTTTAGTATCGGTAGTTAGAATTTAGCTTTTTCTTATTTGTTTTAGATGTGTTCGATTTATTTGCCATTTAAATCATACTGCCTTCCGGACACCATTAATAGATTAATTTATAAAAATTATAAAGCATTTTCTTAATATTTTTAAGGCCACCCTTTAATTGTGTTAAGACGTATGAGTTATGACAGAAACCAACTATAACTTGTTCTTTCTTTGACAGATAATCTAAAAAAAAAAAATAAATTCCTTCCACATTAGTATCTTGAAATGTTTATATCCTAACTAACTTCGACTTCAACTAGATAAGAACGATGACTTGTCAGCAAGCCTTAGTAAAAAGGAGACAGTCGTTAAAGAACAAACCAGAGACAATAGGAGATCGGAAACTGACTTACGTTTTACCCTCCGGATACCGCAAATTTTATTTTACCGTTAACTCGTGTATGTGAATAAATGAGAACACAAACAGCAACAAAAATTTGGTGGTTTGCTTATGTTTACTGAGATAAAGGGTTTTCCAATAAGGGGTGTTATTTTGATATTCAAAGAAAAATAGAATTTTTTGAGATAATTGATCGGATGTTTATTTCATTATAAAGAGGAAGCTACGCCGTTAATAATGGAACACAATATCAGCCAAATGGCCGCCACGACCCTGCTTACAGATTTTCCATAACCAAATCGCAAAGTAGCCGCCCTATGTCCTCGATAGCCTCATGAATTCCATCTTTGAGGTCTTGAATCAACGCAGGGCTGTTGGCGTAGACCTTATCTTTCACGTGGCCCCAAAGGAAGAAGTCGCAAGGTGTTAAATCACAAGATCTCGGTGGCCAATTGTGATCACTTCTTCGAGAGATAACACGGTCCGGAAACTTTTCCCGTAAAAGATCGATGGTTTCATTGCTAGTGTGGCACGTAGCGCCGTCTTGTTTAAAGTAAACGTTGTCTAGATCAATACCATCCAATTCCGGCCATAAAAAATCATTAATCATATCTCGGTAGCGCAATCCATTGACCGTAACAGTTGCTCGAGCCTCATTTGCGAAAAAAGTAAGGTCCAATGACCCCGCCAGACCATAAACCGCACCAAACAGTTACGCGTTGAGGATGGAGAGGCTTTTCAACAATAACTCTTGGGTTTTCCGAGCCCTAGATGCGACAGTTTTGCTTGTTGAGGTAGCCTCCGAAGTGGAAATGGGCCCCATCAGTCAAGATGATTTTTCGATGAAATTCCGAATCATGGACCCAATCAACAAAGACACGACGTTGTTGATGATTAGCCGGCTTGAGTTCTTGTGTTAACTGAACTTTGTAAGCCTTAAGACCCAGGTCTTTATGGAAAATACGCTATAATGACGTTTGTGGAATGCCTAATTCCAAAGAACGACGAGGAATGGATAAACCTGGGTTTTCTTCAACACTGGGCTACAACAGCAATATTCTCAGTTGTTCTTGAGCGACGTGCACGGCTTTTATTCTTCACGACTCCCAACAGCTCGAATTTGTCCACCAATTTCTGTATTGCGGTCCGGCAAGGTGCTTCACGACGACCAAAAAATGTTTTAGTTTTACGAACCGTCTCTGCAAATTTTCACCAATTTCATAGTGAATTTTAATAATTTCAATGCGTTGTTGAAGCGTGTATCGTTTATATTAATGGCGCAGTTTCTACTTGTCAGATGTCAAAAAATGACAGCTTCAAAAGTGACAGCTACCGAAATAACGGGATATTCAAAATAACACCTCTTATTGGAAAACCCTTTAGTATTGGTAAGAAAAATTCTAGACTACCATTCATGCAACACACGGAACTTCAGTCACCGAAAGAAGAGCCGTTGTCCGGTCACGGAAACTGCACTCAACTTTCAGTCACCGAAAGAAGAGCCGTAAACTGTGATTTGCGAATAGCAGCTGAGGCCAAACTCAGACAACCACAACCCCCGCGAAGGTCCATCCCACTAGTGAGGTGGCAAATCCTCACTACCCGCGGTACCCAATTGCCCCTGGGTGAGGGGTTGGTGTCACATTTTAGTTTTGTATAACCATTCGTTATACATCATTATTTTTTGTGATCTTTTGTTTTGCAGCTTTTATCCAACTGGCGGATGAGGGACACCGTTCACCCTCTGTCAAGTATATCCACATTGATCGAAGGGATGAACCAGCCAATCAAGGGACACACCCAACAGGGCGTCTAATTTCATTAACGTTTATCCACATTCGATACTCGTTGATCATAATTTCCTCATTTAATATATACTTAGATATATTCATCCTACGTCCTGCTTCAATCCGTCAATTCCAGTAGACTAAAGCTGCCTACGTCCTCAGGTTCATGCCAATAAATTGACAAGAACCTCTCAGAGGCACCACAAGAAGGTGTAGGTCAGCACGTTCACTTACTGGGGAATATGTACTCGGAAACATGTTTCCTTTCTAAATTTCCAGGTCCATGATTTTACCTCCAAGGTTACGGACAATGAATATTGTTGAGTGCGGCTGCGGTCTCTGTTGGCCTGTGAAAACTAAATAACGTTGCTTTTGGATTCAGTGTACGATTCAGAACATACGCCGCCGCCGCCGGTGCCACAGAGGATCAAGTCGAAGTTATTGCTTCAACCCTCGAGGTGCGGCTAAGCAGTCAATTACTTGTAATCTGTTATGGCTACCTGCCAAAAAGTAGTGATTAGTTTTACGAATACGATCAAAAGTCAACTCTAAACCACAGATCAACAAATAAGCAAATTAATTTCGTATGTAGATTTCTTCACTTTTTATTTTTTATGATCGATATGACTGGGCTAACTTTAGTTCAGCCAACATTCATTTATTTATAGAAGTCGAGAAATCATTACATTGTTCTTTTATTGGTCTGTGGTTCAAACCTGGCCCTCGACTGTACAGCGGCTCCTCTAATGAGTCCCTCAAAAGCATCGTTCATGAAAAGTGTAAAAGTTAATAACGTTTACCGCCATTTGCAATAAACCATTTCATAATCCTTTTATAGTTTTTACTATTTTCAAAAACAATTGTGGTAGTTTCAGTTGTTCAATCTTAAAATTATTAATGTGGAACTATGTAAATATAATAACAGTTACAAAATATATATCTTTGTTCAAACAACCGAACCACAAAAAAGGCACTTTATTTTTTAATTAGTTTTAGTTTTATTTTTATATTTTATTTCATTTTTTTCTTAATTTAATGGAAATTTGCTAGTCTACAAAAAAAAAAAAATATTATTAAAAAGAAACTTCCTAATAAAGAAAATCACATGTACGTGTATTCTCAAAATACATTGAAAGCATAAAATGTTTATCATTAAGACAAAAAAATAATGTTATCCTATACTGAAAAAAAAAATTAATTGAAAAGTGCCTTAGATGAAAATATTTAAACAAAAAATACTAGAACTAAAAAATATGACAAAAATTAAATTCATGAACAGAAAAAAGTGTTAGAATCTTTTGCTTTCTGATTTATTTCTTATTTTTGAAAAAAAAAAAAAAAAATCTCCAAAGGGAACAAAATGTGTTATAGTGTATTATTTGATTTTTTCGTTAAATTGAAATGAAACAAGCAAACGTACTCATGTAATTGTTTTTATTTTTTATGAATAGATTTGCATTGAGTGCAAAATTCGAAGAAAAGTCCTTAAAAATGAAGGAAAAAAATTATTTTAATATAAGTTCAGAGTAAAATTTAAATGCAAAAAAAATACATATATTTTTTGTTTTGTAATACAAACCATAATGGTAATATAAATAAAATGAAAAGTCGACAAAAAATAAATAAAAATTGTTTTCTTGACGCTTTAACAAAATCACCCAATTCTGCATAAGTCTGGTTCAATGACTCAGTGCTGGACTGCATTGGAGAGAAAAGTAAAGGACTTTCCAATAAGAGGTGTTATTTTGAATAGCCCGCTATTTCGGTAGCTGTCACTTTTGAGGCTGTCATTGTTCGACAAGTAGAAACTACGCCTTTAATAAACATGGAACGACACATCGACGTTCGACATTCAACAACGCATTTAAATTATTGAAATTCACTATAAAATGGTGAAAATTTGGCAGAGACGGTTCGTAAAACTAAAACATTTTTGTGTCGTCGTGAAGCACCTTGTCGGACCGCAATACAGAAATTGGTGGACAAATTCGAGCTGTTGGGACAAGTTAGTGATGTGAAGAATAAAACCCGTGCACGTCGCTCAAGAACAACTGAGAATATTGCTGTTGTAGCCCAAAGTGTTGAAGAAAACCCAGGTTTGCCCATTCCTCGTCGTTCTTTGGAATTAGGCATTCCACAAACGTCATTAGACCGTACTTTGCACAAAGATTTGGGTCTTCTTAAGGCTTATAAAGTTCAGTTAACGCAAAAACTCAAGCCGGTTGGTCATCAACATCGTCGTGTCTTTGCTGATTTGGTCCTTGAAATGCATGAAAATGATCCGGAATTTCATCGAAACATCATCTTGACTGATGAGGCCCATTCTGTACTTGCTTTTGAAAAAGAGTATCCTGACTGTCAAATTTTTGTAGTTTTTTATTTTTTTTTGTGTTTTGAGGTTAAGTGAATTAATTCATTTAAGGCATTTCCGAAAGATTTTTGCTTTTGCCAAAATAGTAGAGTTTGTTTTTTTTTACAAGATCTAATTAGTAACTTACTTATGGTGGCGCTACAGTCCAGGTCAGACCAGGGCCTCACCCAACAATCTTCTCCAGCCAGCTCGGTCCCTGGCTAACTATCTCTAGTTTCGCACGCCAAATTGGTTCAGGTCCTCTACCACCTGTGTGCTCCACCTGATTCGCAGTCTTCCTCTGCTGCGACATCCTTCCGGGTTGGATTCGAAGACTCTACGAGCCGGACCATTATTTTCCATTCGCTCAACATGACCCAATCATCTAAGTCATTGGACCTTTACTTTTCTGGCTAGATCAGTGTTGCTGCACAGCTCGTACAGTTCTTGGTTAAATCTTCGTCTCCATTCTCCATAAATGCAGACGAGAGCAAAAATCACTCATAGAATTCTTCTCTCAAAGCAGTCCAAAGCGTTTTCATCAGATGTTGTCATGCTCCATGTCTCGCACCATACATGAGGACCGGGATGATAAGGGTTTTGTAGAGCGTCACTTTAGTTGCTCGGGAGAGGACTTTACTACTCAATTGCCTTCCAAGTCCAAAGAAGCAGCGATTGGCAAGAGTGATTCTTCGTTTGATTTCAGCGCTGGTGTTGTTGTCTGAGTTGATAGCGAATCCCAGGTAGACAAAGTCCTTAACTACCTCGAAGTTAAATCTGCCTATGTTGACGTTTGCTCCAAGACGTCGATGTTGGTAGTCCTTTCTTGTCGACAGCATTAACTTGGTCTTGCCCTCGTTAACCGCTAGACCCATCTTCCTGGCCTCCGTCTCAAGGCTCATAAACGCTATTCTTCCAATTATGTTAATGTCGTCTGCGTATCCTAGTAGCTGGACGGACTTGGGAAAGATTGTGCCACTGGTGTTGACGTTGGAGCTTTGCAAAATCTTTTCAAGAATGATGTTGAAGAAATCGCATAACAACGCATCGCCTTGTCTAAAACCTTTTTTGACATCAAAAGCGTCCGTAAGGTTTTTTCCGACCATGATGGAACAGCGTGAGTTTACCATTGTCATCTGACACAGACAGACGAGTTTTTCTGGGATACCAAAACTAGACATTGCGTCTCTATAGATGCTATTATACGCGACCTTGACATTGATGAAAAGGTGGTAAGTATCGATTTGAAGTTCCTGGGTCTTCATCAAGATCTGCCGTAGGGTGAATATTTGATCGATGTTGGACTTTCCGGGTCTGAAGCCACGCTGATAAGGACATGTCTGGTTGTTGACGAAGGGCTTCAAACGTTCACACAGCATGGCAGACAAGATCTAACAATAAGAGGTTACGGGCAGAAGTAAGAAAGATTTAAGGTCAGCACCTAGCAATTAAGCCTTATCTGACGGTGGACTCTGTCGGCGTGAACTATGTTATATTAGAGAGGACACTAAACCTTTTCCTGATTGATCCTCCAGAATTACAAAGCACAAAGCAGTCATCAACTTTCTGAAAAGAAAGAAGCAAGAGTGCCCGTATCCAGATTCACACCAGTACCAATTGAATTAGTGCCAGCTCTTATTCATCTTGGTTTGATTCTAGACTAACTATTCATGTAACATCATGGAATATCGCAATCAACTTTCAGTTACCGAAAGAAGAAGCCGTCAACCATGATTTACGAATAGCAGCTGAGGACAAACTCAGACCACCACCACACCCGTGCAGGTCCATCCCACTAGTGAGGTGGCTAAGCCTCGCTACCTGCGGTACCCAAAGCCTGGGTGAGGTTATCACTTTTGAATACACTATGTTATACTTTCTGTGATATTTTGAACAGCATTTATTAGTTTTCGCAGCTTTTCCAGCTGGTGGATGCTGGACACTGCTCTGTCAGATATATCCACATTGATCGAAGGGATGAACCAGCCAATCAAGGGACACACCCAACAGGGCGTCTAATTTCATTAACGTTTATCCACATTCGATACTCGTTGATCGTAGTTTCCTCATTAATCTTCATCACACGTACTTCTTCAATCCGTCAATTTCATTAGACTAATAGCGTTTTTTTTTTTGGTCGTCCGGAACTGTTCCGAACGATTCTGAATTCGTTCACTTGGCACAAGTTCTTGTTCTGGATAGAACAGAAAAACGATTCCGAATTTAAAGTCGGAATCAAAAACAGAATCACGCATACATGCACACATTTGCACATACGTACTCGCCGCCATGTTTACAAATAAGAAAATAAAAACAATGACATGTAATCTGCAATTCTGCATATGATGTTTTACAAATACATAGACATTCACCATTAGAAGCAAAAAAAGGTGTTCGCATGTTCGTTTGGTATCCGGAATCGGGCAGTTCTGTGTACCAATTCCGGATTACCAAAAAAAAAACGCTATAAAGCTGCCCACGTCCGCAGGTTCATGCCAATAAATTGACAAGAGCCTCTCAGAGGCACCGCTAGAAGGTGTTCACTTACTGGATAATATGTACTCGGAAACACGTTTCTTTTCTGTCCATGATCTTACCTCCAAACTTAGCACCAGAAAGAAACCGAAATTTGTTTCTATTTGACAGCCAGATGTCGTTAGATTTGATCACAAGAACTCTTGAAGTGCAAACTCTGCGGCCACACGATCAAGTTTCTGGCCCCGTTTATAACCTTTTTTTTTGGTCCGTCCGAACATATCCGAAACGATTTCTGAAATCGTATACACTTGCACAAGTATGACAGATCTTGTTCTGGATAGAACAAAAAACGATTCCGAATTTGAAGTCGGAGTCAAAAACAAATCAGCATACATGCACACACACGCACATACCTACTCGCCGCCATTTTTACAAATAAAAAAATAAAAATAAAGTCATGTCATCTGCAATTTTGCGTATGAGGTTTTTCACAAAAATACTTAGCCATTCAACCATTAGAACCAAAAATTTATTTGCATGTTCGTTTGATATCCGGAATCGGACTGTTCTGAGTACCAATTCCGGATTTACCAAAAAAAAAAACCTATTCCTAGTCCTAAGATCCGCTGAAGAACGACCTACACCCATCTGTTAACCGGCGAAACTTTTTCTTATGAAAATTTAGTTTGAAAACCATATATGAATATGATAGCTTGCCTACCGAAAAGTGTGCCAGGCTATATTAAATTTGAATTTATATTTAATCAATTACTAACTCCTCCTTACACCCAAATTTAAAATAAAACGTTGTGCCACCTAGCCATATGTGTTAAAGTGGGCTTGAGACAAGAAAAAAATTGTATGGGAGAGGGGTCCTATTCCCCCCGTTTAGCCATGAGGGCAGTTTTCTGAAAAATTGTGCTTAATTTAAAAAAAAATATTAAAAATCAACGGCATCATCTACAACGAACGTGTTATACCTTTCTTGCAAAGCCAAAAACATAGGCTTTTCATTTTGTATTTAAATTTAATTGTTTTAAAAAACAGTTTAGAAAAATTAATTTTCAAACTTAAAATTTTGAAAAAAAATTTTCTTAAATTACGAACTAAATTTTTCAAATTTTATTTATTAAGTACTAATTTGTTTTCAACATTCAATGCAGATTTTTTAAATTTTTAGTCGAACACATAAACCAGCTTTGACAATCCAACCTGAGCATTGTATCTAACTCATGCGAATGTATTGGTGGAGTTTCTCAATTTAAAAATGCATTGGAAAACTACACATTCTCACTGGGTTAGTACAAAACGACCAAACTGCAGCTTGTAGGCAAAAAGAGTAGCTGAACACCCGAAGTTCGTGACTCTAGGTATTATATTCATATTCTCTATGGTCAGCTAACTCATGCGGTCACGGTCCACACGAGCAAGTTCTGGCCCTGTATTAGAGTCGATCTCTGATCACCATTCACCAGTATCAGAAACGAAAATCAAATAACTCAACCATTTAAAATATAATTGTTTTATTTTCATGAAATTAATTAAAACTTATCGCTAAATACATCCCTCAATATTGCATAAATACAAACATATATATATTTTTTAAAATTACATAAAACGTTTTTTAAATCAAAGGAATAACAATAAAATATTTGAATGGTCTTGTCGAATATATATGCATCAAAGCATACATTAATAGAATTCAAATTCTTTTCTAAGAGATTCTGCTAACAATTTGAATAAAGGTTGTGAAATTAAATTTAATAACCCATTCGAGCTGCGTTTGTTTGAGAATTCATCAGGACATCAATAAATATAACAATAAAATGTGAGTATTTACAATCTATTAAAATTTGAGACAAAGTTCTTTGTGTGGAGATAAAAAATGCTTCAAGTACGTGGACAACCTTCAGCCTGCTATTAATTTATCTAATGACATTGAGTGGCAGTGTGGAATGATTACTGCTCACCATCCGGCCGAATTTATCCTCCAACTCTTTGCTCATATCCTGCCAGACGGCTTTCCCGATCACGGCTACCTCTTCCATTGGAGGGCGAAACACCACCAGCAGAGTCAAACAGAAGCCATCAGTTGTGTGCGGAAAAGCGGCTGGCGAGTGTTCTACAGTCAACAGGCCGTGTGGACGATGTTGCGGTAGTTCGGCTCCAAATAACTCGATCATGAACTTCCTCAGTGTTGAATGCAAACTCCGTGCCGGGTGTATCTCAACTGTTGGCAAATGATGGACATTTCTTTCGCTTACCAAGATATTTAGCGCATTTGTGGCCCGCTTTCTGATCACTGCAACAATCCGCAAGTAATTCTTATGATGGGCGTAGCTGAGGGGCAACATATCGGCATGCCAGAGAGCCGGCGATTGTTTCCTAGCCTTGTAGGCCCTTGTCATCTTGATGAGATTCAGAATATCATTGGCACGCAACGTCAACTCACTTATATCAGCAAACCATTTCGCCTGCAACGACTCCTGATCGGCTTGATCGGGTGTCTTCAGATTGCCACTCAACACCCGTCCGGTTAGGAGAAATCTAACCCACGAGCCACCGGCCGTTTCTACACCAATTAAAGTTGTGATCTCGCATTTTAGGCCGGTTTCTTCTAATACTTCTCGCATTGCAGCCTCGTTGATCGTTTCTCCTGGTTCCATTTTGCCAGCGGGTAGATACCATTTGCCAGCACACGACTGTTTGGCCTCCTGAATCATGAGCACTTCATCTTGATCGTTGATCATCACCACTGTCACAATGTAGGTCACTGATTTGCCGATAACCGGAACGAAATCGGAGGCGGTCGATGGTTGGACACCTTGGGCTTCGCTAACAGCATTTTGTTCTTCCAAGGAGAAGTCACAGAGCTCGGGTGTTATATCGCCAAGATCCTGACAGTCGATTAATTTGGTCAGTTGGTCATTGATGGATGAGGACGCGGTTTGAGGCATTTTGCATTAGGTTTTCTTGCTTCCGGTTGCTGCGCTGCGCTCCACGAAAGGCAATCCAAACTTCTGACCTGGAATATAAATAAATAATGATTGGTTAATAAAATCACATACAGAAAGGTTTACTTTATTTAGAATAACACACTAAGAGTGAGTTCGAAGCCTCAACATATGTCGGTTAATAGCGAAAGTCTATCAAACGACAAGGTATGACACTCCAAGCAATTGCAATTTTGTATTTTATTTTCAATTATGTGGAAAAGAAAACGAAAAAAAACAGCAAAATGGATCGGTCAGTAGGTAGACAAGTAAAGTAAATGTCGGTTGTCGCCGCTAATTATTTTCTTTTCAAGCCAAGACCATACCGTTAAGAGACAAGAAGTTAACTGAAAGCAACACAGACTCATGGTTGTGTTAGAAAGAGTTGCTGCTATTGCTATTGGCCAAGTCAAGGCAGTTGAATGGATGACGCCAGGGAGAGACTACACAATCGGATAGAACGAGCGATGATTGCGACTTGAGGAATGTCAGCTGCTGTTTCCAATTTTCAGAAAAAAAAAAGAAATCAAAATGGTGCAGACGAGGACGTAGGTGCCTACGGGCAGTAGGTCTAGGTATATGCATTCAGATTATGAGTTGTTTGGCCGGGAGAAAGAGAAAACAACAAAGAGTAAGTTTTGAATGTCGAACATTTTGAGGAGCGTGGTTTATTTAAGTTTTTATTCAAGCCGAGAAAGAATGATGGAAAATAGCTTGAACGCATAAATAAAAACAACAATTTTTACTGCCAAAAGTCCAAAGCCATCACAAACCTTGTCTAACAGGTTCTATAAGAATTTATGAATTACTCAGCATGGAAATTGAGCCCAGTTGAAAAATAACTCAGTCTTAACTTAAATACAAATATACAACGTTTTGTTTTGAAGATTTTTATTTTTGTTTTTTTTTAATTTAATTTTACTTTGTTCGCTTATTTCTTCGAAGCACGCTTGCCTTCACCCTTCTTCGGTGGAGCCTTGCCTCTCAATCTTCGCAATCTCTTCATTTCCTCTTTGAAATCTTGGTGTTCATCACGAAACAGACCATACCATCTCAATTGTTTCATCAGCAAGTGTGTCTCCACATGCCGGGGATACCAATTTTTGACGTAATCGCGCATATGAATAGGCTCTTCGCTGTACATTCGGACAACTTTCATGGATTTATCGTTGGTTGTGCGGGCCACTTCGCCGAATATGCGATTCGATAGGAAATTCATACGGCGGGCGTATTGCGTCCCGAGTTTAATCAAATCATTGTATTTGGACATTTCTGATTTATTTGTTCATTAAACTACGGCTGAAGAGATTAAAATGTAAAATAACTTATTTTTTACTTTGCAACTGGAAGTTAGAAATAAAAACACTTTGGTTATGTCACTTCATGTCAATCTGACATTTGTCTCTTGAATAAGCAGGGGAGAAGCTGTTTTCTTTCAAAAGAATGTGGCGACATCTACGTTTGAAATTGTAAAAAAGACTGCGATGCCAGTGCACCTTTATTTAAATGCGAAACTGAATTAACTGTTTATCATCATCCTTTAAAAAAAGTAAACCATATCACTTTCATATTGGAAAGTGACCAGTTTATTTAATTAATTTCTAATTTTTGTGGTGCAGGAGGAGTCGAAAGAACTTGTTTCATTTTTATTGCAAACAACACTTTGACGAGAAGTAATACTAGAATCTCCAGAAACAAGCCTAAGTATGGCAGGTAGAAGGCGAAAGCGAAATAAATATTTTCACCGCTGAGCCCGAATATTTTACCACCAACACTGTTATCAAGTTATAAGAAAATAAAATGTTAACGGTTTAGAAATCTTCCGCGATTTCAAATCGCCAGAAGTCTCAATTTTCCCAGGTAGTCTATATCAATGATACACGAGATCACAATGGTGAAGTCTCCACCTGCCCCTGTCAGTCACTGAAAACCTATGAGGACTGGTAAGCGAGTTGTGATCCAATTTTTTTTTGGCGATTTCAAGTTGATATGAAACTGTCAATCATAATAATTATGCATCATAGTGAAGTTGTTAAAGTTTTCTATCAACACGCAAGCCTTTGGTTACTACGTTTGGTACTTGAACAGATTAAGCGACAAAGCCGCTGGAGCAGACGGGCTAGCCGCCGAACTGTACAAAGCAGCTGGAGATGATTTGGTTAGTTAATTTGGTTTGGCATGCATCAGCTCATCGGAGGAAAGCATGCCCAATGAATGGAACCTCAGCATAGTATGCCCGATCCTAAAAAAAAGGAGATCCCCTGAACTGCACCAACTACAGAGGTATAAGTCTTCTTAGCATCGCCTACATTTTGTCTGCCGTGCTGTGTGAACGTTTGAAGCCCTTCGTCAACAACCCCTGATAGGTATCAGTGTGGCTTCAGACCCGGAAAGTCCACCATCGATCAAATATTCACCCTACGGCAGATCTTGGAGAAGACCCAGGAACTTCAAATCGATACCCATCGATTTCAAGGCCGCGCATGACAGCGTCTGTAGAGACCAACTATATAGAGCAATGTCTAGTTTTGGCATCCCAGAAAAACTCATCCGTCTGTGTAAGATGACAATGGAAAATTCACGCTGTTCCATCATGGTCGGAAAAAACTTAACGGACGTTTTTGATGTCAAAAGAGGTTTTAGCCAAGGCGATGCGTTGTCATGCGATTTCTTCAACATCATTCTTGAAAAGATTGTGCAAAGCTCCAACGTCAACACCAGAGGCACAATCTTTCCAAAGTCCGTCCAGCTACTAGGATACGCGGACGACATTGACATAAATGGAAGAACACAGCGTGATGTCAGGGAGCGTTTGTGAGTCTTGTGAGCCAGGAAGATGGGTCTAGCGGTTAACGAGGACAAGACCAAGTTAATGCTGTTGACAATAAACGACTACCAACATCGACGTCTTGGGGCAAACGTCGACATAGACAGATTTAACTTCGAGGTAGTTAAGGACTTTGTCTACCTAGGATCCGCTATCAACTCAGACAACAACACCAGCGCTGAAATCAAACGAAGAATCACTCTTGCCAATCGCTGCTACTTTGGACTTAGGAGGCAATTGAGTAGTGAAGTCCTCTCCAGAGCAACTAAAGTCATCCCGGTCCTCATGTATGGTTCATAGACATGGACCATGACAACATCTGATGAAAACGCTTTGGGCTGCTTTGAGAGAAAAATTCTTCGAGTTAATTTTGGTCCTGTCGGCGTTAATGGAGAATGGAGACGAAGATTCAACCAAGAACTGTACGAGCTGTACAGCGGCACTGACCTAGCCAGAAAAGTAAAGGTCCAACGACTTAGATGGTTGGGTCATGTTGAGCGAATGGAAAATAATGCTCCGGTTCGTAGAGTCTTCGAATCCAACCCGGAAGGACGTCGCAGAAGAGAAAGACCGCGACTCAGGTGAAGCACACAGGTGATAGAGGACCTGAACCAAGTTAGCGTGCAAAACTGGAGATAGCTAGCTAGGGACCGAACTGGCTGGAGAAGTTTTTTGGGTGAGGGCCTAGTCTGACATGGACTGTAGCACCACCATAAGTAAGTAAGTAAGCGACGTTTTTGTCTTATTTCAAAATTCCAAAAGACAAAGTGAAAAATGAAAAATAGAACCCAAGAAACTTACCGCAACCACAATGTCGATTACTCCAATGCCCGTAAAAACTTATTTTCAAATGAAAAACGAAACATAAAATTTCTCTTTACCCGTGCAAAATTTTGCAATGCTTCATTGAGTAGTAACAACTGTTTCATACATAAACCGCTCCCTTGTGAAAAAATAGAATGTCTCTACTGAGTTGAGGTAAACACGAAAAGAGAAAGACAACGAATACAAAAAATAAATCCAACGAGAATAAGAATCAACACTGCGACGAAGAATTTATAAAAAGTCATAATTTGCAACTTTGCACCGAAAGAAAGAAATCATTGCTATGTGATTAGCATTGGAATGCCGTTAAGTTTGAAGACAAGTTGAATAAAGTACAAGATATGCAATCTTTAAATGAGTGTTTGTGAGTCAACGGAAATGCTTATATTTCTGTTCGTGGGTGGAAGACGATTTGAAACAAATCATTGGAGCAGGTAAACGCTGCTCGTGTGATTTCATTGAATTGATGACAAATCCCCAAGAATTTTGTGGTTTTCAATAGCAGGCGTGTTGAGATGAAAAACAAAGCTTTGTTATAAGAATGGTAAACAGTCAGAGAAACTCACACCACAAGTTTGAATTAATTAATTCACTAAACTGGTTTTATAGCCACCAACGAACGAAAAATAATAAACTGTAACTCAAAAGTAAACAAACCCGATAGCCTTCAGCTTTCACTTTAGTAAGAACAAAATATAAAGCGCACATCGTCGTCCACTCTTACAACTCCAAGGAAAGGATGTAATTAAAAATGTTTAGGAATTAAGCTTCAAGCCGTAAACTCACTCACGTTTAAAACTCCAATTGCACGTCGACTATTGTTTAATTAGCTCTCAATTCACATCCGAATTCCGAACTAATCGAATTCCTAATTCTATGTGCGGTCACGAAACTTTGCTTGCGTCTTGTGGCTCAAAGAGAACTTTTTGTGTTTATTGTTGGCACTAGAAAGAGTTCTTGCAAACTGATTGTATTAAATTTAAATGAAATCAAAACCAATGCTGTGGCGTCGAATGGCAATTGAAACTGGAATTGGAAATTTAATAGCAGCTTTCAAAGAGTAGAGCAGACCTACGCGTCACAACTTGCAATCACAACAAGAACGAAGACACAAAACGGCAGGTACTTAATAGACAAGGCAGTAGGCACACGTTCTCTATATGGAAACTTGTAATGAGAACTATGATCGAGTAAAGACGTTCTTGTCTTCGTCGTCGTCCGCCGTCGTCATCTACGTCGTTTCTTTTGCCTATTGGTAGTTATGATTTTTTTTCAAACCAGTTTGGTTGCTAAGAATGTGCGTACAACTTTTTGTCTTCATTTTTGTTTTTTGAAGGTACGGCAAGGTACATAAGCAAGAAGTTTTTCCTGTTCTGAGAGACATAGTTCTGGTTATTCTTAATTTTTGCTGCATTATCGGGTCAAGAAAAGGCATTCATCTTCATGTTGTATGGTTCGCCCTCACCGATGCAAACTTCAGATAGACTCTTTGATGCATTTTCATGTTCTATTAGTTGAAAGAGAATTAAAAATTGTACACTCACTTTGATTCAGCTTTAATACTGCTGACCTATGTTATTCCTTGAAGAAAGATTTGAATTGCTCGCACACAAATTAATTTTACTCAAAATACCGCACACAAATTTAATCCACTTAACAATACTTCCTTAGTTGATAACAAATACAAAACAAAACAAACTTTTAATTTTACATCAGGTGCATTCCTTTCTACTTGCTGAAAAATGCAATTCTGAAATTTGAAATGTCAAATGTTGTGGATTGTGGACAATGTTGTAATTGTCATGGACTTCATTTTTTCTTTTATGCATTGCTAGCGACATCTAGCAGTGGGCAAGAATTTTCATACAAATGTGAAGGAATAAAATTAACGGTTGTTTGCTTGCATATCAGCTCGGCTACGTTTTAGCAGTGTTCCGGACTGAAACTGAGAATTCTTACTGCTTAAAACGCCACCCAACGGCAGACGACAAATTATGAACTAAATGCATCTTACTAAAAGAGCGAGAATCGCCTTCCTATGAGAATCGTGACTTCTGCCAGCCGTTACTGATTTTAATTCTCAAATTAAGGCAGATTTTGCCGGACTGAAACTGAAAATTCTTACTGCTTTAAGCGCCACCCAACTGCAGACGACAAATTATGAACTAAATGCATCTTACTAAAAGAGCGAGAATCGCCTTCCTATGAGAATCGTGACTTCTGCCAGCCGTTACTGATTTTAATTCTCAAATTAAGGCAGATTTTGCTATTTCTTAATTTTGAAATAAAATGTGTTTGATCAAAGTTTTTTCCAAAATTTTTTGATTGCTGTGTTGAGCGCAAGTAAGGCTTAATAAATGAAGAGATTTAAAAAAAATAAATATCGCATCATAAAAAAAATTGCTTATCAAAAATACAAATTTTATTCATAGATTTTTAATTCTTTTTTGTTTAAAAAGTTAATTTTTTCTCCAATAGTTATACAGTTTAAATGTCGAATTTTATGCTCATTAAGAAATTTAAGCGAAAAATGTTTTTATTTTGATGGAAATCTCTTTGAAAAGTACCAGGTGAAGAGCAAATTGTCTTTCAACAAAGCTTCCAAAGTGCGAACTGGTGGTGGTCCATTCGAGGAAAAATTGTTTACAGTGGCTGATGAGTTGATCTTGTCAGCAGCTGGGCTCGATGTTGCAGTGGAAGGCATTGCAGTTAAAAATTTTGGAGCTTCCAACCCGGTGAGTCGCCTTGAAGAAACTCCGCAATCACCCTCATATTTGCCTTCTACATCAACTGCATCTCTTCTAGCTGACACTTTTGAGAACATATAGATCCGTTTATGTCGCCAAACTCAGTGCTCCACACAGAGTTTTTGGAAATGGAGGACGAATACGACCATCAATCAACTCCGCTGGCTCCTATCCAAAGCCATCAAAAAAGAAAGTTAAGTTCGACAAAAATTGCGGATCTCAAACTTTCCTTGCTAGAGGAAAAATTAAAAGTGAGTCAATTCATTTCGCTTCCATTTCAACTAAATTAGACAAGCTAATAGAAATTGAAGAGAAAAAACTTAGAATAGAAGAAAAAGACTGAGAATAGAAGAGAGGCTCCTAGAAATCAAGGAAGAAAAGCACCAGACATTATTTGGGTCTGACTGATTATTTTTATTAAGTATATATTTTTTTATTATTTGTATATAATTTGTAATCTTGACTTATGTTCCTTTCTATTTTTAAATTAATTAATCGTTTTTGTTCAGTGAATTCTGTGTTTTTTTTTATTTAAATTACTGTATGATTTGTGATCTGGAATAATGTTTCTTTTAATTTCGTAATTAATTTTCGTTTTTGTTTAATGAATGATTTTTTTTTGTTATATGTTCAATGACTGAAATATTGTTTTTTTTTGTTTTTATTAAATTGTTATTAAAAAGACTTTTGTGTGTGTTTAATTTAAAAAAATTATTAGGATATGATCAAGGTAAATAATAATAAATAATTCTGAAAAATTGATCTGCTCCGGGCATAGCTTGGTTTCCATTTCATCGATCACGTTTGCTGCTATTTTTGATATAGTGGATTGGCCCATTCCAAGAAGGTAGTCATTTCCTTTTTGAATGAAATTACTTCACAATATTTGTTACAACCCTTTTTAAATATACTTACCAATGGAATATTGGTATCCTCCACTTGCCAAAAGAACAAGTGTTGCAGCTAATTGCAAGGGAGCTGGTACAGCCGTTGACATATGTCCTTTGAAATTCAATTTCGATAAAACATAGACAAAGGCATCTTTGTTAAGCCTGAATCTTTTTATAAATCTGAAAAGGAAAAAAGCTTTGATTAATGCAAAATATAAGTAAATTATTGAAAAATTACGCAGAATTGGTTAATGCCAAGGGGTTGCTTTTATCCCTCAAGATTCTCCGCTCCACAGCTTCATCAATCTCGTCTTCTATAAATAATCAATCTGGTTTAAATAAAAACAAAATAAATTTAAAATTTCTACCTCCTGAATCACTGAATAAATAAAAATAGCTAATCCATTTCGTTTCACAGTTTTGGTATTTATTTGAAGAGACGAAAATGCAAATTCTATCTGACAAACCACTTCAAAATACACAGAGACTCCCTGTAGTAGAATAAAGACTACTACAATTTTTCATTACCAAACGATACGTGACCAATCGAATGCCATCATCCCAAAGTGGTTACTCGTTCGTTCGATCACTGAACACTGAACACTCACTCGTTCACTGAAGCGGTGATTCGGCCCCTGACCATTGTGTCATATCCGCAAATTTCTCTTGTCAAAAAATCCCATTTGAAGAAAGAGCTCCTAAGAGAACAGTTTGGCAGTACGAGAAAGCCGACTTCCTAATCGGTCTCTATAATTTTTTATCTTTAATTTTAGGATCTTTAACTTATCAATATGCTTCCTCGATAGTGACGTAGATTTCATTGCGAATATGCTCACAAGTTTAATTCTTTTTTGAATGAGAACTTTTATCCCGAACAAAAGCTGCGTTTTATTATCCTCACTAACTTATATGGGTTAATTTTTTGCACACAAAACAACAACAACCTGTAACCCTATCGGAGTTTATTTTTTAACTCTAAAATGTGTTCTAACTATGGCGGATAGATGGCGAGTGTGAGACAAAAAAGAAGTTATTGTAGAAAGATTTATTAAGAGTGTTCCGGACTGAAACTGCGTTTTTTCAAATGGTATTGTGAAGCGATTAAATGTCGTATTGAAATGATTAAGGTGTCATTGTGTAGCCAAAAACTGTTTCTAAAAAACTGTTGGAGCACAATTTCAATTAAGTACTTCGTTACTCAGTAGTAAAGGCTCAAAAACTCCAAAATGGCCAAAAATCGTACTTTTTCAAAGAGAATTCCATCAAAATAAAAACATTTTTCGCTTAAATTTCTTAATGAGCATAAAATTCGACATTTAAACTGTATAACTATTGGAGAAAAAATTAACTTTTTAAACAAAAAAGAATTAAAAATCTATGAATAAAATTTGTATTTTTGATAAGCAATTTTTCTTATGATGCCATATTTTTTTTTTTTTAAATCTCTTCATATATTTAGCCTTACTTGTGCTCAACACAGCAATCAAAAAATTTTGGAAAAAACTTTGATCAAACACATTTTATTTCAAAATTAAGAAGTAGCAAAATCTGCCTAAATTTGAAAATTCAAATCAGTAACGGCTGACGGAAGTCACGATTCTCATAGGAAGGCGATTCTTACTGCTTTAAGCGCCACCCAACTGCAGACGACAAATTTTGAACTAAATGCATCTTACTAAGAGAGAGAGAATCGCCTTTCTATGAGAATCGTGACTTCCGCCAGCCGTTACTGATTTGAATTTTCAAATTTAGGCAGATTTTGCTATCTCTTAATTTTGAAATAAAATGTGTTTGATCAAAGTTTTTCTCAAAATGTTTTGATTTCTGTGTTGAGAAAAAGTACGTGCTAAATATATGAAGAGATTAAAAAAAAATAAATATCGCATCATATGAAAAATTGCTTATCAAAAATACAAATTTTATTCATAGCTTTTTAATTCTTTTTTGTTTAAAAAGTGAATTTTTTCTCCAATAGTTATACAGTTTAAATGTCGAATGTTATGCTCATTAAGAAATATTAGCGAAAAATGTTTTTATTTTGATGGAATTCTCTTTGAAAAAGTACGATTTTTAGCCATTTTGGAGTTTTTAAGCCTTTACTACTGAGTAACGAAGTACTTAATTGAAATTGTGCTCCAATAGTTTTTTAGAAACAGTTTTTGTCTACACAATGACACCTTAATCATTTCAATACGACATTTAATCGCTTCACAATACCATTTGAAAAAACGCAGTTTTGGTCCGGAACACTCTTATATCAGCCTAATAATTAAAAAATAACACGTATTCCACTCTTAGCTACAGTCTTATGAAGCCATAGGATAAGAGTCAATGCAATTAGAATTAATAAAAACAAGTTGTTTGTGGAAAAGCAAAATAAAATTTATCAGGGTTGCGTCTCGGAAAAAAACATAGTTTGAACTTCAACCTTCATAACCCAGATCGTTTTATTATCACGAGGTAACCCATATGGGTTAGTGAGGATAATAAAACGCGGCTAAAGTTAAAAGCATCCTACCCAAAGGGAACGCGTGGTTTGAAATGAGCTGTAAAGAGGTTATCAGGGTTAAAAAAGGTAAGTTTCCATTGTTACAAGGCCAACCCTACTGAAGAAAACTGGAAAAAGTTTAAAAAAAGGCAGGAAGGCCTGCAATGTCAATATTCGTCGGACAAAATTTTTACATGACCAAAAGTTAAACCAAAAAATACTGCAATGTCCCAAGGGCAGTAAAAATTGTTGGTTGTTTGTGAAAAACATGAAGAATTCTTCTCCTTCCTCGGTCCCAACGCTCGTTGATGATGACACTCCAGTCGTTAGCTCTCTCGCGAAAGCTAACCTTTTGACTAGGCAGTTCGCCTCCAACTCTTCGCTGCCAGAAGGTGTCATGACTCCCCCAGTTCTTGAGCGCGTCAATGATTCCATGGGACAAATCTTCTTTCGAACACGTGCTCTGGCGAGGGTCCTAAGGGACCTCAACATACGTAAATCCGCTGGCCCGGATGGTATCCCCGCTATTGTTCTGAAGAGGTGTTCTTCCACACTGGCAAAACCCTTGCGTAAGCTTTTCCATCTATCCTATTCTTCTGGGCTCATTCCAAGTAGCTGGAAAACAGCATTTGTTCAGCATATACTCAAAAAAGGCGAATTCTCCTCTACCTCCCATTATCGTCCGATTGCACTAACGTCCCTTCTTTTTAAGGTCATGGAAACGCTGATAAATTATCAGCTTAATAAACATCTTGAAAAACGAAAGCTTCTTAATGACCGGCAATACGGCTTTCGCAGCAACAGGTCCACTGGTGATACGATGGCTTATCTCACCGAACAGTGGAACAATTCTTAACATCGTTTTGGAGAAAGTAAGATTGTTGCATATGATATTTCAAAGGCATTTGATGTAGAGTTTGGCACCAGGCTCTTTTATCGAAAATGCGTGTTTTCGGTATTGATGAGTCCCTTCCTCGTTGGATTAGAAACTTTATTTCGAACCGTTCTATACAAGTTGTATTGGACGGATTCAGGTCTGAAACCGACAAAATAAATGCTGGTGTGCCCCAGGTCTCCATTTTGTCTCCGACCCTCTTCCTCATTTTCATAAATGATTTCTTGTCTGTAACTTCTAATCCAATTCATTGTTTCGCTGACGATAGTACCCTTAGCTTTTCATATTCGTTCCCAGAGTCACATCCTTCCTCTTCGGATGTTGAACTGCAACAGCAAAACATCTCATCGGCGCCCCTCGGAAAAATATCTCATATGTTCTTTAGTTTGATCAAATCCGATGTACATTTTGTAAAGGTTTTTAATCCGTCAAAATCTTTACCATCCGCTGATAAATTTCGACCATTAGTCGATTTGACCTCATAATAATAAAAATGAAAAATACTAACGTCTAATTTTTTCTCACAGTTCTAAATTCCCTTTATAACTTGACCAAGTGAATCTCAGTTTAGAATTCAGAATATTTGGAACTCGGACATTTCTTCAATCTAAAATCATCGTTTTAAGAACCTAATTCCAGTATGTTTTTGAAACTTTTGAGTCCACCGGCAGTATTTTTGACAGACATTTCCTTCAATTCGAAACAAAATACAAATAATTTTTGACTGCTAGGTGTTTATGTGCGTTGGCTCTTACGCAGAACGTGGGTTCGAATCCTACTCGTGCCCATAAACTGTCAAGAAACAAGTGCATAGTAGGTTAGGTTAGGTTAGGTTATGAGGGGTGTGCACAGCGTGAACTGTTGCATACACGGGGGCCTACTGGTCCATTGTGATCTATAAAAATAAAAATTAGCATCGATACTCTTCAAAGTTGCCGATTAACGTAGACTGGCTCGTTAACGAACCAGCCTGTGCTATCTATAAATTTCCTCATGTTTGCCATTGAGACCTGTGCTAGATCATCCAGTTCATCAACAAACCTGTTCCCAAAATGACGGAGTCGGTTAGTTTGGATGTTCGGACAGTCACAGAGCAGGTGTTTAATGGTTTCTATTTCCTCCTCATCCTTACAGCTCCTACAGAAATCGGGTGCAAAAGCCCCTATCTTGTTGGCCATTGTGCCAATGGCGCAATGACCCGTTAGTACACCTATCAGGATTTTAATGTTCCTTTTACGCAGCGATAAAATATACCGAGTTTCCTTTCCATTAATGTTAGGCCATAAACTTCTAGAGATTAGGCAATCGTCCCTGGATTTCCAGGAGTTATTCATTATCTCTTTTGATTAAAGGTCTATCTTCCTCTTGAGTACCCCAATCGGGACGAGTGATCCCCTATCTGAATGGTCACTACTACTTGTGTCTGCTTCTGACCCTTTCCTGGCTAGTTCACTTACTATGTCGTTTCCTTCTATATTGCTGTGTCCAGGAACCCAGCAGAGCTTAACCTGGTTAGTGTTGCAGATTCTATTTAATTCTTTCCTACAGTTTAAGACTGCCTTTGATTTTATGGTCTCACTGGCTAAGACTTTGATAGCAGCCTGGCTGTCCACGAAAAAAGTAATCTCCGAGGAGCTTAGCTTTTCATGATGTGGCAAGTCAGCTGCTTTTTCAATGGCATAGATCTCGGCCTGAAAGACACTTCAGTCAGCTTGGAGCTTATACGCCTCTCTGATGTTGAGAGATTGGCAAAACACTCCAGCACCTGTTCCTGATTCCATTTTTCAAACCGTCAGTGTAGAAAGGGATACCCTGTTCACGAATTGCGGTTTTGGCTGCCGTGCACCTTTCGTTTTTTCGGGAACAAAACTAGCTCTGTCTTGGTGGGGTTGACCCCGAGACCGTTCTTAGTTGCCCAAGTGCATAGTAAATTCATTCCAATTCTAAATCGAAGTTCCACGCGTGAGTACTTGGTGAAGCACTGACTTAGAACTCATTTGAAATGAGTTCTTAAATTTCAATAAACCGAGTTTTATTGGTTACAACTTATTCAAGAAATTAGGCGATACAAAAATTAAAGGAGGCTTAGTCTATTGCACAGTACAGGAGTTTGTCTACCTAGGCTCCGGTATAAACACGGGCAATAACACCAGCGCCGAGATCAGACGAAGAATAACTCTTGCTAATCCCTGTTTCTTTGGCCTAAGAAAGCAATTGAGTGGAAAAGGCCTCTCTCGAGCAACTAAGGTAAAACTGTACAACACACTCATCATCCCAGTCTTGCTGTTTGGTGCGGAAGAATGGAGCTTGACATAATCGGATGAAAGTGCCTTAGGCTGTTTCGGGAGGAAAGTTCTTCGGGTCATCTTTGGCCCCGTGTGCATTGAAGGAGAATGGCGAACAAGATATAACAGCGAACTTTACGGGTTGTACAACGACATGGACCTAGCCAGAAGGGTCAAGGTTCAGAGACTCAGATGGCTCGCTCATTTAGAGCGAATGGACACCAATGCTCGGACACCAATGCTACGTCCCGAGGGACGTAGGAGGAGCGGAGGACCGCGACTCAGGTATGGCGCACTCAAGTGGAAGAGGACCTCAATCAACTTGGAGTGCAAAACTGGAGACGACTAGCTAAGGACCGAGCTAGCTGGCGGAGACTGTTGATTGAGGCCCAAGTCCACAACGGACTGTAGCGCCACCTTAAGAAAGTAAGTAGTTCCACATCTGAGGAGGAGGGTACTATCGTCGGCGAAACAATTAATTGTATTAGAAGTTACAGACAAGAGATCATTTATAAAAATGAGAAAGAGGGTCGGAGACAAAACGGAGCCCTTAGGCACACCAGCATTTATACTGTAGGTTTCAGACTTGAACCCGTCCAATACAACTTGTATAGAACGGTTCGAAAGAAAGTTTCTAATCCAACGAGGAAGGGACTCATCAATACCGAAAGCACGCATGTTCGATAAAAGAGCCTGGTGTCAAACTCTACATCAAATGCCTTTGAAATATCAAGTGCAACAATCTTACTTTCTCCAAAACGATGTAAAGATTTGTTCTACTGTTCGGTGAGGTATGCCATCAAATCACCAGTGGACCTGTTGCTGCGAAAGCCGTACTGCCGGTCGTTAAGGAGCTTTTGTTCTTCAAGATACTTCTTGAGCTGATAATTTATCAGCGTTTCCATGAAAGGAAGTTATTGCAATCGGCCGATAATTGGAGGGAGAAGAAGATTTGCCTTTTTTTGGGATTGGCTGGACAAATGCTGTTTTCCAACTACTCGGAACGAGCCCAGAACAATAGGATGGATGGAAAAGCTAACGCAAGGGTTTTGCCAGCGTGGAAGAACACCTCTGCAGAACAATAGCGGGGATACCATCCGGACCAGCAGATTTATGTATGTTGAGATCTTTTAGGACTCTCACCACAGCACGAGTGCGAAAGAAGATTTGTTCCATAGAATCATTGACGCGGTCAAGAACTGGGGGAGTCATGACACTCTCTGGCAGTGTAGAGTTGGAGGTGAACTGCCTAGCAAAAGGGTTAGATTTCCCGAGAGAGCTAACGACTGGAGTACCATCATCAACGAGCGTAGGGACCGAGGAAGAAGAAGAATTCTTCATGTTTTTCATAAAAGACCAAACATTTTTACTGCCTTTGGAACATTGCAGTATTTTTTGCCTTAGTTTTTGGTCGTATAGAAATTTGTTCCGTCGAATATGGACATTGCAGGCCTTCCTGGCTTGTTTAAACTTATTCCGGTTTTCCTCAGTAGGGTTGGCTTTTAACCCTGTTCGGGATAAAAGTTCTCATTCCCAGAAGTATTAAACTTGTGAGCATATCTGCACTGGAATCTACGTCACTATCGTGGAAGTATAGTGACCAGTTAAAGATCCTAAAAAAGTTATTGAGACCGTCCCAGTCGGCCTTTAGGATAATACGGCACTGCATTCAATTCACAGTAAAAATCAATTTGGACTTTGGCAACGTACCAATGTTCTCATTTAATTTTGCCAATCAATTAATCATAGTTTCTTAAAAGATTTAATTTTTTCCTCAAGATAAATAAATTCAAATAGCGTTATGATGACAGCATGAGACACACACTGTTTTCAAAATAATTCAACAAAACTCTCCTCGTTGTTTTTTTTTTTTTTTAACAAAAATTTATTCTTTTTATTGAAAAATACAAAAACTTAAAATAAACACAAAATGATTATGAAATGAAGACAGAATTATTAGTTTTAACTTTTTAAATGTCAAAAATAAAAACTTACAGTTATTTAATTATTTTAACTTAAATCACAGATATCTATATTACATTTCTTTATTTTTTTGTTCAAATTAAATTTTCAAAATCAATATTCAAAAAAATTAATGTTTACATTTTAATCCTAGTATGGCCTTATAAGATCTCATTTTGGAACAATCGCTTCTATGAATATGTTTGTCTTTTTTTTTATTTTAAGAATAATTAGTTTTTAATGTCATACTGTGAAGTCTGAATTTCTGACATTTTTTAATTATGCTTCTCAATTTTTTACTGTGACTAATTGAGATTTAAGAAAATAAAGGAACGAAAATTTGGAAACTTTTAACACATTAAAATGACTTAAATTTACTGCAATTGATATGTTGTCTTGTTTAAAATATTAAAACAATGAATTAAGCAAAACATATTTGCAATTCCTCGAGAAAAGAACTCAAACAAAAAGGCAACTTTTACGCTATACAAACTCAAGTGTTAGTCATCTTACAATCTACGTTATGCTGCAAAATTATTCATGTTTCTTCAAATATTATATTTTTTTTATAATAAATATAAGATTGCTTAGGATAAATTCTCAGACATGAACCTCCGGACAATCTTCATCTTTGATCGATGTATAATGCACTTTTTTTGAAATTGTGTCAAATACCGGTGTTATCATGTATTTAAATCGATCCCTGCTGACATATATCAGCGCTGCGACGAGAGCAATAAGAATCATACTCAATACGACCAATAAGAAAATTAATGTCATTGTGTGACCTGTCATCGAGGCACGCAACTTCGAATTGGCACACTTGCCATATTGTATCTCCATTATGGGTTCCGGTTTAGTGTAATTTCGGAAACACATGAGATTTTCTTTATTACGAACTGTCACTGCTGTCTGCAGGATCCAATCGTGCAGTACACTGATTTTACAATCACACACAAACGGGTTCAAATTGAAGTCTACGATCAGATTTGCTGTGCGATCGGGTCGTTCTTCCAGTTCGTCCAATAAAATTAAATCATTGGCTTTGACATATTCGAATTTGTTGCGTTCGAGATCTAGAAATCGTAGATTCTTAAGGCATTTTACATCAAAATTAATCTCTTTCAGATTATTATCCCCCAAATGTAAATCCCGCAAATGCGGTAGATCACAGAAGACTTTGCGATCTTTGAAGTGAGTTATTTCGTTCTGTTCCAAATGAAGTTTTTGCAACTTTGTGAGATTACTATTCACAAATATGTCATGAAGATCTTCACTCAAATGCGGTGAGGTGTTGTCATCGAAGGCATCTGTCAAATGCAATGCCTCCAGGTTTAGGAAATTCGAAAATACTCTCGGATGATGGTGGTTCATCTCGTCATCATCCCTGGATATACTCAAATTGTTGTGATTCAATATGAGACGTTTGACATTTTGTACATGGTGATATGTCTTCCCTCGGATTTCGCGTATATGATTGTTACTCATGTCAACTATTTCCAATGAAGGATAGTCGTTGATTGTGCCAAAGACATTCCACGGCAGTTGGGGGATATAATTGCCTGTAAAGATTAGAATTTCAACTTCTTGTGGCATGAATTCCAGAACACTTGTGTTTGTGAGGCCAGCATTTGTGCAATTGACGACATAGCGGATCATGCTTTCGTAGTTCTCCTTGCCGCATATGCATTCGGTGGGGAAATTTGGATCGCAAGTACTCGCAAATACTGCTGTGCTGATAAAAAAGACGGCAAGCAGAACAGTGCTTGTTGTATTTCGATACATTTTGTATTAGTTTTCTGAAAGAAGATAAAAAAAGAAATTTGTTTTTAAAATTTTAATTTTCTATTAACAACGAAAAAATAATTAAAAAAAATGCACCGAAATACGAAAATTCATTTTTCAGTTTATTTGAATTAAGTGCAAAGGATAGAGGATGTAAAAGGAGATGTCGGTGTACATTGGTTTTGAATGCTTGAATACTCCAATGGCTGAGGAAGACAGAGTGTGGAAGCGAGTTCCACATTCGCGTAGTACGGCTAAAGAGCGATTCTCTGTACATGACAGTACGTCCGAAGTTGGGCTCAAGGGTGAACTGATGGGCATTCCTGGTGACGCGGGTTATTACGGTGGAATATCTTAAGGGGAGGAATGCAATTGGCTATTTAACTAGAGCATATACGGTTGAAGTAACGGTGAAATAGGGTGAGACATGAGACATTACGCCGATGTTCTTAAGATATAAATGACTCAACGATGGTATTGTCACCAATCATTTCTAATGCTTTTTTTTGGATACTGTCCAGAAGACTTAAGTACGTCACTGGAACATCAGCCCAGACGTGAGAGTTGTACTCAAGCTTAGGACGTATGTAAGTTTTGTAGATGATAGGCAGATCAGAAGGGAAAACAAATTTCTTGCATCGCGACATCGCGTATGTGCTCGTTCCACAAGAGGTGGTCAGTGATCCACATACCGAGAATCTCGAGATGTTCGGTTTCACAGATGCAAGTGCCACTCATGGACAGTGACAAGGGGGGTATACATTAAACTCTACGCGATTTTGTATTCCACATTGTACAATGCTGTTTAAGCCAGAGTTTAATGAGCTTATCATATTTCGCCGTTACTATTCACCATCCGAAGAGGAGGGATGTGATATGAAAAGCTGAGGGTGCTATCGTCAGCGACACAATTTATTGGATTAGAAGTAACAGACAGGAGATCATTTATGAAAATGAGAAAGAGTGTCGGAGATAAAACGGAGCCCTGGGGCACACCAGCATTTATTTTGTGGGTTTCAGACTTGAACCCGTCCAATACAACTTGTATAGAATGGTTCGAAAGAAAGTTTCTAATCCAACGAAGAAGGGATTCATCGATACCGAAGGCACGCATTTACGATAAAAGACTAAGATGCCAGACTTTATCAAATGCCTTTGATGACAAACGCAACAATCTCACTTTCTCCAAAACGATGTAAAGATTTGTTCCACTGTTCGGTGAGATAAACCATCAAATCACCAGTGGACCTGTTGCTGCGAAAGCCGTACTGCCGTCATTAAGAAGCTTTCGGTTTTCGAGATATTTTTTGAGCTGATAGTTTATCAGCGTTTCCATGACCTTAAAAAGAAGGGACGTTAGTGCAATCGGGTGATAATGGGAGGGAGAGGAGGATTCGCCTTTTTTTGGTATTGGCTGAACAAATGCTGTTTTCCAACTGCTTGGAACGAGCCCAGAAGAATAGGATAGATGGAAAAGCTTACGCAAAGGTTTTGCCAGCGTGGAAGAAAACCTCTTCAGAAAATAGCGGGGATACCATCCGGACCAGCGGATTTATGTATGTTGAGATGCTTAAGAACTCTTTCCACAGTACGAGTGCAGAAGAAGATTTGTCCCCTGGAATCATTGACGCACTCAGGAGATGCGGAGTCATGGCGAAGAGTTGGCGGCGAACTGCCTAGCAATAAGTTTGCTTTCGCGAGAGAGCGAACAACTCGAGTGTCATTGTTAACGAGCGTAGGGACCGAGGAAGAAGAAGAATTCTTTATATTTTTTACAAATGACCAAAAATTCTTATACTGCCTTTGGAACATTGCAGTATTTTTCGCCTTAATTTTAGGTCGCATGTAAAAATTTGGTCCAACGGATATGGACACTACAAGCTGGTTTTTCTCAGTTAGGTTGGCTCTAAAATACCGGAACTTTATTTCTTTTTCCCTGATAACCTCTTTACAGCTTGAATCAAACCATGACATGGTTTGATGCCTTAAACCCTATTCGGGATAAAAGTTTTCATTCCCAAAATAAGTGTATTAGTAATCATATCTGCGCTGTAGTCTACGTCACTATCGAGGAAGCATAGTGACCAGTTAAAGATCCAGAAAAAATTGTTGGGACCGTTCCAGTTGGCTTTCTCGTATTGCCATACGGTTCTCTTTGGAGCTCTTTCTCTAACTGAATTTGTTTGACACGAGACATTTGCAGATATGATACAATAGTCTGATCTTCCTAGAGGCGTTAATACACTGATAGTGTATTTATCAGGGTCAGACATAAGGAACAAGTCAAGAGTGTTTTCCGCTTGGCCAACATAATTAATTCTGTTTGAATTTACTGCAACTTTATTGGTTTTCTTCTGATGGCAGCAGCAGCAAACACACGCGAAAAATAAATATCAAAAGAAAAAAAGAATCACAAGAAAACCACAAAAATTCAGAAACAAATCGAAAAGTATACAACTGTTTACAACGACAAAAACCCTCGTCTTTACTTTCCCCTATGAATAAGAAAAAATAATACATGAATCAGTTTATTTTCCATTTTTCCATTTTTCACATATGCCCCCTCTCCCACCCATTTATTTATTTGTTGATAGTTTTTTCTTATTTAACAGGGTCTTATACTACAATTCGAGAACAAAAATAAAAATAAAGAAAAAACAAACATAAAAATTCAGAAACATAATAAAGAACGAAGTGACTTGTAAAATTTATTTTGTATTCACAATTTTTTGTTGTCTTTGCCATTGGATGTATGTGTGATTTTTTGTTTGCTTTTGTCTGCGCTTTGTATTTTTCATATGGACTTCGGGTTTCGGGAACATGGACATTATATTATATTTTGTCATCTGCAGATGCTGATAGTCCATTAATAAAACATTCAGCTTTAACAAGCGTTAAAATTCAAACAGCACAAAATACGGAAGAATAAGGGACATGTAAGTTACACAAGTGTTCTTCTATATCTGAAAACCCTGCATTTTCAAGCTTGTATTTTTTATTTTCGGAAAAAGGATATGAACAACAACAATTACAAGTAATTGAATGCACTCAAAAGTAATTTGGCATAAGCATACATTTCAAAACTGTCAAAATATAGATCAACAGTAAGCGTGTTTTAAAACTCGAAATCAGAGCATATAACCACTTCAGCTATTCGTTTAGGACCCCATATGGCACTTATGCATCATAACTTTTCATATTCACTGTATGACTTCACCATTTTTATTATTTCACGTCTTCCAAGTATGTATACTAACAATGACAGTCACTTACGATTTCTTTATTTGCTTAATCCAAGAATAACAAAAACGAACAAAATAATGAAAAATGTCGGAGATAGACGTTAAAATAAATAAAACACTACAACCAACTTTGAAGTGGTAACAAGTACAAGCTCTACGAACAATGGCGCAAAATTATAGTCCGCTAATGAACAATTTTAAGAGAATTTAGTGTGATACTAGCTTAAAATGACGTTTGAGTCATGACTGAAACGTCATTTTAAGCTAGCATCACACTAAAGATGTTCATTAGCGGACTATAATTTTGCGCCAATATGTTTTGGGTTTTGATGTTACCATCTGCTCGAAGCGAGAACATTTTTAAAACTGTCGACTTGTAATAGAATGTACCTTATTTGTCTATTTTTATTGATGTTCAGACATCAACGGATCAAAGAAAGAACAATTTAATTAAAATAAAGATTACTTATTTTTGTGACGAAAGGTATGACTCCAGGGTGAATCTGAGAACTAACCATTTCTCCTTACGTACTTACTTAAGGTGGCGCTACAGTCCATTGTGGACTTGGGCCTCAATCAACAGTTTCCGCAAGCCAGCTCGGTCCCTAGCTAGCTGTCTCCAATTTTGCACTCCATGTTCAATGAGGTCCTCTTCCACTTGAGTACGCCTCCTGAGTCGCGGTCTTCCTCCTCTTCCGGGAATAGTGTCGAAGGCTTTCCGGGCCGGAGCGTTGATGTCCATCCGCTCTTAATGACCAAGCCATCTGAGTCTCTGTACCTTGACCCTTCCGGCTAGGGCCATGTCGTTGTACAACCCGTAAAATTCGCTGTCATATCTTCTTCGCCATTCCCCTTCAATGCACACGGGACCAAAGATGACCCGAAGAACTTTCCGAACGAAACAGCCTACCTGCACCATACAGCAGGACTGGGATGATGAGTGTGTTGTACAATTTTACCTTTGTTGCTCGAGAGAGACCTTTTACACTCAATTGCTTTCTTAGCCCAAAGAAACAGCGATAAGCAAGAGTTATTCTTCGTCTGATCTCGGCGCTGGTGTTATTGCCCGTGTTTATAGCGGAGCCTATGTAGACAAACTCGTCTACTACCTCGAAGTTATATGCGTCTATTGTGACGTTCTGTCCGTTTGCACAATTCGTCGGTGTTGGGTGTCCTTCCTCGAAGACAGCATATACTTCGTCTCAATTCTCACAAAGGCGCCATTGACATCACGCTGTGTTCTTCCCATTATATCAATATCATCGGCGTACGCGAGAAGTTGAACAGATTTTTGGAAGATAGTGCCTCTGGTGTTGACGTTGGAGTTCTGCACTATCTTCTCAAGAACGATGTTAAAGAAATCGCATGACAGTGCATCGCCTTGTCTGAATCCTTTTTTGACGTCGAAAGATTCCGTAAGCTCGTTGCCAACCTTGATGGAGCAGCGTGAGTTCTCCATCGTCATTTTGCACAAGCGAACGAGCTTGTCAGGGACGCCAAAACTAGACATAGCTTTGTACAGTTCGTCTCTGTAGATGCTGTCATACGCGGCCTTAAAATCGATGAAAAGGTGGTGGGTATCGATTTGGAGTTCATAGGTCTTTTCCAGGATCTGCCGCAACGTGAAAATTTGGTCGATGGTTGACTTTTCTGGCCTGAAGCCACATTGATAAGGACCAATCAGATTGTTGACGAAAGGCTTCAGACGTTCACATATTACGGCAGAGAGGATCTTGTAGGCGATGTTTAATAGACTTATTCCTCTATAGTTGGCGCAGTTTAGAGGATCTCCCTTTTTCAGGATCGGGCAAACAATGCTGAGGTTCCATTCATCGGGCATGCATTCCTCTGACCATATCTTACAGATGATTTGGTGCATGCTCCTATCTAGCTCGTCGCCTTCTGCTTTGAATAACTCAGCAGCTAGTCCATCTGCTCCAGCGGCTTTGTTGGATTTCAGCCGTGATATTGCGGTTTTCTCTTCTTCTAGGTCGGGTTCACGGAATTGTTGGCTATCATCGTGTCCGATGAAAGGCTCCTGTCTGACGGCGGAGTTTTGTTCGTCGTCGCCGTTATACAATCTACAGAAGTGGTCTTTCCAAATCCCCAGCATTGACTGCGATTCTGCTATGATGTTCCCTTGTTTATCTCTGCAGGCATCGGTTCTTGCTCGATGACCTTGAGCCAGCTGTTTAACCTTTCGATAAAACCTCCGAACTTCATTCCTGCTGTTGGCTCTCTCAACATCCTCGATCTGACGCTTCTCATGCTTTCTCTTTTTTCTCCTGAGAAGCAGCTCTTGTCCTTCTATGCAGCGCCTTTGTATGCCTCTGCTTGGCTGCATGGGCCTGCCAGTTCGTCTACGGGGTTTCGTTTTGGTGGCTGTGTGAAACCCAGCACATTAGAGGCGGCATCTCTAACTGCTCTCTGGCAATGTTGCCACTGGTCTTCGATACTTGATGTTGGCGGCAAAGGACTCCTTAAGAGGTTACTTGACACTCGATCAGAGAAGGATCTGGCGATCTCTTGCGATTGTAGCCGTCCGACGTCGAATTTTCTTGCAGCATTTCCTTGTTTTGGCCGTTGTCGGGATATTCGTAACACTACCTTGGCTACGACGAGGTAGTGGTCCGAGTCGATGTTAGCTCCTCGGAAAGTTCGAACATCTAAAATGCTGGACAAGTGCCTTCCGTCGATCGCAATGTGATCAATCTGGTTGACGGTTGATTGATCAGGAGATCTTCATGTACCTTTATGGATGTTGAGATGAGGGAACCAGGTGCTTGCTACCACAACATTTCGCCCCGCAGCAAAATCGATCAGCCTGATTCTGTTCACCGAAGATGTCCTCTTTTCCCAGCTTTGCGTTAAAATCGCCGAGGTCAATTTTAATGTCATGACTAGGACATAAGGAATAAAGCCATTGACAATTGATAATTATTAAGTCTTTAATATAATTGGCTACAAACTCTAAGAACAGCATCCTCTTGATAAATTGGACCTAAAGCCAAACTGTTAATTAGAAAAAATGCTATATCGGTCCAAATATTTTATCATTCTAACTTTTAACAGTTTTTCGAAAAGCTTTGCGAAAGAAGAGAAATTGGTCTATAGTCTGCGGTGTTCTTTTTATTACCTTTTTTAAATATCGGAATCACCTCAGCACACTGAAGATAACCTTCAGTCACACTCAAGTTAAATAAGAAAGAAAGTACATCAATTATTTGCCAAACAATAATTTTTAACAAAGAGTTAGTTATACCGTCATTTGTGCATGACTTTCATGACATTTATAAAGACCGATCAGATTGTTGACGAAAGGCTTCAGACGCTGACATATTACTTGCAGCCGATGTTAAGTAGACTGATTCCTCTGTAGTTGGCGCAGCTTAGAGGATCTCCCCTTTTCAGGGTTGGGCAAACAATGCTGAGGTTCCATTTATCGGGCATGCATTCCTCTGACCATATCTTACAGATGATTTGGTGCATGCTTCCATCCAGCTCGTCGCCTGCTGTTTTGAACAGCTCGGCAGCTAGACCATCTGCTCCAGCAGTTTTGGTAGATTTTAGCCGTGATATTGCCCTTGCTTGCCTTGCCAATTTGGGACCATGTTCGTTATATGTTATGTATGTTTCAGTTTCCTCGAAATAATACAAGAAATGTCTTACTACCTACAAGATCCAAATCTGTTGGATTTCTGGTTGCCGCTGTGAAATACAAAAAAAAAACATGGTCACTCTTCCTCTATTGTTTTCCTTTTCTAGTTCAGCTGCTTAAAAGCGAAAATGAAAACACGTAGCAAGACTGTTTGAGAGTAGTTCTCATAAATAAACAAAATCGTATGGCACGAAAATTATCAAACGGCGAGGAAGAGCTGTGTTGTGTAACACATGATGATGAAAATGTTTCTTTGTATGCCCTTGCACATTCATTAGATATGCACTGCTACAAATTCAGATTACATGTTAATTAATATTTTTGGTTCGGTTGGCCTCATTTCTTTTCGTATTAATTCTACTAACTCGCATCTTCAAATCACATCTTTCTTCTTCCTATGTGGGGGTTCCTCACCAACCCAATCAATGCGGGTACCAAAGCAAAGCAATTTCCTTCTCGAAAATACAAATCCTTAAGATTGTTTTCGTCTCAAAATTAAAATTAAAATGAAAAGAAATTGTCCAAAGTTCTTATATTTTCATTTTTCCAATGAAATTATGCAAAGAAAAAACAAACTTGGATTAAGAAGTTTCGATGGATTTTGAAAGAAATACCGCTCCAACGAACGATGATGACAAGAACGATGCTGAAAAAAGAAGTCGAAGAGTAAGACGATCAATTTGCATGTAGCTGCTTTGACTTCTTAAAAAAAAAAAAAAAAAAAAATACGGCCATAACTTTATAATGGAGCGGTTAGATACGAAGATGATGATGATTATGTTCTCCAGAATAAAGACGACCTACAAGGAATTGCATTTAAAAATGATAAAAAAAAGAGAAAAATAAACTTTTGAAAGCTTGCTTCCTTCCATAAGGAAGGTAAAGTGATTTTTAATTAATTGGAACATAAAATATATGCTGCATCTCTAAGGCCTCATTTTCTTCTGCATATTATCGTCTCGATGTCCTGAGGGAATTCCGATTGTATACATAGGTTAAACTTTTACGGTGAATTAATTTACCAGATTTTAATAGCTTTTTGTGTAATTTTATTTTCAAAACAACAACAAAATTTATGTCAACTCAAAATAAGTATTTTGCAAAGGAATTATGTCGATATGGATTTGTTTTGTATGGCATTAGGCTGTAGTGTGTTTGTGTAGGGACATGAACGATGAACATTCTGAAAAAGTGCTAAAAAAAAAACGGAATTAGATTGAGATAAGTCATTCCAATTAAAGAATCTGAATATAGATTGACATTCTTGAAACCATACATGGTAATGGCTATGTTTCATGGGCGTTATGTGGTGCAGATTGAGTGTGTTTGGATGTTCATTAGGAAGGTGAGGTTAGGTGTATTTCTGCCGCTATGGGCTTAAATTTTAGTTGTTTTATTCTGTAGGTAGTTTAAGTGGGTATAGCTTTAAATAGAGTACTTGCTTTCAATGGAAAATGCATTTGAGAATTTTTTATTATTTGTCGAAGCATAGTGACATGAAGTTCGTTAACATTGCAAAACGTTTTTATTGAACAGGAAATTAAGAAAATACACATTAAGTCGTTTTTTTTCTGGTTCACTGTGGCGTATACTTGTTTTTTAATTGCGATTTGTATGATACGGCAAATTTCGTTTAAACGCTTGTCTATAAGTCTTGCCCTTTGTCTCCAGGGATGTCAGTGAACGCATAACGGTTAAGATGTAAGGAAATTCAACGTTAGACGACTACGACTCTGCATGAGGTTGTGATAATAGAACTAAGCTGTAACAGAAATGAAGAAGATTAATCAAAGGGTGAAGAGTCTTAAGGGCTGCACAGTGGAGTTCCAGTCTACGCTAAGAAATTAGAAAGACTATTTCTGTAGACTGCAATGACAGAAGCCCAGCCACAGACCGTGACCATTTCAATATTGATGGAGGCAATCAATATCTCTGTATATAGCAGACCTAAGAGAAGTGGCAATAGCTAAGAATAAAACTACTTGCAGAGAAATGTTAAATGTGTCCGACATCCAAAAAAGTCATCTTCATTACTAAAAAGTACGAAGCTTGACAGCGCTGTTTATACGTTCTGCTACTTATCCTCTTTATTCAAAACGCATCAATTACAGCTTCTTAGAATCTTTGCACCTGGAGAGCTTAGTGCTGCTTCAATAATAGTCTAAGAGCCGCTGAAGGGCGACCTTCACCCAACTGTTAACCGGCTGAAACTTTTTTTTATGAAATTTAGTTTGAAAACATATATGAATATGATAGCTTGCCTAACGAAAAGTGTGCCAGGCTATATTAAATTTGACTTTATATTTAATCAATAACTAACTCCTCCTTCACCCATATGTTAAAATAAAACGTTGTGTCAAATAGCCATATCGTGTAAGTAGGCTTGAGACAAGAAAAAAATTGTATGGGAGAGGGGGGCCTATTCCCCCCGTTTAGCCAGGAGGGGCAGTTTTCTGAAAAATTGGCTTATTTTTAAAAAAAATATTAAAAATCAACGGCTTCATCTACAACAACGTGTTATACCTTTCTGCAAAGCCAAAAACTTAGGCTTTCATTTTGTATTTAAATTTAATTGTTTTAAATAATAGTTTTAGAAAAATTAATTTTCAAACTTAAAATTTTGAAAAAAAAAAATTTTCTTAAATTTCGAACTAAATTTTTCAAAATTTTATGTTATTAAGTACTAATTTTGTTTTCAACATTCAATGCTGTTTTTAATTTTTAGTCGAACACAGTAAACCGGATTGAAAAATACCTTGCCATTGTCGAGATATAAAGAAAAAACCAAAATCACTTTTTGCTTTAAAAAAAAACTTTTTTATTTTTACGTTACTGTTTTTTATATTCAAAATTATTGACAGTATTGAATGTTGAATGCAAAATAAGTACTTAATCACATAAAATTTTGAAAAAAATTAACTAAAAATTTAACAATTTTTTTTTTTTGCAAAATTTTGAGTTTGAAAATTATTTTTTCTAAAACTATTATTTAAAACAAATAAATTTAAATACAAAATGAAAGCCTATGTTTTTGGCTTTGCAGAAAGGTATAACACGTTGTTGTAGATGAAGCCGTTGAATTTTAATATTTTTTAGAAAAAAATTAGCCAATTTTTCAGAAAACTGCCCCTCCTGGCTAAACGGGGGGAATAGGCCCCCCTCTCCCATACAATTTTTTTCTTGTCTCAAGCCCACTTACACATATGGCTATGTGGCACAACGTTTTATTTTAATGTATGGGTGAAGGAGGAGTTAGTAATTGATTAAAATAAAGTTAAATTTAATATAGCCTGGCACACTTTTCGTTAGGCAAGCTATCATATTCATATATGTTTTCAAACTAAATTTCATAAAAAAAAGTTTCAGCCGGTTAACAGTTCGGTGAAGGTCGGCCTTCAGCGGCTCTCCAACTATAAAGTGTCAGAAGTTCGCTAGAATCGATTTATTCCCCGAACAATTTGCACTTATGAAAGCATGTTCCAAATTAATTATCGTACCATATGCCTATAAATTATATTCCTTCAATCCTTAAGGACCCACTATTTGTCGCAAAGCCTTAGGTTAGGTTAGGTAAAAGTGGCTGTGGATACAGAATCCACACACTTAGGCCAAAAGAAAAGGCCCATTGTGATGTGGTATCACCACATGAATCTAGAGAATTACTTCTTACTAATCGAACCATTTTGAGCTTTTTATAAAGCGAAGAAGATATTTGATATCCTTATAAGCTAGTTCACTGGGATTTATCATAAAAGTACTCTCCCAGATGAAGGGTGCGTCTTAGTGAAAGAGCAGGGCAAGTGCAGGGAAGGTGAGAGATTGTTTCCTCTTCTTCCTCGTCCATACAGCTCCTGCAGAAGTCATTTGAGGCTACACCAAGTCGTGTTGCGTGTCTACCAGAGATTAAAATGAGTCAAGTATTGCTTGTAAGTTTCGGGTATTTACTCAAAAAAAACGAGTTTGATCAAACTGAGTCAACCATCAAACAAGTAATTTCGAGTTTTTTTATTCATGAGTAAAATTATTTACAAGTCATCCCTTATTTCAAACGAGTTCAAACGAGTTTACTGATTGAAAGTAGAATCGCTTACAATCACCACTCCATTATTCATGGCGCTTGTAAGTAAATCGAGAAATATTGTTTGGTTTGTTTGAGATTTGTGTGCTGAGTGGAAATGTAGGTAATTTATGGTCAGGAGGTTTATTTTCATCGTTGATTTTTTTCATTCTCGAATTTTTATACCAGTGTATAATTTTTCGAATAAAATAGAAACGAATAGAAATAAAAAAATCCACATATTTTGATTCTTTTGATTTTTTGTGTTCAAAAAACCATTGTAGAATAACAACAGTACCTTGTGTATGGGTTTCAATATACATTTTGATTTCATGAGCAAATTAATCCGCGTTTTCAGTTGAATTTTCTCCAGCAAAATCGGCGTGATACATATCACATTCCCTTGAAGAAACTTACGGTGCATATCCAAAGAGTTCGTATTTGGTTCAATGGCTGGAGCTAGGGACTTTATAAAATCGTACATTTTAGTCTTCTCTGCTGCTTGTAATAATCTTATGTTGTTGCATTACGGATATTAGAACTTAGCGGTCTTGAATGTTAGCTTGATCTCAGGGTAAAATAAAGTCATAAGATAATGTTTCACTTTTCCTTTGAATTCAGTTAAATTGAATGAATCCGTTTAATCCAGGGTGCAGGTCGTCTCTTTAAAGGGAGTCAAGAATATAACAATTTCATTCAATAAATTATTGTTGATTTCTTGAATTCGTTGCAGCTGTTGTTTCTGCTGTAGAACATGCACAATATCTGGCATATTTTCTTGAATCGATTTGCACATCTCATACCTTTAATACCATACGTTCTATATCTTTATGATTTCATTTGAATCTTAATATTTAAAAATGTACTCATTGAAACAAAAAAATCTTATTTTATAAGAAAAATGCGGAAAACCAAAAATTATTACTGAAACTAATTCATTCATAGCTTGAATTCTTCATACCTCAATTTTTGTTTTAATACTCTAAAAAAGAGCCAACATCCCATCCTAGATAGGGATTACAATATATTATCCAGAAAGTAGTAGATAGCTTGGTAATAGGTAGAAGGTCAGATATGTCATACAAAGATTAACAATATTTAAAATGTCCTTACTAAACTGCATTCTCTACCAACCGGTAGCAGGTATTCCCACGACATAATCTTCGTCAATCACTACTTTCTATTTAGGTACCTATACAAGCATACCTAGCCTACATTTAATGTATGCATTCATTAATAAATCCTTTCTTTAATTTATGTGAAAAATAATGTTTCCAGTGTGGATTATTATATTTATGACTGCAAATCCGGCCACGTAACTCATTTATAAATATTTTTATTCATTAAATTATAACCCATACAAAGCCTTCATCTTTCTTTTTTTTCTTCGTAGAGAAAGAAAAATTGAAACATACAAGCAATTACCCGAAAACTCGAACATGATTGAGTAAGTACAAGCAAACAAATTGCTTGTGAATCAATTTGACTTGAAATGATCGAAACCGAAAAATATTTACGAGTTTCCTCTGCTTGCTTGGTTTGACTTACAAGCCTTTTTACTTATGAATCAATTTATTCATAAATAAGGGTTGCAAACGAACGAGTATGAACAAGCACACAAGAAAAAGTTGGACGTGTTCGAACTGTTCAAACATACTCATTTTAATCTCTGGTGTCTACCTATAAGACCCGTAAGGACACCTATTAGGGAGCTAATATGAAATCTGCTTTGAGATAACAAGTCCTTATGAGCGCTTTAGGTCAAGTGGCGGCCATATGAGCTTTGTGGCTGCGCACGTTAGGTAAATTGTACCACCTAGACTTTGTTATCTTTAAGGCTGTTTCTCTTAGCAGAAGTTTACATGTAGTTGTCGGTATACCTATCTTCTCCCTTTCAGGTGAAAAAGGTATCACGGTTCCATTTTTAGATGTGTGATGTCTCTGTGGCCCGGCACCCAACAGAGAGAATATTAAATTGCTGCGCCATCTCCATAAGAGACGATCGACAATCGAGGGCTGTTTGAGATTTGGTTGAGACACCGTCAAGAGATTTAATAGCAGCCTGACTGTCAGAGAACCTCTTTGATCGCTAAAATTTCCGCATGGAAGACGCTACAGTGATTAGGGAGGCGGAATGAGATGCTTAGATTAAGCTTTTCTGAGTACACACAACTACCAACTCCATCACTTGTCTTGGATCCATCTGTATAAAAATGAATGCTTTTGTCATCCAGAAGTTTATTGTCTTCCCATTCATCTCTGGATGGAATGGATATGTGGAAGTTTTTACCAAATTGGGGTTTTGGAATGGTGTAGTGTAGTCTATGTACTTTGGTATAGAACCGACGAAGTTCAAAATGATGGAATGTCCCACATTATTGTTGGTCCATTGAGATGAGGTGTTGACCCTTATAGCTGTACTCGCTGCCACTTGTTTGCTAAAATTTCGAGGGGTGTCAGATGGAGGAGAGTGTCTAACGCTGCTGAGGGTGTGGTTCTCAATGCCCCGCTTATGCAGAGACATGCAGTGCGTTGGACTCTGCTTAGTCTGTCGTAGTAAGTGACTTTCTCCAGTGCAGTCCACCATACTGCAACCCCGTACATGAGTTTTGGTAGGATAACCGATGTGTATAGCCAATAGGTTAAGCGAAAACCCCATTTGCTTCCTATGGCTTTCTTGCAAGAGAAAAGAGCTACTGTAGCTTTCTTAACTCTTTTCTGAATATTAGGTTTCCAACTTAGTTTTTTGTCCAATATTAGACCGAGATATTTGGCTTCATTGGTAAAAATTAATGTACCTTTTATTGAAGAGGTACAATTATTGGGATCTTGAATTTCCGTGTGAAAAGGACGAGGTCTGTTTTTTGGGGATAAATACTAAGTCCAGAGTGATCAGCCTATCTAGTGAGCATATTAAGTGCGTTTTGCAGGAGGTCTCTAAGTGTATTAGGATGTTTTCCTGTGACGGCGATGGCAACATCATCGGCATACGCAATCACTCTGTAGCTTTCAATCTCGAGGGATATTAGCAGTGTTGTATCTCCTCCAATACCTTCCAGAGGAAATCGTCGTGCGTTGAACTCAGCACACTCCAATTGTGTTGTATTCTTTGATTGTCATTCGATATCATATTACAGATATTGTTTTGGGTCAATCAAAGTGCAATCATACAGTAGTTGAATTGTGCTGGCTCTCCAAACGTGCCGACGATTATCCACTGGTAATGTTTGGGCTCGCGATAACCTTAATGACAAGACAAGGCGAGTATTTTTAAAACATCAAAATAAGTCGGTCGTGTCTTCTTTTAACAGCAGTTCCTCAGGAGATGTTCCACAGGAGAGGGGACAGAAAACCACCTTGCGGAGTACCTCTACTGACAGACCTTTTCGTACAAAAATCCCTCATGTTAGATTAGATTAATCAACTCACAGAGTGAGTATTCAACGTTTAGCCCAGCCACAGACCGTGACCATTTCAATATTGATGGAGGCAATCAACATCTCTGTATAAAGCTGACCTAAGAGAAGTGGCAATAGCTAAGAATAAAACTACTTGGAGGCAAATGTTAAATGTGTCCGACATTCAAAAAAGTCATCTTCATTACTGAAAAGTACGAAGTTTTAAAAGCGCTGTTTATACGTTCTGCTACTTATCCTCTTTATTCAAAACGCATCAATTACGGCTTCTTAGAATCTTTACACCTGGAGAGCTTAGTGCTGCTTCAATAAAGTGTCAGAAGTTCGATAAAATCGATTTATTCCCAGAACAACTGCACTTATGAAGCATGTTCCAAATTAATTATCGTACCATATGCCTATAAATGATATTCCTTCAATCCACTATTTGTCGCAAAGCCTTAATGTCTTCGCTTTGCCGTTTATCAAAACAAATTCATTATAATAAAATCTACATAGGTACATCTAGACGCATGCAGCTATCATAATTGAAACCGAACATATCTGATTACAAAGCACATTTCAGTGATGAAAGACCTATAATCTTGAATTACGGTCTATTTGACATCAATGTTCTATCTCTTCCCATAATTTTGACAAAATTTAAACCCACATGCCCCTCCAATCAATCAGTTTTCCGTTTAGTCAAGCAAACAGACAGCTCTTTAATTAAATTAGTATCCTGTCAGCAAAATTTGGTTGACCTTAATCACACTATATTTACCCATCAACCAGAGGTTTCCCACAAAAAATATGTTCTGGCTTCATACATATTCTACGATGTTCATAGAACTCAAAATGTAAATGCAAAAAACAAACTGACATAAGACACAGAAAAAATGTAATGGAATCTACAAAATTTTGCATAAATTCATTTTAGCATTTTACGAGAACGATAACGCCTAGCCAAAAACGCCCTTTTTCCCATGGCCATGGATGGCGATTGCAAAACATTAAATATTCAGAGTGTCGCTAATTGTCGTTGTCGCCCTTTTTTATCTTTTTCTATTGCTTTTGGCTTGTCGCTGGTCGTCATCGCCACATTTTCAAACATTGCTATCGCCAACGCCATAGCCATCACATCATCATCATCGCCTGAAAACAGGATGAGACGAGTGTGAAAAATATTTAATAGAATCACACTCTATTCCATATAGATGAAACTCTCCTGGCTATAGTGCGAGGTCCTGTGAGGTACCCATTTTTGACAGTAATGAAAGCTTTGGAAAATCCCCATTTACTTTTATTTGAATTGCAGCCATCATCCATGATTCATTCAGTATTTCCACCAGCCAGCATTGCCAGCACCACCCATCATCATCACATACAAAACTCAATTAATTAAGCGTTTGAATTCATGCTGTATAGAACCACCCACTTTTAAGGGTTAGAATCAGTACTGCCTTGCGATGACCCTTCATAAGAGAAATCCATTTATCATCATTCCGACAGTTGGCTGAAATTCATTGAGTGTACGATATAATCGATTTTAAATTGGCAACTCAACCGGCCGGCAGAATTTGGACTTTGTTAAATGCAATCAGGATAAGGGTGTACCTTGATTTAACTCTGGTAATAGCACAAAGTTTCAACAAAAAGTAGGGAACAGAAGTTCTGACAGTTCAGCTGCCATGTGGAGACGTTATAATGACGGTGTTAGCTATCACTAAAAAATATTTAAGCTATCTGCCTGCTATTAGAATGTTCCTATTTAGTGAAACGTAGTGTCCGTAGCTTAGTGGTTAGGTGCGTTGGCTGTTAAGCCGAACGTCGTGGGTTCGAGTCCTACTCATGCCGATAGTTTTTATTTCATCTTTCACGGACACTGCCTCTTGCGAAGAACTGACAAAACTTCCAAGAGTATCATCTGTCATGAAAAAGTGCTTCTCAACTTTGCCGTTCGGAATCGGCGTTAAATTGTAGGTCCCCTCAATTCTTCATACGCACCTGGAGAATTGTTGATGAGAATAAGCTACTTGGCCTTGGCTCTTCAGTGAAACAGTGAGGGAAACGGAAACGTTTTTTTTTATTCCAGGGGCCACCAAGAATTTTTATAACAACGGAAGATCTCTCTTGACAGGTGTCAAAACAACACTGAGAGAAAGAAAAAGTAGATAAACATTCTGCCTACATTCAAAAGAAGCAATACCAAGCTTTGTAAGACCCGGTAAACCTTGATATTTTTGTTTGTACCGCTATCTACCGCCCCTTTCATAGTAGGGCTACCCTCAAGCCTACCCTGCGCAGAGAAATTACTTCTACTTCCTCCACAATTGTTCTTCTTTCAAACAAATAAGAGAATGAAGATTAATCAACATTTGAACATGCACAACGCTCGTCCCGAAACGACTGCTCCTATTTGGCAACCCCGAGTCCCAATTTCCCGACAAAGTCCAGGAACAGGAAGGGAATTTCTATTTTGTTTGAATTCTTCGTCTTCCTTTGCATTCGTGTCAATTCAAATAAGAAAAAAGAACGCAAAAATACAATATCCTTGTACCGCTGACATTTTTTTCCTCCGTACACGTTGTTAAACGTATATCCTCATTTTTTTTTCAAGCCTTGCAGGAAGCTAGCAAAACAATGTCAAAAAACGCTTTGCTTTCAGCCTTATACCAGACGAAAAGCGCTATAGAGAGGAAAAAAATCCCGACACACAGCTGTCGGGCAAATAGAGCACACACACAAAAAAAAAATCCGAAAAAAAGACAATGAAATAGAAAAAATTAAAACTGCAAGCGTATGCAATTCTTGTTCGATGTGAGCTGAATGAGCCGACTTGTATTGAATATCCTGTTTTGAAATGTTGGGATTGCGACAGACATAGACACATAGGGACGTGCTGAATGGCGTTTTTAATTCGTGAAAATAGATAGAAGAATGAAACAACAACTTTTATATGTACAACAAAAAAATAATTAAAACAATCATTTCGAGATGTTGGGACTTTTGTTATTGTAGGGAGATTATTCTTGTATCATCCGATTTCGTAAAATCGATTAGGAGATTTAGCTTCAACCATGTTATCAAAGAAAGTAGAACATTTGTGAAAAAGTAGTGACTTTTTTTCAGTTTTCAAATGTCATACTTTTGTTGGGTGATTTCTTTCAAGTAAAGCATCAAACTTTGTCCTGGAAGATCGAAGAATTTGTTCGATCGCATCCACACCATTATTGCATTTTTATTATTAACGTTTATATTCCACCTAAAAGTCCTATTTCTGTCTTCACTAGAACTATCTTCAGTTGCTGACTATATCATTAGCTGTTCAGGCATTGAGAGTGAGATATACTCTTTGGGTGATTTTAATCTTCCTAACATTAACTGGGTTCCTTCTGAGGATGATTCCCATTAAGAAGCTTCCCCTAGTTCTTCTCACATGGAGCTCCAAATGTTATATAATATAATCTCAGCGGATTTACAACAAGTAAGCTCTATTAAAAATTCATTGAATCGGTCACTTGACTTGGTTTTCTCATCTAATGCGGCCTGTACAGTGGTGGTTGAATCGGCTTCTGCAATATCTAATATTGAAAGTTATCACCCTCCTTTAGATATTATTCTTGACTTGAGTGGTCACTTACTTACTTACTTACTTACTTACTTATTGTGAGGCTACAGTCCAGGTCGGACCAGGGCCTCACCCAACAAACTTCTCCAGCCAGCTCGGTCCCTGGCTAGCTGTCTCCAGTTTCGTACGCCAAGTTGGTTCAGGTCCTCTACCACCTGTGTGCTCCACCGGAGTCGCGGTCTTCCTCTTCTGCGACGTCCTTCCGGGTTGGATTCGAAGACTCTACGAGCCGGAGCATTATTTTCATTCGCTCAACATGACCCAACCATCTAAGTCGTTGGACATTAACTTTTCTGGCTAGGTCAGTGTCGCTGTACAGCTCGTACAGTTCTTGGTTGAATCTTCGTCTCCATTCTCCATTAATGCAGACAGGACCAAAAATCACTCGAAGAATTTTTCTCTCAAAGCAGCCCAAAGCGTTTTCATCAGATGTTGTCATAGTCCATGTCTCTGCACCATACATGAGGACCGGATGATGAGGGTTTTGTAGAGTGTCACTTTAGTTGCTCGGGAGAGGACTTTACTACTCAATTGCCTTCTAAGTCCAAAGAAGCAGCGATTGGCAAGAGTGATTCTTCGTTTGATTTCAGCGCTGGTGTTGTTGTCTGAGTTGATAGCGGATCCCAGGTAGACAAAGTCCTTAACTACCTCGAAGTTAAATCTGTCTATGTTGACGTTTGCTCCAAGACGTCGATGTTGGTAGTCCTTTCTTGTCGACAGCATTAACTTGGTCTTGCCCTCGTTAACCGCTAGACCCATCTTCCTGGCCTCCGTCTCAAGACTCACAAACGCTCCACTGACATCACGCTGTGTTCTTCCAATTATGTCAATGTCGTCTGCGTATCCTAGTAGCTGACGGACTTTTGAAAGATTGTTCCTCTGGTGTTGACATTGGAGCTTTGCACAATCTTTTCAAGAATGATGTTGAAGAAATCGCATGACAACGCATCGCCTTGTCTAAAACCTTTTTTGACATCAAAAGCGTCCGTTAGGTTTTTTCCGACCATGATGGAACAGCGTGAATTTTCCATTGTCATCTTACACAGACGGATGAGTTTTTCTGGGATGCCAAAACTAGACATTGCTCTATATAGTTGGTCTCTATAGACGCTGTCATACGCGGCCTTGAAATCGATGAAAGATGGTAGGTATCGATTTGAAGTTCCTGGTCTTCTCCAAGATCTGCCGTAGGTGAATATTTGATCGATGGTGGACTTTCCGGGTCTGAAGCCACACTGATAAGGACCTACCAGGTTGTTGACGAAGGGCTTCAAACGTTCACACAGCACGGCAGACAAGATCTTATAGGCGATGTTAAGGAGACTTATACCTCTGTAGTTGGTGCAGTTCAGGGGATCTCCTTTTTTGAGGATCGGGCATACGATGCTGAGGTTCCATTCATCGGGCATGCTTTCCTCCGACCAAATTTTGCAGATGAGCTGGTGCATGCTCCTAACCAAATCATCTCCAGCTGCTTTGTACAGTTCGGCGGCTAGCCCGTCTGCTCCAGCGGCTTTGTTCGACTAAGTTTAGATATCGCTATCTTCACTTCGTCCATGTCGGTGGGTGGAATTGTTGGCCTTCTGCACCCAAATTGAATGGTTCTGTATTGCTGACGGAGTTTTGCTCGTCATCGCCATTATACAGCTTGGAAAAGTGGTCTTTCCATATCCTCAGCTGACTGTACTACGGTTCCATGATGGTCTCTACAGGCTTCAGTTCGGGTGTATAAGCCCTGGAGGTTTGTTTCACCCTTTTGTAGAACTTTCGAACCTCGTTCCTGTTGTGACATCCCTAATCCCTCGATCGCGCGCTTCTCATGCTCCCTTGTTTTTCATTTCCGAGAATTAAGGCTTCCTCTTCTTCTCTGCTCGTAGAGCGCACGAGTTGCTCGTGTCCTTGCATGTGCTCGCCAATCAGTCAAACCAAGTTTGTGTGGCGGCTTATTGAGTGGTCCTTACTAGAAATAGTAATTCCATGACTGCTCATACAAAATAGGATTTTCGTAGAGCCAATTTTCAACAGCTAACGGACTAGTCTATTAAATTATGGTATTGAAAATTTACCATTTTCCAATAACATTAACGAAATTGTCTCTAGTTTCTATTCTGCACTCATGAGATGTATGAACGAAACTGTCCCAGTTAATTTCACTTACAATAATGTAATGAGCTCTGCTTCTGAGATCTGCGATTCATTTGCGAAAAATTTCAGTCAATTTTTCATAGATAATCCCGTTGATGTAGACGTTGATTTTTTCAACTATTTGAAAAATAGCAAACAAGTCACGTTTAATAATGTCCCGATCGAGATTGATCAAGTCCTAAGATTTTTGTCCCTTCTGAAAAAACATTTTCTCGTCCTGACGGTATTCCTTCCATATTATTGAAAAAATGCAATACAGTTTTCGCTAAACCTCTTAGTAATATATTCCAACTATCTTTGCGACTTGGTAAATTCCCTTGTGCCTGGAAGATTGCTTACATCACGCCTGTTTTTAAAAGGGAGGTAAGTCGCATATTGTTAATTATATGCCTATTTCGAAACTTTCTTGTATCACTAAACTGTTTGAACAAATAGTGTGTGACAGTTTATCCTTTTACTGTAAAAACATCATATGCAGTGGAGCAAAGGAGATCAACTGTCACAAACCTTCTTGCCTTTACGCATAATTGTCTGAACAGTTTAGAATGTGGATTGGAAACTTGATTGTGTACACACTGACTTTTCAAACGCTTTTGATAAACTGTCTCACTCAGTTATCAAGTTGAAATTACAGTTATTAGGCTTTCCTCTTGGGCTGGTTTCATGGATTTCTTCTTTCCTTGAGGGTAGAACTTATCAAGTTGAATTCAGAGACATGTTTTCGAAGACTTTTACTGCTAAATCTGGTGTTCCTCAGTGTAGTCATTTAGGACCTCTTCTCTTTATCTTATCAATAAATGATGCACCAATATGTGTTCGTAACAGTGAAATGATATGAAGATCTTTAAGAAAATTACATCTAACAATGATCGCATTCTTCTGCAAACTGATACAAATAGTTTTCTGTATGGTGTAATGAGAACAGTTTAAATCTTAACCCGTCGAAATGTCAGACAATGATATTCTCAAGGAAACGAAAATTCTTTCGTGTTTTTAAAGTAAGGGACCTAGGGGTTCTCTTTACACCGAATCTAGATTTTACAGAGCACATTAACAACATTGTAAATAAAGCTATTTCTATGTTGCCTTGTTCCTACGCATCTTGAATATGCTTCACAGATTTGGAGTCTTTATTATGACGTTCATATTGACAGGTTGAGATCGCTGCAACAATATTTTACTCGTTTCGCATTAAAGGGTATTTAATGGCATGATCCTCAAAATATTCCTTCTTATGTGGATCGAGTATCACTTCTTCAAATCCCAACGTTGTATCAAAGAAGGACCAACAATGAAAGACATATATCAAGCACTGAAGACCAGACTTCATCGCTAGAGTTATCGACGTTTTGTCCTAACAAATTCAACGCAGACAACTTATCAAAAGAATAAGTTTTCTCAATTTTCTGATTTGAGTTATTCAAACATGATTCGAAATATCAAGTGAATATCAAGATATCCCCCAAATCAGACCTTCGACCCAATAACTCCTTTCGCCTTGCAGCTTGAAGAAATACTTTGCTAAATTCTCCTTTCTGCATTCCAATTAAAGAAGATAACCTAAACTAAAAATAGGATGCATACAAACTCAAACAAACTTTTGCCAAAGTCAAAGGCATCTTAGATCTCACAATCTCAATTTGACTGTCAGTGCATCTCCTAATCTCTTATACAACAAAGTTCCGGTGCAGTGTATTTAGAGCATCGAAAGAAAACATGACGGTGGAGCTTTGGCTATGAACTAATGAGCCACAAAAACAAAAACAATACACACAGACAAGGTACATCACGAATTGGATGCCCTTAATGCGACAACGGCATTTAAGGACATTCTACATGCATCTGCTTGCACCCTACCTGCAAGTCTAAAATGCATAAATGACATCGTCGTTGTCGGTCGTCGTCGTCATTATTGCGGTTGAAGTCGAGTCATTGCCAGAAATAGTGCTAGGCAAGGCCCCTTGCGTTCCATTTTGTGTAGAACAGAGCAAATTAGACTACAAGAGCATTTTGCCAAAGGCATTACAGCTTCGCCATTATATCTTCCGTATCAAATTACTCCTTATTGTCGTTGTCGTACCTTCTCATCCTCATCTCAACCTCAAGAGCGATTCTGTTTCACATCACTAGGCGAGCCAAAGAGGGCCGTGTTTTTACAGTTTGATTTATTCTGGTCGACCGTGGTGCACCGCACGCAAACCGGGCCATGCCACCACCTAAAGTTGCCCCATAACACAGAGACTAACTACCTTAACCAGTGAGCCGTTTATAATTAAACGACTCAATTTCTTCCAGCGCCGTATTACACGAACCGTAAATGACCTCACATAATTTTGCCCTTCGTTTTCCTCTTCCTTTTCCGACACGAGCAGAAACAAGTAGCTCAAGGTATTACACAGGAAGACAGAGACAGCAGGATGATTATTAAGCTAAACAGCTTTTGACATATTTAACCTTTCTGACTTGATGCAGAGATCAACCACCAAGCTAATATCACTGACGTGTAGAACCTGCACACTCTGTCATTTGACACTTTGCCTTAACTCAAGGCGAAATGTCGTAGTCCCTTTAATCTGATGTGAGTTTGTGTGTTCACAAAACGGAGGACAAGACTTTGCCTCTCTTCCTCACTTCTGCACCATAAAGAGATGAGTAAAATGGCCTTTACAGAATGTATAATTCAAATTTTAAAGGGAAGTTTGTCATAATTATAATGATTTTTATTTGTATGCGGAAAAGGTTTTTTCGTCGTCTACAGAGGCAGTAAAGTAGCTTCTGCTTGCAGGGCCATCCATGGAAATTGGAGTACTTGTGCTTCTGAGGAAGACTTAAAATGTCAAAAAAAAAAAAAAAAAAAAAAACAACACCAGAAAAGGTATTTCGCTTGTAATGATATTCATGCATCAAGCGTTATTGTAAAGCCATGTGTGTCATGAAATATGACTGAGAGATCAAAAGGCCCTTTGACGGTATTTTTCTTCTAAAATTTCGTTCATTCACAAACAGAAGAACCATATTCGAAAGAAAAAAGGATATGTACCTGCATAAGTAAGCAAGTAGCATATAATTTTTGAATTTCCGGTAGAAAGTGTTTCCTTTGATGTCAAATTACCTGGGTGGTTTGTGTGTGTATATTTTAAAACGTTCCTAACCAATACGACAAGATTGTGCATCATTAAGCGGCATTAGAAATGAATGATTCAGCTATTCAGTGGAATTAATGTCAGCTCTTAGATCTAATTAAAATGATTTTGTACCTTTAAACAGCAAGAACACGTTAATACAAATATGACATTTAATGGATGTTTCTTGGTTATATGGGTTTTTGAGAGATGTTTAAACCACAGAGTAATTCTAGCTTGTTTACCTCATTGGCCTCGTTTATCATTTTTGTTTTAATTAAATAGTAGCAATGATGTTAAAATTTCATAGAACACTCCATTGAAAGAGAAATATGGATGGCTTAAGCCTTAAGAAAGTGGGTTAATGGAGTATTTTTGTGCAGAATTCTCTTCAGACTACTGTGTGGAACATTGAGCTGATCGATGGCAAAGTGGTTAAAGAGCTAAGCACTCTCGGTTTCAGAAGTCCCGTCTCGTTCGGTTTCCAATTTCTTGTGCAAATTGTTGTTAAGAGAAACTGACAGTTTCCATAGAATTCTGTGCGAAGGCAAATAAGAGCATAACCTAAGACAATATTGCCTGTTTCAAGCTCGAGTTAAGCTTGTTTAATTCGATACTTACTTACTTATACGGCTCACAATCCATGAAGGATCTTTTCTACGTGAACGGTCCCTCGCATGCACCCTCAAGTCGCCGAAACCAAGCGCTTTGGCATCCGCAGTCGTCTCGAACCTGGGGGCTGGGATGAGAAGACTTTCTTAGCTGGAGCGTTGTCGTCCATTCGCTCGATGTGGCCGATCCAATGTAGTCGTCTTTTCTTGGCCTTCTGGACTACATCCACAACTTAGTACAGCTCATACAGTTCTCGGTTGAATCTTCTTCTCCATTCGCCATCGTCGCATACGGCACCGAAAATCCGTCGAAGAATTTTTCTTACGAAAGTGCCCGTAGAGTAGGACTGGTAAAATCAAAGTTTTGTAAAACAGACACTTTGTCTTTCGAGTAAGGCGTTTTGAACCCAGTTGTTTGGCCAACCCGAAGCAGCAGCGGTTTGCTAGGGTAATTCTTCTTCGGATCTCTACTAAGGTGTCATTTTTGGGATTGATATTTGTTCCAAGGTAGGTGATCTCCTTAACTAGCCCGAAATTTTTGCTACCAACAGTGACGCTGTGTCCTAGGCAGTGGACAGATATTGCTTTGTTTGTTGATAGCATGTACTTTGTTATGTCCTCATTCACTTCAAGACCAACGAGTTTCGTATGTTCTTCAATCGCTGTGAAGGCCTCATGCACAGCTCTCTTGGATCTACCGATGATATCAATGTCGTCTGCATAGCCTAGGAGCTGGGTGGACTTGTTGAAGATAGTGTTTTCCGTGCTCAAACCTACCTTGCGCACTATCTGCTCCAGGACTATGTTGAAGAAGTCACATGACAACGCACCTCCTTGTCTAAACCCTGCTCATGTTCTGAATAACTCAGATGAGCTGTTACCTATTTGCATACTGTACTGCGTATTGTTTAGCGTCATGCGGCTCAGTTGGATCAGTTTTTTTGGGATCCCGGATTCAGACATCGGTATCATAAGCCCTTGGCGGTGGATGCTATCACACAAAGCTTTAAAGTCGATGAAAAGATTGTGGGTTTCGACTTGAAATTGTTGGTCTTTTCCAGGATCTGCTTCAGTGTGTATATTATGGTCTTTCGTAGTTCTGCCTAGCAGAATGTTGTATGCAACATTAAGCAGGGATATGCCATGGTAGATTTTGCATGACATCGAATCGCCTTTTTTGTAGATTTAGCATATGGAGCTTACCGACCAGTCAGTGGACATGGATTCTTCCTCCCACACTTTGGTGATGACCTGGTGCATGCGGTTCATCAAAACACCTCCTCCATATTTAAACAGTTCCACAGGTATGCCATCCGACCCGGCTTTTGTATGGTTCTTTCTACCTCTTCTGCGCTGGTGGCTGGGACTGTCGGAAGTGCTGTTTCGAAGAGCCTGTGTCCCGGTTCTGAAACCAGAAGCAAATTGCTTCGACCTTTTAAAGAAACACTGGGTATTGTTCTTGGCCCGAGACTCTTCTAGATCTTTGAACTGAGAAACTGCGGATGCGTTTTTTCTCATTTCTCCGTTTTGTTCGGTACTCTTCTCTTGCTGCTCTTGTTTTCCGTTGCAGCATCTGCAAACGTGCATTCTCCGTCTCTCTTTTCAATAACGCGCACTCGAAGGTGGCTATAGTGGTCTCGGCTACATTTTTTTATTAATAAGCGATATTGGTTCCACAAGGTGTTGACACCTGTGGTATTTGGGAGGAAGGCGGGGAGTCGCTCACTCAGGCGCTGACTGTAGTCAACCGATGTTGAACATCTTTCTTTTAGGGGGGGGGGGGGGGTTAATTCGATAACTCTAAATAACTCTAACATTTTCTGCTTCAAATTCTCATTCATTCGCATTTCAATTGGTCCTAACAACAAATTATTTTGCCTCCCCATCCGGAAAGCAAATCTCACATTAAATCCGTAAATGTTTCAGAATCATTAAAACCAATTGCTGCCTCTTTAACCCAAAAATGGCCCACTCCCGTGTTATCGCCAAAGTAATCTCCAAAACTTTTCCCCACAAGCAGTGTCTGATAAACTGTACGAAGCTCGTCTAAAAGTTTATTAAACTCCTTTCAAAAACAGTTCCCTACAACAAATTGACTTCGACTACAAACAGAGTTCATCGTATCGGAGAGCACTCTCACAGCCAGACCATCCGACCGACCGACCGGTACACCAAAAAAGAGCAACCTCCTTAAAACATGTTGTTAGAAATTTTGCCAAAAACTAAACTAATTGCCTAAAGAGGCCAGACAGAATGAACAGATGATGTGCAACTGACAAGCCATGAAATTTTAATTAAAATCCCCCTTCCCTCTCTCAATTTTTTCTTGTTGTGGTTTATGTTGTAATTTAGAAGCAAATTATTATGCTTTGCCAGAAGAAAGAACTAGATTCTCGATTTTGAATTATGATGGGTCCTTTCAGGAGCAAGCTAAAATATGATAACACGCTATTACATACGAAATTGCATATATGAAATGGTTGGGTCTTAATTAATAAAGTTTAACTTTTAAAGATTTTTTATTTACTGGTATCTCTGATCAGTGGCGTAGATAGCGGGGGGGATTAGGGGGATATATCCCCCCCATTGGGATCGATAATTGTTCAACATAACCAGTTCCAAACGAGTTAAAGAAACGCACTTTGTGATTAGTACCTATCTACTCGCAGAATTCCTAGAGACATTGTCAAATGTATATTCTATAACTACATTCTATGGGGAAACAGCAAAATTTCCAACGAAGTGATATTATTAAAAATATGTCTATTTTAATAACAGTTTGACAAGCC